>WAEK01000024.1:0-72500 GCA_011634665.1 Mortierella sp. BCC40632
ATGAATCTACCACTTTCTGTGACCGAGGATTTTTGAGAGTTCAGCCCTATCTGTTTCTACGAATGGCTCCTAGTGCCCTTCACCTAGCTTTGGTGACGGCTTTCTATACTCGACACGAGCCCCAACCTAGCTCCTGTTTTTGGAAGAATAGCTCGCTCTAATCGTGTATCCATACAGGCGCGTCAGGGAGTACTTTCCGAAGTAATTAAAAAAACCTCCGCTGCTGGAGATTTCCTCAATCGTTTTCTTATGAATATCGACAGCTATGGAGCAGATGGAAGAAATTAAAAGGCTACCTAACCTCTACTTAATAGATGAACCCTGATGTCATGAGAGGCTATTTGTCTGAAACACGACTCTTAGAATTCAGGTCAGAGGATTGCCAATTGACGGAATATATAGTACTAGGAGTGATAAAGACTGACGAACACTACCTTCACCTACCGGTCCTCAAAGTCAGCAAGCCAAATGGCATCAAAAAACCGCTGACTTGATCAGGACCAGACCTCCTCTTTCATTGCCTCAGTCATCGGCGGCAAAGATCCAAGGACTGAAAGAAACGTGAGTGATTAGGTCAAAAGTTGAGACGAATAGAAATTCTGAGAGCGTGATCCAAGCGGAATCGAAACTCCTGTACCCGCTTCAAGATATACGCCGCGCCCTCACACTGTCGTTTGCAAAACGATACAAACATGGGCGAAAAAAGAAGGGGATAAAAAGTGGGCACGCCACCATTGGGAGTGAGGCAGGGGGGTGTGCGATAAGAAACAATGGCAGAACGCCCTATAGGAAGGCTACAAAGATCAATCAGAAGCGAATGCAAAACCTTCTACCGAGAGGCGAGGGAATCATTTGGAAAAAAAAAATGCACAACTCCCCGCCGGAAGCAGGATGAGACAGTCAAGCAGAGTCGTTTCCAACAAGCCCACTGTAAAACGGTAAGCGGTTTTCAGCCAAAATAGGCACTGTCGAAGCTCTTGGCTGCATGTTTCTGCTAAGCAGAAGTTCAAGAGGAGCCATTATAGGCAATGCCAAACAACTCTAGCTGGCTCAAACCACTTGGATGAATTTTTACAAAAAAAAAAAAGACAAAGACAAACAAACAAACAACAACCTCGGGATACATTGTGATCACGAGAAGAGAGTTACAGGATAGCAGTGAATGGTACTCTTAGACTGGTTGGCGGATCGCTTGGCGGATCGCTTGGCGCCTCGCGACACAAGGGTAACAAAGTCGTGATAAGCATGGGAATGGAGATGGTTTTCAGTGAAGGCCTGGACTCTGGTTGCTACTTAGATCGTTCATGGCGTATTTCGTGCAACTTGCCAAGTCTTTGTCGTACGATAGGAAATTGACTGTGCGTAACAACGAAAACAAACAAACGAATGCATACTAATAACCTGTGCTTCTGATATTCGGAGCTACAACGTAGCCCAGAAAAAAAAAAGAAAAGAAAAGAAAAGAAAAATCTCGGAAATGGGGTATGCAAGGTTGGTATCTAGCGCCTTCACTCACCCCCTTTCCCGATACGCGACGGTGTTTTGGCAAAGCATTGTTGTTTTTTTTCCCTTCCTTTGCCTCCCCCCCCAAAAAAAAAGAAAGAAATGGTGAGTCAGTAACCACAGCAATCTCAACCATGACCATGCCTTGGGTAGATCGCTGCCGTTCAGCCTATTCCTGAAACTTGAATTTGAATAATATCTCTAGAGCATCTGCATAGAGCCTGGTAAGAAAACAGCAACAGGTACACTCATTTACTGGCACCTAAGAATAAACAAATCGTTCATTTGCCACCATGAGGAAATGTCAAAAGCGCTCCCATGTGGCACTACATCAATTAGAATAGGGCAGAGCCCTGAAAGCAGCACCAAAATACCTTCAGATTGACATTTTGCCTGATTCCAAACTGGACTCTTAGTGCCAGATCGAGGGGACTACTAAGGCGACTCCCTAGGGATATTTCACACCGAATAGGATTAACTCTTGTAAAGAATAGTTTATTCAAATTCTATGGTGCACTCCTCTAATATCCGCTTTACACTTGCCTGAAGTTCCATTTTGGCAGTATCAGATAAACCAGTACTACTAATCACGATTCGTTGTAATGAATGAGCTCCAGGCCGTGATATTTTATCGCATTCTCCTGAGATATTCCTCGACATCTGATCTGGAACTCTTTTTACAATCTCCCAGCCTTTACAGTGGCCATTATCAAGCATATCATCGTCCACCTCCATCACTTCAACCACCTCATCCACCTCGTCTTCCTCCATTTCGCGAGCAAGGCTATCTTCTCCTTGTACGTATTGCAATAAGCGCCCTATTTGCCCCGACTCGAAATTGGAACCTACAAAGCTCAGCTCGTTTAAACTTGGAAAGGGAATAGCTTCGAGGACCAGACTCCATGAGCGTATCGTCAACGTGAACTGGTGAAGATAAAGTCGCTTCAATTGAACGCAACTCTGGAGAAGTTCGACTAGATGTTCTGTTCCACTCCACTCCAAATGCTGCGAATCTAAGACGGTTGCGGTCTCCGAGTCAGAGTCTGGGTGGTAGACTATCACAAACTCCTCCAACGACAAAAACTTTCTTTGAACTCTCTCCTCCTCAGAACACTTTTGCGCTAGTGTATCACAAAGCTTAGCGAACCATCCTTCCGTATTGAGACTGGTCATCCACAAGGCCTTCATCTGCTTGAGATGCCTGATGATAAAGTCGACTCGCGCCGATCCTTCCTCGCCTTCACAAGACATGTCGACTGCAAGCTCAAGTCTACCTAGTTCATCCAACAAGTCAACTACATCGCTCAGGAGCTCCAAGTGCCTCGTTGTTGGCGTATTGGACATGGCCACAGAGAGTTGCTCAAGTCCGGATACTCTTTTGTTGCCATCCTTGACCGGGAGTTTACCCTGACGGCGTTGATTCACCGACAAGACCTCTACTAGATCTTGGAGTACATCGCAATCAACATTGTTCGGGATGACCACCTTCTTTAAAGAACTAGGGTACACAAGCCTGCTGAGGGAAGAAAGGAGCTCACCGAGATGACTTGAGGTGATATCTGTCAAATACAGCTCAGCATTGGCTGAAAACTCGTTTGTGTACCTGAACTCTGCCAAAAGGGAGTTAAAGCTTGGGTCTTCCAAACGCAACTTGAGCAATTGAGTGGACGGCTTTTTTGAAAGGACCTTGGCAATCTGCCCATACAATGTTCCAAACCCATGGGCTGCACAATTGATGTTGACCTCCGACAACAGTTTGGCTTCTAGGATGAGATCCGAGAAAAACTTTGGCAACATCCAACCCTGGCCATTGTTCATTTCAGACAACTTTGAGAGTCGGATCGAACGAAGCTTTTTTAGGTTGGAGCTGGTGAAAGCCGAATTGGTGAGGGTACTCGTGTCGACATCGACAGACAGAATGATCTTGTGGTCCTTGTTGTCATCGCTTGGCCCAAAGACAATCAATCCTCTTGACTCCCCCACAGGACTCTCATCGGTACTCTTCACAATCTCGAACCGGGTCAAGGCTTCATGCGACCGTGCAGTGTTAAGCAGGTATTTGTAAATGGATCCGAGCATCGTCGTCACATCTCTTACTCGCAGTCTCAGGTCTTGCAAATTCGGATATACCCTCAGAAGGCCCTCGCAATAAGTCTCTTGCCTAGACCAGCTCGAGACTCCGAGATCCAACTTTTGCAATTTGTCTTGAGGCTTGCTTGCACTGCTATCGATGATGAAGTCGTCATAACCTGTCTGAGTGAACTCTGTGAGTCTTGGGTTACTCATGATATCGGCAATAACCTGATTTCGTTCCATGGGTGTTATCGAGGCAACTTTGGCTGAGCGTGGGAGCAAAAACGACGACTGTGACCAATCGAGTTGAAGAATAGTCACTGAGGACCTCATGATAGATTCCTGAAGTGTCTTAAAGGCCGCTAACTCGATATCCCATGGTAGCACAATTTGAAGCTGGCGGATCATGGTCGTCTCCCTGAGAAGGACAAAGAATTGGTTGGAAAGACCGGGTGTCCTGAGAGCGAGATGGATCGATGCTAACTGGGGATTATAAAAACCTCCGCTCATCTTTACTGCATCGATGAGCCAATCTGTCACAAGTTTACTCTTTGTCTCCCGAAAGTGTTCCAGGCATACGAACTGATCTCGATGGACATCGTCAATGATGCGACGAGTTTTCCCCTGATCCTGTTTGGATTGTTTCTCGAGCTCTTGAACTTCAATGGGCCACTCGTCCCTGTTGCTGATGAGTCTCCTGTCATCGTCAAGATAGTCTCTTAACAATAGCAGATCCGTGCCGTCGATTGGTTTTTTGTTCCTTGCACCAGGAAATGAATGGATAAAGACTTTGGTTTTCTCCAGCCATACTCTCTGAGACCCTTCACAATCAACCAACAACCGGTCAATTATCTGCTCCATATGGTGCCCAAACACATTCACCAGCTTTCCTATTGAATTCTTTCGTAATAGAATGCCTTTAGAGCCCTTTGGCAGGTGCAATAAAAAATCTCTCGTCCTGTGTTGGCAAGAAACTGTAGGTTGCACGCCGCCTGTGCAGATGAAATACAGTCGAAAGTTGAGGTTTGCCAGACTGAAATCCAGCTTGTCAGGGAGGATAATAAAATACTGCGAAAAGGAGTATCCGCCGAAGTCAAAAGTCATTGGCGGTGCACTCTTGGATGGGCCTTGCTGCGTCTCTTCTGAGTGCTGTTGACGATGTCGTGCTTGCTCTTGAGTACAGGTATCTGTTGGCTGACTCGATTCCCCCTCAGGGGTGACATCACCGCTCTTTGCATGGTCATTTGTAAACTGATCGAGGGTCTGCGCCGCCTCTTTTCTAGAATAAAAATAAATATATATCATGCTATGTGGTTAGTCATCATGCCACTCTCTTAATTTCGGTTTCGCTATCAACATTGGACTTACAGTTGATCGGTCACTATCCCTTCTTTGCACTCTAATAGAACACTCGAGCAAGTATTACTCGGTGATGAAGACCCTTGACTAATGAAATAATACTGTGGGTCCTGAAAACTCGGTATCTTGAAGTATTCAGGTGGAAGTGTTGATATGTTGATAGGGAGGTCGGGCCATGAAGATGCGGGAGGCGGAGGATGTGGTCCAAAAGGAGAAAATTGACCGGGAGTATGAGTAGGAGGATTGAAAGCAGGGTCGAGAGGCTTATGGACGATGGATGAGGGCTGGTAGGAAGTAGGAATATGAGGGATGTATGGAGCGATGAGTGGATGAACGTAATTTAAGGATGGAAAAGGCCCTGGGGCCGATTGAACGATCCCTGCTAAGTGTGGTTCCAAGGAGAGTTCGGGAGTAGAGAAGAGATACTCAGGATATGTAGATTTGGCGTATCCTATTGTTAGTCTTGGGTCTTCTACTTCAGTGGTGGAAGACGCTGAGTATGACAACCCTCCTTTGACTGGATCCGGTTGGTTGAAAGACTGGTCCAAAGCATGCGAAAACTGAAGCAGGGCTTCCAGGTCTGCCGTATACATAACAGAGTCCGGTATTGGAAGCATGGTTGTTGGTACCGGGACGCCAGAGTTAGGAGTGGGCCGAGTCTTTTTACAAGGAGATTGACTGGAGGTGTTGCAATCTTCGTTGCTAGGATGTATAGTGCGCTTCTCTTTTGGAGACATTGATGGCACTTTTAACGGATGGAATGGAAAAGGAAGACGGATGAAATGATGAAAGCTTCGCCCTGGCCCAATTTTTAGAACCTGGCGGAGCAAGCCACGTCTAGCCTCTTGGAACAATACCGATAAGGTTCTAGGCGGTAGATTCGCCAGTTCTGTCACTACACTAAGGATGGCACAAATTGTCACTAGGGGGTTCATACAGCTTTTCCTTAATAGGCGGGTATCCCGAAGTACCGCTTCTTATGTTGCCTGGCTATCTTAAAGACATCCATTCCCTTTGCTTAAGAGACTGACTACTTCTTCACTGATACCACTCAGGAAAAAAAAAATGATCTACCACCATCGGTCTTTCCTCTATACTGTCCTAGGGCCAATTTAAGGAGGATGAAAGGGGTTGCAAGAGAGCTAAGAAGATGGAGCCAAAGGACGAGAAAAAAGTTAGAATAGGTTTGAGTAAACTAAGGTGCAACTTTTTTGAAATCTACCCGCCCCCGCCCCCTTCTCCCTCCCGGTCTAAGGGGCATATTATATTGATGGCTCTTGTTTGGGAATTGTAAAATGCATCACAACTTACCGCATCAATACGAGCCAACGACAATGATATTGTATTTGGGACTGCCGCACCCCTGTATGAGAATATAAAATGGGCTACTCAATGATTACTACCTAATAATCCACTACTTTGACAGTACTATTGCCTCTGAGACAGCTCGGGAGAAGGGGAGGGGGACCTTTGACAGAGACTTTCGTGAGGCAATAATCAAAATTAACATTGAATAGGCTGCAAAACTTTATTCATTTCATTAAAAGCCAGGAACTAGTAGCCGAGCCTAGGTCTGACGCGTTTATGTGAAACAAAATTTTGATATGGGATCCTCTATGGCAAACCTGGAGTAAATCGCTTTTCCACCCAACGGGTAGAAGTGCACGAGGTCTATCTAAGGCACTGTGGACTCAAAGCTAGCAAAAGCAGCAACAGCATACCTTGCCACCTAGAATATGATAAAAGTACCGCCATATCAACAAAACTACATAACTCAAAGATCTTTCACAAAGCTTTGCTCTGGAGATCAATGAGATGGTGCAAGGGATGACTGACACTCAAATCAGGAACAAAGAGTGTCATCACAATGTCGCTTTGCCAACACTCCGCCGAGTCAAAGCTTTGCTTCTTGTGGTGAGAGAGTTCCATCTTTGATTGGCCTAAGTACCAGTTGTCAAAGGCAGTTTTGAGATGTTGGCCAGGTATTGCATTAATGGGGTGAATACCATTGTGCGTAACAGCTGGATGGAGTAGGCCCAATCTACCACCCATGTCATTCATCTAGATCAGCCTCCTGCTTGTCTAGCCCCTCTGTCATGAATCCGCCTCCTTACTCTAAGGAGAATGTTAGCTTGTGCCATAGCGATTTTGAAAGATTGTGCGCAAAAACACTCGCTAAAGCCGAGGGTAGTCTCTTTGGTATAAGTTATCTGCTCATTGAGTGGATTACATTACGATGACACGAGTTTATCCTAGTTGCTCTCTTATTCGCACATGCAAAGGTTGGTAACTCTTGTTTATCTAATGAAATCGTAAACTCGAGTTTTTAGATCTCATGGATTCCTTCTGGATAACACCATGCTCTGATAGGTTTACTTGGGCCTTTTCAGAAGCTCACACACGAGTTTATTAACTGTTGTGAAAAACATCCACTCTCTAATTGGATTCTACATCATGTGCCTTGACATTAAAACGTATTAAAACATGGATTTTTTTCTAAGCACTGAGCGTTACTCAACCTATGAAATCTTCAATACTTGACAATTGTATGGTACCTACACAAGGTCTTATGATTGGCACATGGTTGCTGCACTCCAAAGGGAGTTAAGTTGATAGATCATATGTGACTCAACATGTGGAGAGATCCCCTAAGTGAACCCCTTTGCTTCGCCTGCTTCTCTCTCCCCTGCATGAGTGTCAGCTCCAGACCCTGACTCGAACCCCTATTGAGTAACTCGAGCAACTCTTGGAGTTCTCCTAGCTGCATAGTAGTAGAGGGAGAAAATAGGAGAAAGAGGCTGCACTTGTGCCCATCCAAAAAAAAAAAAAAAAAAAAAAAAAAAAAAGGCGGCTAGGACAACAGGGAGGACGGGTCGTTCGTAGAGACCAGGCTTCAGGGAGAGAGATTATGAGCACATGTGGGGTCACTAGAGAGTATTTTCAAAGTTATCAAGGCGGACGCATAGGACGTCAACTCAGATAGCAAAGTACATGGTGCTATCAAAGAGTATGATCGAACGCAGATCTGGGGTCAAAGGTAAAAGACCAAAGTGGAATGGGAAAAGTCCATAGGAACCACCACGGTGAGCAAACGCGTTGAGTGTCGCAACGGTGCTGGAGGACACCGACCTAGTCACGGTGATCTCTCGGATTTGAAAGATTCACTTCGGTTAAAGCCAGAGCTCAGAGAGGAGAAAGGGAAGTAGGCAAGACAATGTTGGCATATGTCCTAATCACTCATGCGTAAGAGGGTGATGGCTGTTGAGCGTCTGGAGGTTGTTTAAACGGTTTTCATTCACGGGTGTGATCTCGCTTTAGTACCAAGTGGCAACAAGGCGACTGGAGCCGCCCTTGGGTTTCTATAAGCTCTACTCGCCTACATGAGGTCTTTGTTATGGAAAAAAAAAAAGCAATAGTCTGTTTTTTAAACTGCAGTTGCTCCTTGGAACATTTGGCTGCGTGAGCTGGTTCGCTTTAATGGCGGTTTGACTTCACGTTGCAGTGACTGGAGCTCGTCTAGCTCATAAGGCCTCGTAGTGGGAAAATAAGATAACGCCCCTGTGATTCTCCATAGTGGAAAGTAAAGCTAGGGATTTTTTTAACAGTCTATTTCTGTTTAGATTGCTACATAGGCAAGGAAATACTCTTAGGCCTTTGCCTAGTGATGGTAATACCCGTAACCATGTCAACTACATGTGGCCACTGGTCCTAAACTACGACTACCATCCCTCAACAGAATATTGGAAGGTTGAAAGTAAGTTAGGTCCGGAATAGGATCCGCTCCATCCGCCCCATCATCACCAAATGTCATCCCCCTGCTTGGTGGCCCAGCAAACGGGTATCTGTTGCTTCTATGCCAGCTTGGATACTCCCCTCTGTGTCCTTTTAGTTGTTTCTCGCATGAAAATACTTCGGGGGCGTAAAGGAAACCAAAGCCATCGCTCCACGTTGCTCTGGCTCCCTTAGTCGGGCATCTTTTTCTTTGAACAGAGATTCCATTGAGCTGCTCCCACTCGATTGTCGCTTTGCATTACTTCTTCGAGAGCACTTCTATTGCATGCTCTTTGCTATTGGATATGATACAGAAAAATTATGTGATATCTCGACAGCTACTACCTTTGTCACCTTGAACTGTGTTTTCCAGGTTTTGCTAGGTGTCGCTGGCGCAATACCGCTATAGAAGGAGTCAAATGTTCATTGTGAGGAGGCTGCATTTAGTCTGCAGCCTCAATAGACTGCATGGGGGTCCTCCCGATAGACTACAGACGATCGCATCTGTCCGCGGGTGCCTCCAGACTAAGTATCTTGGGGATCTGTTATCTGTCCTTTCGAGTCTACAGTCTTTTTTTTTTTTTTTTTTTTTTTTAAAACAGTCTGTTTCTGCTGGAAATAGCTATGTAGGTCAAGACTAAACTAAACTGGTCACGGTTACAGCGGAGCGGTGACAATCCTTCATAATACCATAATAGCTCATGTTGCCGAAGCCCCGCGCAATGATTGCCGTCCTTTTCAAGACGATTAAAAGGCTGAAAAATCAGGCTGTCACCAGAAAGGAATCCTCCCCATCCTCTCCATCTCCTCCAAATGTCGCTTGCCTGCTAGACTCTCTAACAGGGTGGCATCAGCAGATGCCATATCGTTCTGCGCACCAGGGCAGCGTTGCTCGAGGTGATCAGCCAAGGGTGCTCCACAGCGGCAAACACCAGCAGGGCATTAGAAACCATCACCATCACTCCATCGTCCTCGTTCTCCTTGAAAAGCGCCTTTCTTTTTCCCGGGAGTGATCCTATGTCGTGCTTCCCATGCCACAGTTGCCTCACATCTGTCCTTCCATAGAACCTCGGATGCCTTTCCTTCGATTAAACGGACGAAATGGTGTACAGTGGCTGCTGCCACTTTTTTGGGGACTGAGAACATAGGGGCCCAAATCGTAGTTTTTTTTTTTTTTTTTTTATAACAATCTGTTTCCGCTGGAATAGCCGTGCAAGCAACACTAAACTAAGAAAACCTAATCTAGCCCCGGCCACCGCTTTGCGGTGGCAACCCTCCATCAACCATAACAGCTCACGTGGCTGTTGCCCCGAGCAACGATTGCCGTCTCTCTCGAGACATTTAAATAGTTGAGAAAAAGATCGTTACCGGAAAGGTATCCTCCCCATCCTTTCCAACACCCCCAAATGTCGCCGTCCTGCTAGACTATCGAGCAGGGAGGTACCAGCCGACGCTGCGTCGTTCTATGCTCCTGGGCATCGTTGCTCCTGGTGATCAACAAGAAGGGATCCGCACTGGCAGGCGTCAGCAGGGCATGCAAACCCATAACCATCGCTCCAGCGTCCTCTTGCTCCTTGGGAATGGCCTTTCTTCCCGGGCCCCGAGGAAGCGGGGCGGGAAGCTTTACCAACTTTTTTTTTTTTTTTTTTTTTAAAACAATCTGTTTCTGCTGGAAATAGCTATGTAGGCTAAGACTAAACTAAGGGAAGCTTTACCAACTAAGGAAGGCACACCCGCCTATCCTGGCTTCTTCGAAGGGATTTTTTTTTGTTAACGAGGGCCCCACGTGGGCATGCAGAGTTTATGGAATACCGGGGCTACTGCCCCGTTGTCACTTGGGCCATAACAGGATCTAGCCCTGTCTTCGAAGGGGAAAAAAAAAAAAAAATTTTTTTTTTTGTTAACAAAGACCCCACGTGGGCATGTAGAGTTTATAGAAGACCAGGGCGGCTCCGGCCGCCCTGTTGCCACTTGGTACCAAAACGGGATTACACCCGCGAATGAAAACTATCTAAACAGCCTCCAGACACTCAACAGCCATCACCCACGTACGCATGAGTGGTCGTATTGCCAGCTCCCTACGTGGCCCCGTTGCGCTCATTCGTCGTCTATGAGCCTGAGTCCATCGCTAACACTTTTTTCCAGCTCCCTAACCTCTCCATTACGTCCAACTTTTTCTTTCCCAAGACATACGCCAACACCGTCTCGTCTGCTTCCCCATATGCCTCTCTGAGGTCTGGCTTCAACCGAAGTGGATTGTTCAAATCCGAGAAATCACCGTGGCTACGTTGGTGTCCTCCGTCACCGTTGCGTCTCTCAGCGCGTTTGCTCACCGCGGTGATTCCTATAGACTTTTCCCATTCCACTGTGGTCTCACACCTTTGACCCCAAATCTGCTTTCTACCATACTCCTCAATGGCCTCAAAGAACCGTGTCGCCATATACTTCGCTGTCTTGGTTGACGTCCTGTGCATCTGCTTCCACTTTTGGACCACCACGTCTACAACCAATCCCTGGTATGCTTCCCTAATCGTGTGTGGCCTGGTCACCTCTTCCTCCTCCTGTTCTCTCTCGCGCTCCCCCGGACGGATGTCCTTGATGCCTTCAAAAAGAGACCTCCAATGAGTCCCCAAGTCTTCCTCATTCCTCTCCCTGAATCCCGGCTTCTTCGAATGGTCCGATCTTCCTGCTTTCCTCCTTCCTTGCTCTACCCATGCCTTCAACTCCCTCCTGTACTGCGTACGTCCATACTCCTCGACCTTCTCTACTTCTCCTTTCCAATGCTCTCCTTGCTCCTTCACTGTTGCCTTGCATTCCCAAACGTGCCTCGTCGTCTCTGTCTCTTCTCTACAGACCCTGCACTTGTCATCCTCGTAGAGTTCTGGGTGGCGCCTCTTCATTTCCGTCAGAGTTGGAAGCATCCCATGGAGTTTCTTGATCCTGTGCGCCCTCCTCTTGCAGTCCCCCCTCGCTGGTATACAGACTTCTCGGTGGGTTCTTCTCGTGAAGTATATCCAGTGTGGCGCTCCATTCTACACGTCTCCAATCTTGGATGTTTTCCTTTTGTTCTGTTTTGCCGTACCCAGTGTTGATGCATTCGTGACGCCGACTGCAGCTTCAATACCTGTCGCACATCGTCCTCCACTATTTGTCCAAGAAGGGTTGCCCTGCAGCCGTATCCCTCCTGGACCCTTTCTGGCAGAACCCAAATGCAATTGACTTTGTCGTGCGCTTTTTCGCCAATCGATCTGCTGCCTCGTTGCCCATGTCTCCCGAGTGTCCTTTAACCCACTCGACTTCTACTCCCTTCCCCTGATCGCAGAACGCTTGATCTACGACTGTCCACCATTCTGCGTATGTCGCCCTATGTTTCCTCCTCCGGGTTGCATCTATTCTCCCCTTCACTAGTTCCTGGAATCCATCAACAACTGCCGAGTTGTCTATCCTGATCAGCGCTTCCTTCCCCCGTGGGCAACAGAGGATTGCAGCCAGCAGTCCAACCAGTTCTGCCTTGGTTGACGATGCAAATCCATTTACTGCCCCAGTCATCATATCTTCGTGTCCCCTCCTCCTCTTGACCACTACCCCAAAGGTCATTTTGATGCTGCTCTTTGCGTAGTCTCTCAGTGATCCATCCGAATACAGTACCAAGTCTGTAACACCCTGGAGCTGTTCTCTCCAGTGCTCGATCTTGTTCACTGTCTCGGCGTCGAGCTGCAGTCCCTCGAAGCCGCTGCTTCTCCGAATTACCACTTCTGGTTCCAAAAGGGGTGTGCCTAGACGTGCAGCAGCGTGGTCTGCTTCTCTACTGACAGCACTCTTCCTTCCTTCTCCATTGACGACTCTTGCCAGATCTGCATATCTTTTCTCTAGGGGCCTTCTTCGTCTCCTCGCTGTTTCCTTAGCCCACTTCTCGCGCAGTCTTCGTCGTTGGTGTATCCGCACTACTCGCTCTCTTCTTCTCTTTTGCTCCATATGCAGAGTTATTCACTGTCTCGGCGTCGAAAAAAAAGAAAAAAAAAAAAAGGCCTACAAGGGATCTGAAACATGGCAAATGATAAAAATCACAAATGTATTGTAACCGAGAAATGAATTTTCAAGGAAGTGAGCCAATCATCTCATCAGGTGGCTTGTCTTCTGAATGCCCGCATAGCTCACCGGTAGAGCGTTTGCCTAGTAAGCAAAAGGTAGTCGGTTCGATCCCGGCTGTGGGCATTTCTTTTGTCTACTTTTGCTCCAGGGTTGTTTGGCAACTTAGGGGAGTTCTTTTCGCGCTGCTTGAAATGGATCTGGAATCATCTGGTCTGGTGGGCTCTTTCTTTTTTGTTGTTGTTTGGTGTCACCCCTTACAGTAGTCTACACTCTCCCGGCGATTTAAGGAAAACCCCGTGAGAATACTATAGTATGTGGTTGGTTGGTTGGCAAAAAAAAAAAAAAAAAAAGATGTGAGACTTCAGCGGATGCTAGGCAGTGGATGAATGTAGAGGAAAAGTCTTGAGGGGGAGGAAGAGATAGACTAGCGAATAGGGTGAGGAGGCTCCAATGGGGTGACAAAGAAAACCCCTCCCCCCTTGATACTTTTTGAAGTGCACGAGCCATCACCAGCGACCTTGTGTTCGCTCTTCTTGTGGTTGCAGTAATTTGGACTGTTGCTTCACATGGCGTTTGCAGGTGTTAAACACGAACGAGAGCTTCCAAGCTGTTGTTACGGACTCGACTAGGGCTCCCATCATCAGCGAGCGGCTGATAAAAAGTAGCAAGGGAACATAAGTAGAAGGAGCGATTCGAGTCGACAATTGTCTTATAGAGGATTAGCTTTATACCATTGTCACGGCTGAAAGGAAGGCCTCATTGGCAAATAGGCACATATTTTGAACTGAATAGAAAAAAGGTCTCGTTTTCTATTTTTCCTTTGCTTCGTTAGGCACACCAAGTTAGTTACTCCTTGTGGATGAAAAGGTGGAGCAAGGCAGCCCATGCGGTTCTCTCTCCAAATGGATCGACCGCCATGTGTTTCCGAGCACAACTATTCTTAGTTGGGCCTATCAATGCTAGATTTTAGGATGTGCTTCGCCTTGACTCTTTCACACAGATGACTAACAAACATCATGCTAGACCTTCCCCTTCCTCCCCCTTTGGTCAGAGCCTGCTTGGGGCTGGTGCTGAAAAGACAGGGCTGGCATAGTCTTCGAGGAGGAGGAGGAGAGAGCGAAGGCGGTCCGACCCAGGAAAGGAAGCACGGGGACAGATATCGATTGGGCACCTTGTCCTGATCGGCCGATCGGCATGGCTGTCCCTGGACAATCTGCTAGTTTGACGCTACTTTGTTTGTTGCTGCTTTTTTTTTTTTTTTTTTTTTTTTTTGGCTGTTTTTGTGTGATGGTCCTTTAGTCTACAGCCATCCCGTTCCATGGGTCATTCATTTGCATCTTTAGCCTGCTGTCCATCTCGTGCTCATCTCCTGCTCCTCACTCCTGCTCACTTTTGGGCTGCTCTCTTTCTCTCTTTCTCACTCTCTTTCTTCCTTCTCTCTTCTCACTCTCTTTCTCTCTCACTCTCTCACTCTCTTACTCTCACTCTCTCTCTCCATCTCTCTCACTCTCTCACTTCGCTCCATCTTACTCTATCTCTTCTCCTGCCTGCCCCTCCTCTCCTTAACTCCATCTGCATCGAGCCCTTCCGTTTCGGAAGCTATCTTCCCCCTCATGTTGATCCTCTGACCTTTTCTCTCATTCTCATCCTCATCCTTTCTTTCTCCCTTCCTCCTCTCTCTCTCTCTTTCCTTTCTCTCATTTTTTTTTCTTTTCTTCTCTCTCTTTCTCTTTCTCTCTCCCTTTTGCATTCGCTCTGATTCTTTCTCTCACTCTCCTAATACCCTAAACGGCCAGAGAGAAACTGCAGCCATCCGATGCACCTCCGCAACCACCACTGCGACAGCGATAGTGACAGCGACAGCGATATCCGTGCTACTCTCTCCTCGGAGCCGGTCCAGCCCTCGCATTCTCTTGAGCCCGTCGATGCTGCCAATCTCGGCCACAACTCGACCGCTGACCCAGCAGCTCTGTCATCTCCACATTCGGCCCTAGCACCACCTACAGCAGGGCCTCTCATCAAATCCTCCGATCCTTCCTCTTCCTCGTCTTCCTCCTCCTTCTCCTCTTCCTTTCTTCCTTCATCCCAACTCGCTGCCATTGTTATTCCTGCCTCTTCCGCTACTGCCTCTGCTTCTCAGCCTACAACTACTACTGCCACAGTAGCAGTACATCGTCGATTCTCATCACCCACATCCACCATGTCTCCCCCAACAACAGCCTCGATCCTTCTACCACGGCCATCGCGGAAAAGATCCCTACCTGCACTCCCATCGGAGCTTATCTTGCACATTTTCAAATTCTTGAATACGCCTCATGACCTTCGCGCAGCGATCCTTGTCTGCAAACTCTGGTGCACCTGTGGAATGGACCTCCTCTGGTCTCGCCCAGCGCTACTCAATAACTCTGTCGTCGAGCAAATCACACAGACGCTCTCGCTCGAGCCCTCGGAGACGACTTTTCCTTATCGTGATCATGTCCGTCGACTCAATTTTTCGCTGGTAGCCCAAGCTCTGATTGACGAAGAGTTGGTCCAGTTTGCTTGCTGCACACGGCTTGAACGACTAATATTACAAGGCTGCACCCAGATCACACCAGAGGCGCTTCTTCAGATATTAGTCGCCGGCAAAGCCTTGGTTTCGCTCGACCTCTCAGAGATCACCACTGTTGGAGACAGCGTCATTGAACAAGTCGCAACGTACTGCACAAAGCTTCATACCCTCTACATCGCCTCGTGCAACGCCGTCACGGATAGTTCGATTTCCAAGCTGGCCCAGAGCTGTCCAAGTTTGAAGCGGGTAGGTCATTTTACTTTTTATTTTCTTTTTTTTTTTTTTTTTTTTTTTTCCACTCCGCTATGCGCCCTTCTTTCTATTTCTCTCTCTTTGTTCTCTTTACGCACCCCCCATCCCCACCCCCACCCCAACATGTTCGTGTGAACCTTTGTCGTCTCCTTTTTCTGCGATCAAGCCATTGCTGTAGCCTGCTGTTGACAGCAAGCCTGGTGGCGGTAACCTTTGCCAAGGAAGATACATTAGCGAATGCAGACGAGAATGGGAATGACAAGTACAACGTGCTCTCTCTTTCTCTCCTCATACTGTCCCCGCAGTGCGTGCGTGAGTCCTTGTGAAGTGCCTAAAGGAAGAGCACTGTGGCGACCCCTCACCTGTCTCTTTTGTTTCTGGAACCATGATTGCACCGGAGTTCGGATCGACAATGACCCTGAGACCTACAGGATCGAGGAGCTCTCAGGAACAATGGGATCACGACAAAGGAAATCACAGAGTGATATATTCCTATAATTATCATCTCACGCATCTAGATCTGCTCACACCCCGTACACTTTTTCTTTCTTTCTTTCTTTCTTTCGTTCCTTCTCTCTTTTCTCTCTCTTCTCTCTCTTCTCTTTCTAGATCAAGCTGAGCCGTTGTGTACTATTGACAGACGAGTCGGTGCTGGCACTGACAAAGTTCTGTCCACAGCTCATGGAGATCGATGTCACCAACTGTCTACTCATGTCTAGCAATGGCATCCGCACTATCTTTCAAAACCTTCCTCAGATCCGCGATCTCAACCTCTCGGCCTTTACCAATCTCACGGATCTCGCCTTTAGCTGCATACCTCTTGGACCAGTTTCGTCTTCATCATCAGCGTCACACTCGCTCACGCCCTCGACTCCGTCGTTTACGTCGCTTTCTTCCTCGTCTCTATCGCTTAGATCCTCGTCACTTGTGTCTTCGTCGCCATTGCTCTTATCATCGACCCATTCTCTCCAGAGTAGTGGCCCTTTACGGTTTGAGCATCTTCGAATTTTGAATCTCACCTCATGCACGGCTATCACGGATGACTCCTTGCTCAGAATCCTTCCTGCGGCGCCCCGACTCCGGAACCTAACTCTGACCAAATGTGACCGAATCACAGATTTGGGCGTGATGGCCATCAAGGTCCTGGGCAAGCATCTGCATTACTTGCATCTGGGTCACTGTTCACGTCTGACGGATCGGTCCATCACAACGTTAGCTCAACATTGCACACGCATTCGATACCTTGACTTGGCATGCTGTTCACGGATCACGGATGCAGCTGTCTTTGCTCTGGCACAACTTCAGAAACTGAGGCGGATCGGGTTGGTCAAGTGCTCAAATATCACGGATCATGGGATTTATGCGATGTTGGTTTCTCAAGTGTTGCCACGGACACTGGAGCGAGTTCATTTATCCTATTGTATTCATCTTTCGGACACAGCCGTGGCAGCACTCGTGAGCCAGTGTACAAAATTGACGCACCTATCAGTGACAGGCGTACCTGCCTTTATGAACCCACGGTATCAACTCTTTTGCAGAGTCCCACCATCGGACTTCACGGCCCAGCAAAGGGATGTGTTTTGTGTGTTCTCGGGCAAGGGTGTGAAGGAGTTACGGCAATTCATGTTGGAGAACCCAGTCTTGCCCATGGCGTCTATTGCAATCCAGTCTTCCTCAACAGTACCGCATGCAGTGGAGCCCGTGACTCCGGTAGCCACACCGAATGTGATCACAGATGGGCATAACGCAACAGCCACTGTAGACTTGGAAACATCGGAGGATATGGATGTGGATGTGGACGTGGAAATGGGAGTCAATACAGAAATGGATTTAGAGGCAGAGGCCATTCCAGGAACATCCCCTTCTACAGCAGTAAACCAATCAACGAATCTATTTATGGCATCGGCATCAACACCAACAACCGTAGAAGCAACAGCAACAACAGCATCAACAACAGCAACAGTAACAGCAACAATAGGAGTAGCAGCAACAGCCACAACATTTACATCAATAGTAGCAGGACCTGTAAATGCATCTACAAGACCAATTTCAAGTTCTAATCTCGCTTCGCTCATGGCAGCCAGACAAACACAATACCAGCTACTGTACCAAGCACAACAGTTGCAGCTTCAAGCGCATTATCAACATGTCCAGCGACTACAGCAACAACGGCGGCTGCTACAGCAGTCGTCTATACAGCAAGAGCAGCCAGTGGTAGAAAGAACACCTGGTGAGATACAAGGCCTTGTTGTCGAAAGTCTGGCCATTTCTCAAGGAGGTCAGGATGCCTCTCCTGGTCCATCTAATCAGGCGACCACCTCGATATCAGAAAGAGTGTCCGACTCATCCTCTACTCTAGTGACGCAAGCATCATCAGGAACCGAAATTGGGGAGGATGTAGAGATGACACAAGTACCCGAGATGGTGTTGCAGGATACGTCGTTGTCTCAACAAGAGAAAAGGATAGCGCTATTGAAAGCGGACCAAATGGATGGACCTGAATTGATGAGTTATCAAATGGATATACCTCAACATGACTCGGATAAGCTTTTGCTGTTCCCATCTCCGTCTCCATCCCCATCTGCGACCTCGTCCTCGTCCTCCTCGTCCTCCTCCTCGTCGTCGACAACACCCTCTCTTGTCTTATCTACGTCAGCCTCAACGATAGGACCAGATCCTGGTCATCTTGCATCCGAGGATACGATGGAGCTAGATGCAGAGGCTCAACTTGTCCAGTTACCCTTTCATCCTCCAGGAGACGCTGATTGCAATCTTGGAAAGGCCGTGGATCCAATAGACAAGAGCGTTGGTCTGGAGGCGAGGGCGGATGCTTCCAATACCTGTTCAATTTTGTTCAGAGACGACGATTCTGTGTCGACCTTGGTTGGTGCAGGGATCCTTCCAACGACGGATCATGCTGGGTCTGTCAAGGGTGATGAAGACGACGAGGAGGAAGATGCTGAAGGTGGGGATGGATATGGTGCAAGTCAGGGAACTCCCACTGAAGAAGAAGTAGACGAAGATGGTGAATGCGATAGAGAGGACAATGATTAGGTAGATAATAATAAGAAAAAAAAAAAATGAAATGAGTATGAAGCCTGTAATTTTAAGAAAAAAAAAAAAAAAAATCTTATTACTTGCCAAATCAACTGTCTGGAGGAAATCAATTGTGCACGCTCCGCTTTTTTTTTTTTTTTTTTGACTCCTGCCAACGTACAGAGTAGAGGGGCAATGAGAATGACCAATTTACTTTTTTGCAAGCAAAAGTCTGCCAAAGGTAGGGGCAATATAAAAAGACCAAGAAAAGACAGCAAAGAGAGTTCAGATGTATTTATACAAACAGATTAAACATTGGCACAGGGTCTCTCTTGTCACTCCGAAGTTGAATCTCATAACTAAAGAGCTGTCCATCCAGGTAAGCTAGGTGTACCACAAAGGATGAGGCCCGCGTCGGGCCCATTGCCGATCTACCATCACCACCACCACCACCACCACCACTTGGTTTTGGCCGATGGTAGTTTTGGGTAGCTACAGCACTGACGCCGAGTAAAGGCATGATTCGCAGATCATGACGTGGGAGATACACCTCTGGGAACAGAACGTAATGCTCTCCTTCATTCATGGCCGATGTCGTTGTTAGCCCTGTCACTGTCGGCTCTGTCGCTGTGGGCCTTGTCTCTATCGATGGAGCGTTTTCTTCTTGTGGGATCCGTTGTTGTGATTCTGAAGTTTGACGATTATCAGCGTGTCGTCGCGAGCTAGAGCCACCACGACTAGCCTCCCCGACATTGAATCGTGAAGATGTGCCTGAAGCAGGACCCGCAGTAGAGTTGGACTTGTTTCTTTTCTTTGAAAGTGGCTCCTCAATCCCCAATTCTCCTGATCCTCTTCGTTGAGATTTTGATGCTGTTGGCCCTTGAGTATGTCCTTGGGTCTCTTGATCACATTTTGTGGGCGATGCTGGATCATTCACTACCTTTAATAACCGGAAGACCGTAACAGCACCCTTCTGACTCGCTGCTATCAGGACACTCAATTCTGGGATGACTTGCATCACAAATAATCGGTCGAAATGCTCCAAATGGCGCGACCTTCGACCATCGGCTCTATCGACCGCTGAGCGGGCGATAGAGACGTCATGTAGTGGCGCGATACCGTTCTGACTTGAAAAAAACGTCCCAAGCGTTCCTCGAATTCGATCCATGCGTCGTCGCTCACTTCCGCTAGAATGGTCTGAGCCAAAGTTTAGATCTATATCTTCATCGTCACCATCGCTCTCCTCATTCGAACCCTCATCTCCTTCTTCCTCTTCGTCTTCATCCATATCATCCGTAGATTGCTCCGTAAGCTCCTGATCGCTACCCTGGCTTTCTTCCTCTGCATCGCCCATAAAGTAATCCATCTCGTTGTAATCCATATCAGTGTCGTAATTTTGTTCATACGCATTCCACTCTCTGAATCCAAGTCCAGCTGTAGCATAGTTCGGGTCGTTTTCATCCTCAATTCCACTTCCATCATCGTCATCTTCATCATGATCACCATAGACAATATGAACCGGGAGAGCAGAGGTAGTTGGATCATGAGGTTCTTCAGAGACTCCATCGCTCTCTGTATCTTCGGATATCATACCGGCTGCTGTTCCTGTAGCGGTCCTTCCTGCATTCGTGGCCCGTGTCGCGGTGGTGGGTTTCCTCGCTGGTATAGCATTTGGACCCAACAGATAAATGTTCTTTGCAGTTGCAAAGGCCAGTAACTCGGTTGGGAATGGTGAAAGAGCCGACGAATTCTGAGCTAGCGTTGGAAAAGTCGAGGTCTGATCAACAGAGGTGAAGTGTGTCGATGGTTCAGATTTTGCGCACTCTTCATCGTCATCTTGGTCCGTGCGAGAGAGATGGATAAAACGTGTTGGATCCCTGTTCCATAACTGCTGCTCAATCATCCTTTGCTCTATTTGCTCTTGTTCTTGGGCAACACATGACGTTGGTGCAGGCATGGAAGGCATAAGCCTATCAGAGCCCTGGCTCTGCTCAGATTTTGGATGATGCTCAGAACCCTGCCGACTATTACCGCTTGATGGAGCGAGCGATTTGCTTGTAATTTGACTCGGATGCTCATATTCTGAAGATTCTCCGAGTTCAGATACCTCCGTCTCTGTAGCGCTGATAGGTTTCCTAACAGAATGACTGTTCCTTTGTGATCCCCTACCATCTTCTGTGGTCCCTCCTCCGTCTTCAGTTTCCATTCCACCAACTTGCTCATCATCTCCATCATCGCCGGTATCAACAGCATATTCTGATCCATGGGGCAATCCTGTCCTAGACTCACGGGTGCCCAGAATCCTTGCAATAGCGGCTGCTGACGCCCTGTTAGCTGCACTGGAAGCAATAGATTCGGCTGAAGTATCGTTACTTTCTGCCTCTTCCACCTCCCCTATATCAGATTCTTCAGATCCGCTAAGGTATTCTTCCCATTCGTCACCAGAGTCCTCTCCTTCCTCACCCTCATCATCATCCATTCCGAATAAAGCCGCATCTCGGTCATCATCGTCGTCATAGAATTCACCACCCATCCGACGAGCACGACGGAGGCTAACTCCGTGTCCATGATTGCTAATACCTTGAGTAATGTTACCATACTGATTGTGCCCATCTGCCTCATCATCATTTTCATCTGGCTCATCGTCCGAATCAGCTTCATCGCATGAGGTTCCATGTAAAGGTCCTGCATGCCATTGTGTCCTGACCATCCGTTGATCCCTCCCAAATGGAGACCGCCTAGGTGGATTTGTAGTACTCCATAGCGGACTATCGCGTACATTCTGTCCAGGTAGTTTTCCAGGTTGCAAATGACTCTTGGGGATTGCCTTATAATCAGACCTATGAATAGTCAACCACGACTCCTTTGGGATAAAGGTGACTCCCCACCCCCAAAGCGGTACTACTGATTTCTGTTGGATCTGCTTCCCATCGGACAGCCTCCATGTGCGACATGTCTGATCAATCGAGGCCGTTGCGGCAAAGTGGCCACAAGGACTAAAACATACGCTTGGGATATTATGTCCATGTCCGCGAAGAACTTGTTGGGAGGCTGACTCGACACCTCCTGAATCATGGTTCCCAGGACTTAAATGCTGGCTATGTTGTCGCAGCTCTTGTTGGAGCTGTTGGAACAGTCGCTGCAAAGGTAATTCTTGAGCAGATAAAGAGGCCATAATTGACGGAAAACTGGGGCGAGGGTCCATTCCAGTGCTTGGCAAATTCTGAGAATCCACAGCGTCATCTCTGAACAGACGTCGTTCTGAAGGTCGAGGCTCTGTTCCGCAATAAAATACTGTTGCTGTATGAGCGTTGCTCGAAATGGCGATCAATCTCCGGTTGGCGTGAATGTCAATCCCCCATGCCGAATCGGATACACTAGTGAGATTTAGGATGGAAAAAGATCCGCAGTAAAGAAGGATGAAGGGGAAGAGAGGTTACCCTGAGTGTGACCACCTGTGGTAAGAAATCGAGGAGCATGGCAATCCATTTAATCCTGTATTTAGCAATAGTCAAAGCCAGGCTTTCCCTGAAGGATTGTTCATACCTCAGCAAGAGAGGATCCCGCGATAGATTCATCGTAAACCATACACAGACCTCACCCTTTTCATCCGCTGACACAAGGACCTCGTCAGTTCCGAGGTATCCAACCTTGATCACATTAATAACCTTGCTACGGAATCCCTAGTTCACAGAAATCAGAATAGCGCAGTCAAGTTCTCGACTCAGTCTACTGGATGTTATGCAGAAAAAAGAGAGGAAACAATAGTGTTGGAAGAATATGATCCTAACCACTTACGGCGTTGGCACATCTAGGATCAACAAGTCGATCAACCAATGTCGGAGGTCCAGAGGGTGTCAAGGTCGCAAACTGATAAATCTGGATGATATTCTCGCTGACTATCCACGGACAGAGAGCTGAGGTGTTAGGACACTGGTTCTCAAATCTGATTCATTTTCCCTTCAGATTTACAAGAAAGTAGACTTCTTACCGACATAAAGCATCCGTGGATCTTCGTTACTTGAGGCCAAAAGATTTAACCTCTAAAGATTACAAAGACACGGCGAGTTTTTTTTTCCTCTCTTTCAATGAGTTGGGGCTCCTTGTGTCTTGAGAGATAAATGTTTCGAACTGCTGTTCTCTAATCCAATATCGGGCATAACTAGTGCCGTTCCTGTCGTTTCCCCGCCTCTCTTCTCTTTCATTCAGCATACACAGATTGTTGAAGATTTATCCCATGTATACTCTTTTTTTTTCATTTATCGAAAGCAAGGAAGGTTTCTTTCTTTAGCCCTACCATGTCCACTGCAGGATGGAAGTCTGCCAGGTCGCGCCCTTCTAGCAACGCGGTGACCTGGCCACAAGAAAAAAAAAAAAGTCAAAAATAACGGTTCGAGAGTGAGCTGGTCTTTCCAGTGGCTGTTTTGGGATGACATAAAGACAGTTTGGTTTCCTGCAAACATGCGCATTACCACTAGTGGCCTGTAGAGCCCCATGTTGACGATCGCTAATGATGGAATGTCAAGTTTGATGTAGGCAGGGAGAGAAATAAAGGGATGACGCTGACCCGGATGTGACTTTCGTGCGGGCCTTGTACAATTATGCTGTGTATTGGGCGGCTGATTCCTTTCAATCTCGATAAAGACCGTCGGGTCCTCATTTCATTGTTGCATGAGCGTGCTCTTTGTTTTGAGCAGGAGACTGACTACTGTCACTGCTTTGCCTTCTGTAATAGCTCTGCTTCCACAAAGTCAACAAGTTGTCCTGAAGGCTCTTTTGTGTTCTTGGTAAATCGTTGTTTTTCCGGCTCTTGCTATTGACCACTATTCTCTAATAGCAACACATAGGAGAGACTAAAGAGTCCCACGAGGAAACATGTCAGGGAGGAGGCAACAGAATTTGGGAATTCATCATCCATCGCTCCGTACAACTGTTTTTGTAGCCTCGTAAATATATAGGTCCAGTCTACAGTATCACAGAGTAGCTCGCACCAAACAGTCTGTTGCTTGGAGCCAACAGCCCATATGCAAAAGATGATGATATAAAAAAGCTCGCCCTTACCTTGCGACGGCATCGGTACTAAGGATCAAAAAATCTCACTTATGACAGCTGTGTTATCCTAGGACGGTGGACTCCAGGCCGAAATCGATGCCTCTAGGTCAAAAAATTGTTTTTCTAATAGAGTTCCGCCTAGATTATTGGTTTCTGGTGAAAGCGGCTTCTCATATATTCAATGAGTAGAACTTGTCAAAGGCACCCGCCTAGCTCAAAGTGTCTAAGGTGACAACCACAGGCACTCCACTTTTTCCGCAGGAATAGTGTGATCGTGCGACCAAAAGATATCACTCTTATCCTCAGGCGATGAATGTTTGCTAGAAGTAAGGAGGAGGGAAACAACTTTCTCTACCCCAAGATTTGGTGGCAAACGTAGAAAAGGTTGGTGGTATGTGAGTGGACGCGTGAAAGAGAGAAGCAATGGCATGGATACACAATTACTTCGATAGGACAAGAGAAAAAAATAAAGCCCTCGAGGCGCCAGATCCTGGGTCTAGTCCAAGGCGCATCACCAAGGGTAACCGGCCAGTTAACCAAATAAAAGTTCCCTGTCGTCTGTCGGTGTTGCCACGAGGTGGTCCAACCCAAGGGAAGACCAATTTTGACCGTCCAACTGCTGAGCCACATTAACGCGCGTTGTCTTCCACACAGCTCCTACGACCTGTCCACAAGCATCCGTCAGAACACATCAAGTCATCCAGGTCTCCAGCAATATCATCATGGCCGCTAGAGGAACAGCCAAGGTCTTGCAAAAGCTCGAAAAGTCCGTCGGCGATGGGAACTACTATGAGGCCCATCAGATGTACCGCACCGTCGCCAATCGGTAAGGGCTCCACCCATCCAGGAACAAAAGAGGATTAAAGTGCGAGCATACCAACGCTACAGATGAACTTCAACCATCACACCATCCCTATAACTCATCATTGCATTCTAAAGCCAAAAGTAATTACAGCCCTTTGCAGCAGCCATGATTAACCCTTTTTTTTTCTTTTCTTTTTCTCGGCCTCCGCTACAGCTACGTAAAGGCACACAACTACTCAAGCGCAATTGAGCTTCTGCACTCGGGCGCGTTGCTCTTACTCAAGCACAAGCAGGCCGGAAGTGGTGCAGATCTGGCATTATACCTTATTGAAGTCTACAACCTCGACAAAACCCCTGTCACGGAAGAAACGAGAGGTAATAGATGAAGTTTACCTGTCAATGAAAGGAAGAGATGAGAGATTTATCGAAGTCATACTCAAACGGCGTATTTTGCTTCTGCCCCTTTCCTTATGGAAACGCTATAGATCGTATCTTTGACCTTGCGGATTCGATGGATTCAACAAACAGTCAGCGCAGAACTTTTCTTCAAAACGCCATCAGGTACTGATACAACTGCTTCAAGGATATAGCGGGCAATTTTTGGGAAATGAAAGTGTGTTTGCTGTCCGAGGAGTGAACAGTGAGCAGGATACTAGGGTATGCAGCAAGCTACAGGATACATTTAGGCATGGGTGACCAATAGTAGGATGTGCCCAAATTCCGTCATTGGAGGCAAGGATTATAGGGCACTTACAGGACCAGTTATACTATTCTACTACAGTGGAACTCTAACATATTTTCTCACCAATGTATGTCAACTATAGCTGGTCGGCAAACCAGGGCGAGTACAAGAATGGTGATCCCCTTCTCCAGCACTATGTTGGATTGCTTTTCTGGAAAGGTAAGGTCTTGGTATTTCTTGATGTATTTGTCCACTCCAAGAGATTGTTTACTCTTTTCATTTAGCCAACAAATACGTTGTCGAAGTCCCCCCCCCCTCCTCAGAAAGGACCCAAGAGATCTCTACTACATG
The DNA here is from genome assembly GCA_011634665.1 of Mortierella sp. BCC40632. Classification (NCBI taxonomy): domain Eukaryota; kingdom Fungi; phylum Mortierellomycota; class Mortierellomycetes; order Mortierellales; family Mortierellaceae; genus Mortierella; species Mortierella sp. BCC40632. Next base: position 25,527 of record WAEK01000024.1, read on the forward strand.
TGATATCCTTCGAACCGGATCTTTCATGCCTAACACGAATTTTCTCTTTCTCTCATCTTTTCCCTTCCAATCTCTGCAACTTGATGACTGGAACCTTGACTACTTTCAGAAAAGGACTACAGTCAGGCAGAGGCCCATCTTCTCGTTGGAACACAGGAGAGCGCCGAAGCCCTAGGTCTTGTCTTGTTCGAGTGGTCAGAGCAGGAGCCTAGCCATGACAAGGGCGCCTATTTGCTCCGCGGCGTCCTCCAGGAGCTTGCCCAAATGAATTTGCGAGATGCCAATACCGTCTTTAAAACGTTTGTCGAGCGCCTCCCTGCGACTTACTTGGCGTCGGAGCAAAAGATTCCCGGTGGCAGCAAAAAATCCAAGTCAAGCATTCAGACATTCAAGTCATCCTTGCTAAACCTGACTCAGGTCGTCCTTCTTGCTTGTGAGACTGGTGACGCAATGACGTTCAAGCAGATCTCTGTCCGGTACAAGGGGGTTACCTCCATTGACGAGAACTTTGGCGCTGTAAGAAATCTACTGTATCTTTATTTAATGGATGGATCTGTCTTCCTTGTCTTGACTGTAAATTTACTGACAAGTGCTTTTGTCGCTATCTCTACTCTTTCTATTAACAGTTTATGACAACCATCGGAGAACTGTTCTTTGGTGTTCAAGCCCCCAAACAGGCGAACATGCTTGCAGACTTAATGAACAGCCTCTTTGCAGGCCCCCCATCGACATCATCACGGCCCGCTATTGAGGAGATGGACTGAAACGAATGAGATATCATTCAATAAATACACTCCCCGTTTGTGCTGAGAACATTCTTTTAGACTATGGCTGACTGGTTTATTGACTAATGTATACATGAAGCCCTGGTAAAGGCTTTCTGGTGACAATGCTAATTCATGAAAATGACGAGGTGGGAGGTAGCAAAGAAAAAAACGAATAGATACAAAGAGATATTACTTGTAGCAATGCCACAGCGAACCCTTGCTCAGGATTCCGAGCTCGCAGACGAATCCATTCGGGTCTCCTTCATCAGGAGCACTGTGTCCCTCGCTTTCGCCATGTTCGCCCTGACCCGAGGCAATCTCGTCCACCTTGGCCTCAAGATTCTCAATCAAGCCTTGCCAACGGTCTTGTCCATACACCAAAGCGGCTACGCGAGCCATCTTGAGTACATCCCTAATATTCCTCGTTCCAGAATCTGGGTACGGCCATTCAGAGGGATCCTTAATGGCATATTCGGACAGATATTTAGTTGCATCCTCGATGGTGCCACCGCCGACTTGGATTGGGACAGAGGTTTTGGAGTTGACTCGGATCTCTTTATCCTCAACGGGGCCAACATGACGCCAGAGATCTACTCCAAAGGAATCTGCCTGCATTGCTAGCAGCATCATTCCCTGGAGATTGAAGGTTGAATAAAAGAAACTGATTGGCCGGATCGTCTCGTGCGGCTGTGCACCATCCTTTCGAATCTGTGGACCAATACGGACTGACTTGGAGTCCTCGGCATGCGAACGGGCATCGGCGGTTCGGCCAAGGAACTCGAGGATGGAGATGTATTGGACGGAGTAGTAGGTACCATGGTTGTTGTGGGCATTACGTTCCTGGTTGGCCTGGATGGATCCATGCATCCAGTCAAGATAGTCCGAGAACCAAGCCTGGAGATCTTTGATCAGTGTAGGCTCTGCCTGCATTGCCTTTGAACCTCTGATCGTTTTGAGCGCGTCGAACATCCTGTTGGAAAATAAACAAAAAAAAGAGAGCGTTCCAAAGTTTAGATGTTGGTGTTGTGAGACATGTGGTTGTGACCCAAGTAAATGGTAAAAAAAAAAAAAGAAAAGAAAAGATCTAGGCCCTCCTGCAGCAGCAGCGTCCCCTGTCCACCCCCTTTGTCTGTTTTTTTTTTTTTTTTGACCACAACCACAACCAAGACAACGTGTACTCCCATTTGGATTCTCTTTGTTCACTTACGCATAGACCTTGAACATATCGAGAACACCTTGTGCACGCCCGATATCGTTGCCAAAGATTAGGGAGCCATACTTGAGGTTCGGGTTCATCTTGGTGTCCGGGTCGAGGAACCACTGCTTGACACGAAAAACGATCTTTTCGGCATACCGTTCATCCCCTGTCCAGAAATACGCATGGCCCATAAAATGACAATCACGGAATACCTTGCGCAGGAGGCGATAATCCCAGACAGAGTCCATGTCTGGGTTGGGCTTTCCATCCAGTCGAATGTAAGGTAGTCCGTCGGGGGTGTTGGGGTTCTTCCAAAAATACCTGGCCAGTGACGAATAGTCATGTTTGTCACCAGAAGGAGGAATCTTGGATGCTGGTTTTATCACAACAGAGTACATGCTGGTGTTGCGGTACGCAATGTTGGCCTGGTTAATGACATAGCGCACTGCGATCTCGCGTGCATCTCTGTTCTGGCCCTCGGCCAGGTACTGGGCAAGCTTCTCCCGCCCAATCTCGGCTTCTAGCCTGCGCTGAGACTCTGCAGGAAATCGAAGTTCACTAAACTCTGTTGGCAGATCGTCAGAGTGCTCGACAGCTTCTTCATCTTCATCCTCATCCTCGTCAGCGTTATTGTTGTTGTTGCTTGGAGCTGGGGGCTGTTGTGGTGGTGGTCGCTTCCGAAGTCGATCCTGCTCCAATTGGTTTAGTAGTTGTTGTTGACGCTCAATTTCTGCCTGCACCTGTTGACGCTGGCGATCCATCTGGCGCTGACTCTCAGCTTCGCGAAAGGTGATCTCTTCAGGGCTCAGCGTCTCTTGACGCCAGCCTGCGCGGCCAATTGAGTTGTCAGAGTAAGGGGTGAGGGTCATTAGCAGCATAAAGATACAAAGTCCGAGGACGATGGTCAGCGTGCGCTTGGATAGCCCACGCGAATAGCCCATGATGAGAGATTTCTGTTGGACCCGGTGTGCTTGTTGAGTGAGTTAAAAAAAAGAGTAGAGTCTTTGTGATCCACCAGTAACTCTCGCCTTTAGCAGGCTTTTTTTTTTTTTTTTTTTTTTGTGGATGTGCGTGTGTGTCTGTGGAAATGGAGTAGGATGAGGATGGAGAGGAGAATGAAGTGAAAGAGAGAGAGAACTAATGAATGAGCAAGAGAATGGATGAAAGAGAAAGGAGAACAGGAAGAATAGAGAGTGAAAGAAAAAGGGAGGAGAGTGGCGGCGGGCTGAGGACCGCAGGGGGCTAAAGTAAGGCGCAAGAGTGGAGGAAAAAAAAAAAAAAAGAAAGAGGAGAGATGAGTGGTGTCCAGGGGGGAGCGAGAGGTATGGGGAGCGGGCCAGAAGGACAATGCGTTCACACAGGTTGGGCTACGCCCTCGCTAAATATATACTGCCTTGCCATCACTGCCACAGGGACAACACAGGACACAGGGTCACCCCTGCCCAGTAGAGCCATGTGTACTCCTTTCCGTTCTCTCAATCTCTTTCTCTCCCTCTCTCTCTCTTTCTTCCCTTGTCTGCGCCCTCACTGTTCTGCGCACCTTCCATGTTTCCTTCGAGCCCGAGTGCCAAAAGTGAGCCCTGGCCCGCCGCGCGTCGACCATGCTCTCTTTTGTCCAAAGGATGTTTGTCCTATCTTTCTTGGCCCTTCAAGCTTTGCACACTAGCCAATCTTGGCAAAAGCTCTACCCTCCATGGCCTATTCATCCGAGGAAGAGCAAACCTGGTAACACACGCCGCTAGACATTTTCTCAAAGTGATTGTATTTGGTGGCAAACTGCCGGCTCTAATTGTACCCGATCATCTTCCTTAGCGTGATTGTTGTGGCAACAATCATCACAAAGGTTCCAAACACCAGGAGCACCACTGCGCTCACATCTAACCAAAGCTCGGTCTTGCGGTTCGGCGATCGTCTATGCCCAGAGATCGGGGAGCCCGCGGTTGATGCGGAAGAAGGTGAACTTGCTAGCGATGACAGTGCCCCGTACGATTCTGAGGTTCGATCGCCCTTCAATAAGGGTTCGGCCGTCGAATCTTCACTTCCGTAGCCGATCGATGAGAGCCTCTTCCCTTGCCACCATTGCTGTCGTTGTTTTTGAGTTGAGATTCCGTACTCTGTGTGAGCAGGGTCATGTTGTCTCTCAGCTGCCAGCTTCTTCCTTAAATAGGCTTGATATTCTTCATCGTCATTAGTAATGCTAGTAGCCTCCTCCTCTTCGCTACTGTCTTCGAACCGATCTTGACCCTGCTCAAGAGCTGTTCCATTAAAACTAGCACCTGAAAGTGAACTGCTAGAGACTGATGGCGAAACCTGTAGCCCTGTGCTCTTTTGCTCCCATTGCACTTGCTGTTGTTGGATTCGCTCTCGCAATCTCTGGCCACCGTCCTTGGACCAGAACACAATGATGTAACAGGCACCTGGGATGATGTAGGCCAAAAATGTCGAACAAAATCCGCCAATTAGCTGGTACAAAAGTCCTAGGTCCGCAATAAAGACACCACAGGCAAGGATTGGTAAAAAGAGTCCGATCGTCGTGTAAACATGTTCAGCATCTGTCGGAGACTTGAAATTGTCTTCGTGCCCAAGAACTTTGTGCAGAGAGGCTCGAGCTGGGTAGAACTGTTACAAGGAGATCATTATATAACATGTCAACAAAGAAAGCTAGATACTAACCAATTCCAACTTGGCACTTGCCCAAAAAAAAAAAAAAAAAAAAAAAAAAAAGGTTGTAAAGGCTTACCGCTTGTGGAACTGTCAGGAACATGGAAAAGCCCAGCAAGATGCGCCCAATATTGATCAGGTCGTCAGAGGAAGGAAACGAGTTGAAAATATTGGGCTGAACATCTTCGCCAAAGGCAACAAAGCCAATGATTGCGAACACGAACGAGATCAACCATGAGAAAAACACGGCAACACCTGTAGCTTGTCCCCAAGCCTTTCTCGTTGGCTGCGCCAGCGTCGCAAAGTTCAAAAACGCCGTCTAATTCAAGAAGGAAAAGAAAAAAAGAAAAGGGAATTGAGCAACTGAGTTCAGTTGGGGTTACCATAGAGCGCATTGTTCGTGACCTGAATATTCGCACGCGTACCTGGGCTGAGAGCATAGCAAAAGCCATCACACCAATTGCAGGAAAGACATTATCTCCCACAAAATCATACGATCGCTTGTGTTCAGGCGCATATTGGAATCCTCGGAGGGCAACAATGACAAGGATCGGTGGAAGGGTCATCACAGAGATCATGGACGCCCGGGCCAGCGAGCCAATAGAGCGGTAAAAGAGAAGGGGGAAAATCTGAATCGACAGTAGTTAGTGATGGTCTAATAAAAGGGAGAGCGTAGTTCACTTGAAGAGCAGTTGCATCATGAACAATTCGGGACTGCAGCAAACTTACAAAGATGAGCGAAGAAAAAAAGATAACCCATTCGCGACTAGTAGAATATCCGAGAAGTTTCAGGATTACGGGTATAGTGTCGCCGATGACGATCATATATGTTATACATGCTCCTGCTGTCTGGAAGAAAATCATCCCATTCAAGAGGTAGAAACCAAATCTACCCATTGTTGCTATAATCCATAGCAAACAGAGTGAGATGGGAATACATGGGAAATGATGCAAACTTGATTAGTGCCTGCAGTTCAAGCAGCGAATTCAGCTTCATTGTAAATAATATGGCGGGTTTTTTCTTTTCTTTTCTTTTCTTCGCCTTATTATCTCTTGCTCATACCTTCGGTGAGCATCGCATACTTGTAGACGTTAATACGCTTCCCAGTAATGATGAGAGTATTCAACGCCAACCAGCAGAGAACAGCTACTACAGCTGAGAGCAAAATGCCGAGCCCAAAGCCACATTCCCTAGAATAGACGTGTCAGTCTTCTTGACTAACAACAGTGCCAGGATTCCATGCCAAATAAAATGCTGTGTATGATCAAGATTTAGCTTACTTGATCGCAAAGGAAAGAGCCAGGATCCCTGAACCAACCGTACAATTCAGAATATTGAACGACACTACCAAATGTGGGCAAAAAAAGGGAGAGAGAAAGAGAGAAAGAGAGAGGGAGAGAGGGAGGGAGAGAAGGGCGGTTAGTACAAGACTATTCCTCATAGGATCAAAAAAAAAAAAAAAAAAAAAAAAAATGCACCAATGACAAATGCGAGGATGACTCGTAGGTAGGACGTGTGAGTGAGGCGTGAATTGCGCGATCCAGCAGAGAATGAGAGTGGGAGAGGACACACGCGCGGCGGAAAAAAGGATAAAAAGGGTCCAATCGTTTTGGGATGGCACAATTTGACAGTGTGATGGCTCATATTAATTTTTTCCGCGACTGCGGTTCCTGACTGTTGGTTGGTTGTCAATGCTGGAGAGGAGACTTGGGCACATCTTAGCAAATGTGAGGTCCAGAAGAGGCCATCCACAAGGTGGAGGAGAGTGGTTGCTCTAAAGGACCACTCAGGCATTTAAATAAATGAGACGATATGCCATGGGTTAACTATACCTTCAAGTACGGAGCAAGTGCCAGTGCCTATCTGATCCGAAGAGCTTGATCGCCCGACGGTGCTCGGAGACCGCGAGGGCATGGCGCAAAAGGGGAGGAGAGAGAGAGGACAAAGCGGTGATTGATGTAAAGACAAGCGCAGGTTTGAAGCTGAGAAGGGTGTATCGGTGGAGAGAGAGAGAGAAAGGGATAGGGAAAAGGAAAGGAAGAGAAAGAGAAAGAGAAAGAGAAATAGAGAGAAAGAGTGAGCGAGAGAGAAAGAAAGAAAGATTAAGCAAAGGAGCAAGAAAATGTAGCGAGAAGAGGAATGGGAGAGAGGAGGTAAAGTCGGAAGAAAAAGTGAAAAAGAGAGACACAAGGTATGTTGGAAGAAGTGGTGCAGGGGCGAAGTCATAGAGTCAGGCTTTTATGAGGTTTGCAGCGCGCCACCGCTCCTTTGCATTCTCTATTCCTGCACGCCTGTTCTGAGGCACGGAGGTCAGGCCAGGCACGCGTGAGCGTGTGGATGGGGCCACGCGGGCCATTCATTTCATCTCCATTTCATCTCACCCTCCTTCAATGTTCCATCACACGATCCAATCTTATAAAGGCCCATGCGCAATCTCCCCCACCCGTGTTGACTCCCTGCATCAATACGCACTTCTCTAGAGAAGCATATCCAACACGTCTACCCAAAGAACTCGGCTTTCAATCGCACAGCTGCCAACTTTGTTTTTATAACATCCGACTAAAATGGCCAAAGCACTCAATGCACCAATGATCTCCATCTTTTCAATCCAGCACATTGTTGATCAGATTGCCATCAACCTCAGTCCTTCAGATACAATTGCTTGTTGCTGTGTTTGCAGATCGTGGAATACACACTTCTTCCCACACATCTATCGCGAGCTGACCTTCAGGCAGCCTCGCTATGACTCTGACTTGACACCTCTTGCTCAGAACACGCACTTTGTCCGTTCTCTCACTCTTTTCAGTCCTGCCCTTCGCTCTTTACCTCCTCCAGTCCTCCTCCTGACAAACCTTCAGACCCTTCGCCTCTTCTGTCGTACAGACTGGCATAGTGTCTGCTGGGATATGAACACTGCTGATTACAGCGCGCCATTTCCAGCAAATGCTCTACCACTGACATTTCTCAGAAATAATTCTCGACTCACACGGCTGGATCTCTTGATCACCCACTCCTCTCCTGGACCCCAAGTGCTGAGCAAGACATTTCTAATGTCTGTGAAGAGTCTCCATATGCTGAAGAAACTAGAGTGTCGCGCCGAGTACACTGCCACTTTTTTGCAGATCGTGCCTAATCTCCCAGAATCGCTCCAAGAGCTAGCACTTGTTGGTGCCTCAGGCTGGACAGATATTGACACATCCCTTGATCAACATCCCATCTATGAGCTTCCACAACTAAAGCTTCACTGTTTAAAGCTCGAGGTCCAAGTGAATGACCAATCTCTGCAATGGACACGGTCTCTTCTTCAGAGATGTCCTGAACTTCGACGACTCGATCTGACACTCAACTCAGCTTGGGCTAGTATCAAGATGTTGGAGGAACAAGTCGCAACAGTGGTAGACACATTGACTGAGTGCTGCTCGACAATGCTTCAGGAGTTTGTGATGTGTGGCAGTCACTTGGATGAAAGAACTCTTGGGAAATTGATACGAGGCTGCCCTCATCTCAACTCATTCTTGCTACGCTATCTGTTCCATATGCAAGCTATCTCGGTCACCGCAAATAGACCCTCGACAGTTTTTACAATGGATGCTGAGCCATCTCTATTAGAGTTTTTTGCTCTGCCGCCTCCACTTGGAAATATCATGGATTCAATCCCTCCTCGCATCTCAACATTGACGACAGTGGGTGTATACGATTCGGTAGTGAGATATGAGCTTGTTCCATTGCTCTTGACATCATGCCCGCACTTGAGAGAACTTCAATTTATAACTGAAAACAAAGGCGAGCCCGTTGGAGGTGTGAGTCTTCTTGAGCTAACTCGTGCGTATTGGACCTGCACTGGCCTCAGAATCCTGGTAATTCCTTTGACTGATCGCCGAATATCTACCCCAGAGTTCAGAAAGCAAGACTTGATTGAGGGCAGAATTTGTGGAAAAGATGGTGATAGTTTGATGATCCCCGAGAACCAGGTAGCTGTCCTTCTTGTGGAGCTCCTTCAGAAGCTCCGCTCCCTTCAGAAGTTTGTCAGGTCAAGCTCGAGCTTTCAATGGAACCCGCGAGATAACTTTGATACCCTTCATGAGACTGCTCAGGGGCATCTAGATCGTTTGGGGCACTCTTACACCTTTAGTCGTGATGATTTTTTGCTCTTGGGACTCGATCCAACCTTCTTTGGCGATTGGAATGAATACGATTACTAGAATTTTGATTCAACCCTTTGTGGTAGTCAGTGTCCTCACTACTAAAGCCAAGGATTCATTTTTTGTCAGAACATATTTTGACGGATCTTAAAACGCCAGCTTTAATATACTATACTGATTAGGGGCAATGGCGAAAAAAAAAAAGAAAGAAATGAGGTATTTGTATGCTACAGTGCACGACCCACTTCACGGAGTCGAAAAAAATGATAAATAAAAAAAAAACTGAATGGATAGTGGAAGAGATCAATCTACTTAGTCAGTCTCCTTGATCTCTCCGGCTTGCTGAGCCAAGCTATAAAACAATGACCCAGGTCGCTTCAAAAGAATCTGTGGATGTTCGAACTCCGCGACGCGGCCCTTCTCCAGCACTAGGATTTTGTCCGAGTCCATGACCGTTTTGATACGGTGAGCAATTGTCAGGATAGTTCGGTCTGCGAATTCCTTTCGAATGGTCCGCTGAATCAACTCGTCCGTTTCTACATCCACAGCTGCTGTCGCTTCGTCCAAGATCAAGATCTTGGTCTTTCTCAACAATGCTCTGGCAAGGCAGATCAGTGACCTTTGACCCACCGAGAAGTTGTCTCCGTTTTGGGTCACCTGGAATGAGAGACCGCCAGCTAGAGATGCAATATGTTCTTTCAAATGGGCACGGTCAAGAGCCTCCCAAATGTCTGCATCCTGCAATTCGTGGAACGGGTCCAAGTTCTCGCGAACTGAGCCAACAAACAGCGTTGGATCCTGAGGAATGATTGCCAAATGCTGTCGGAGGTATTTCAGTCCAACGGTTGAAATGTCAACTCCATCGATCCAAATCGATCCACCATCCTCCGCGACTGCCACCTTCTCCAGATCCACGACTTCATCCTCCTTGGTTGGGTCTGCATCTGCATCGGTTGCATTATGGCATGCCTTGGCTAACACACTGTTGGCAGCCTCGACAATACGGAACAAAGCCAAAGTCAGCGAGGATTTTCCGGCACCAGTTCGACCAACAATACCGACCTTCTCTCCAGGCTGGACCTCGAACGAAACATTCTTGATCACAAGGTCCAGCCCCTCGCGATAACGTGTCGAGTAGTTTTTGAACTCGACATGTCCCTTGTCAGGCCAGTTTTCGGGCAATTCAACATCTGTCGTGGCTGGTGCCTCTGGGTTCTTGTTTGAGTATTCATCCACTCGTTCCACGGCAACGAGCTGATTCTGGAGATCGCAGTACGAGCGCACCAACCAAGTAATATCCATTGTGACACTGAGCGCATATGAAAGTGCTAGTCCAACACTTCCAGAATTCAGAGAATTGCGACTCAACACCGCAAACAGGGCAGCGGCCAAAACTACGATTGCACCCAGGGTCTCAAGTCGAATTTGCAACCAACGGTTAGAGACAATCCATGAAAAGTAGGCATTGGCGGCGATGTCGGCTTTAGCGGCATTCTCTTGAATAAACCGGTCATTGGCTCCTATAGCACGGATAGTCGTTACTCCAGCAAGTGTTTCGCTAAAGTGCTGGTAAATAGGAGATTTTGAGACAGAGTCGATTCGCTTGAGAGCACGGGAAGACCGAATGTAGTAAGCCTGGATGATAAGGTAGAGTATCACCAATGGCGGAACCACTGCCAAGAAGACAGGAGTCTCGGTTGCGATGACAACAACAGTGCCAAGGACAGATGTTCCACAGACAAAGACGTTGATAAAATTCCATGGCAAGAGCTCATCGATGCCGAATACATCGCTTGAGAAACGGTTGACAATACGGCCCAGAGGAGTTGTGTCAAAGAATGACATTGGCAATCGAAGCAAGTTGGACAACAATCGAGTGTGCAGGCGTGTCGACGCTCGAATCGCTGCCAAGACCATCGACACATATCCTGCTCCGACGTTCATCATCATGTAGAGTATAATCAACGCTGCATATACACCCAAGAATTCGCCGACGGTGTGCTTTCCAGTTCCTGCGACGCCTGCCCAATACTTAAGCCAAATATTGGTTCCGATCTGACAAGCTTGTCCGAGGATAAAGACAGCTGCGACCATGAATGAGTATCGATACGAGGCAGCCTTGGCGTAGATCTTGTAAACGTTCCAGGAAACACTTCCGGCGACCATTTTCTCATCTGCAACAAGTTCAGCCTTGTCGTCTTTTTTGTCATCAGTATTGGTATCCTTATTGTTGCCCTGTTCATCGTCATTGGCTGACTCGACATCCGTGTCATTATCATCAGAAGATGATCCCGACTTCTTGCTCTTCTTCTCTTTTCCTCTGTTGACCGAGTAATCAGTAATCAATTGGTAGAAAGAGCTCTTGTTCTCCATAAGTGCGCGGTATTGGCCCGTCTCGCTAATCCGACCATCCTTGACAACAACAATTTGGTCCACCTGTTCCAAATGGTGGATCGCATGAGTGACAAGAATACGAGTCTTATCTTTGAGTAGGCCATTGGGACCAATAAGGTGCTCCCAAAGATGTTGGTCCACATGTGCATCAACAGCACTTAGCGGGTCATCAAACAGGTATACATCTGCATTCTCGTAGGCAGCACGCGCAAGCGAGACGCGCTGTTTCTGTCCTCCAGAAAGGTTGATGCCACGCTCTCCAATTTCGGTCATGTCGCCTCCTGGGAGCATAGCAATATCGGGCAAGAGACCACAAGCCATAAGGATGTGATCGTACCGCTCCTGGTTGAACTCATTCCCAAAGATAATGTTGTCCTTGAGGGTTGCATTCACGATCCAAGCCTGCTGAGCGACATAAGCCATTGATCCATATACTTTGACCGTTCCTTGACGCCGGTACATATCACCAATGATAGCGTTCAGCAATGAAGTCTTGCCCTGACCCACGCGGCCAACTACAGCTGTTAAATCGCCACGTGCAATAGACAAGTTGATATCCACCAGAGTTGGCCCATAGTTCTTTTCCACAGGTACAGGTTTCTCAGGGATAGGCTTCCCAGCTTTGCGAGCTTCCTTTTCCAATTGCTTCTGTTTCTTGTCCTCGACCTTTTCACGTCTTTTCCGCTCCTTCTCGGACTCTACTTCTGGCCCTTCAGTTTCCCAAGCAAAGACTCCGTTCGTGATCTCGATCAAAGGTACATTTGGGTCTTCAGGCAATGTCTTAATAGACTCGGTGGTAGACTCTGAGATTTCCTCCGCCAACAAAAACTTTTGGATACGTGTTGTCGCCACAGTGACACCGATCGTCTCAGCGATGATATGTGACAACATTCCAATTGGTCGGTTCAACATACCAAACAAACTGATGCTGACAAAAATTCGTGATGCAGTCATTTCGCCTGGCATGCCTCCAGATCCACCATGAGTTGCATAAACAGCGAACGAAACCAAGGCCACCATCAAGGGAGCTGATTGGAACATGATGGACAAGAATGAAAACGCAACACCAATCTTGCGAAGAGTACGCAATTCTCGGTTCCGGAAAGTGTTGACACGGTCGTGGAAGGAGTCTTCCCATCCATAGAGCTTGACAATTTTAACGCCGGAGAGAATCTCGTTCATGAGTCGAATACGTTGGTCCATGGCCTCTAGTTTCTGACTCTTTGCCTATGTATTGCAATTCAGTTGGCGTGTTAGTTTCGATTATTTTTTTTGTCCATTTGTTTTCAGTATCCAAATGAGAGTGTATCAAAGCTATTCAATTTACCTTCATAAAGAACTTGGCAATAATACCCTGAATAGGCATCAAAGCAACGATTGTTCCAAGACCAACAAAAACAGACCATCCAATCTGATTATACAATTGCCAGGTTGCAAGAGCAATCTCATAGGGGATACTGATAAACATGGGCAAGAATGTAATCGCATCCGGCCAACGTTCAGCATCAACCGACATATGGTTGTTGATCTCTCCCGCGGTCGACTTTTGTTTGGCAGCACTGGAGAGTTTGAGGGACTTGCGGTAGATCATGGCGATCAATGCTGTTCGAGCTTCGATGCCCACATCCATACTGACCATAAAGTATTGAGCCATGAAAAATGAATTGAGGATCGAGGCGAAAAACATCCCAAAGGCCAAGATCACGCCCAAAGATACGGGAGCAGGCGAAGGGGTCCTATATGTGTCGATGAACGCCAGGAGCTCTTTCAAAAGCTGAGGAAGGACGTAGGTGAGGGTGGAGGCTCCGATACGGTAAAACATGATCGTTCCCCAGGATGACCCATAAGTCTTCATGATAGTCAGAAAGAGATTAGGCTTGGTTCCCCTGGCCTTATGTTTCTCAACATGGGTCAACCACCGATTGTTGAGCCGGTCGTGACTGTACTCGGTTTTGATTGTCTTGGGCATCATGCCAACAATGTCGCTGGCGGTTAGTGGAGCCTTGAAGCCAAGAGCAACGATGGGTTGCAGATACTGGAATGTGACCCGAGAGAAGAAGTTGGCTTTCTCGTACCGACTCGCTCCTGATTTGCGTTGCGCCTGAGTCCAACCACGTGGAATAGCTTCGATGATAAAGCCTAGGATATTGAGTCCAAAGAAGGCAGCAAATGCCTTGAATTGGTCCTCCGTTTCCATCCCCACTAACACCATTGTGCGGATGTTGATCGCAGACGCGATGATGTTGAGAAGGTAGAGACTAAAGATGTAGTCATTCGAGCGGATCTCTTGCTCGTGTTGCAAGTGGTTCAACGGCAGAGCAACCAACTAAATGAAATTTGCATTGTGGGGGGAAAAAATAGTGCATTCGGTTAATAAGACAGGGAAAAGGAGATTATTGAGGCAAACCGTTATAGGAAGAGGGCAAAAACTGGTAACAACATACCCAGGTGATGAGAAGACAGATAGTGCTGAGCATGGTGGCAGGAGCATACTCGTTGTTCTTGAGGAGGATTGCACGAGCAACAAGAGCAACTGCGGAGGCTAACATTAAGAACTGCGTTGGCCAGTAGATGAGACCAGTGCGTCCAAAGCCATGAGATCTCCCTGAGGAAACCATGACGAAGACTTTATAGAGCATTCCGATCAAGAGAACAAGCGATGGTAGTGCTAGAAGGATTGTGTCCTCAACACAGAGGGTGAGGTCTGGGCGGTTGGAGCTCGTGGGGCCCTACAACGGCGAGCGAATAAATGAAAGAGGTGAGACCAAAGGGTCAGTTTGGCTAGCTCGAAACCGCAGAGGTCAATGAGAAATAAGGTCATCTCCTCAAAAGGTACTATCTCATTACCCAACCCTCACTAAAATGGCAGAAAGCGTCGACACCCATGACGGCTCCGCGTAAAATTCTGATAGGCACACGCGATTGTTGATCGGCAATCCTTTTTGTGTGTGGTTTTTTGTCTGCTGAATCCTTTCCCCAAGTCTCTCAAGGCTGTGTTAGATGTAAGGGAAGGGGGTGTTCGGTCGCAGCTGCCTATTGCTGAAAGGGTGGTGGGAGTTGAAGTGATAGTAGAATGTACAGGGGGAGAGAGGGCAGATGGACGATCGAGAGGGGCTCAATGGAGGATTGGGCACTACCTTTTGAGTAGCACCCAAAGGTGCGACGCTTTTATAGCTCGCGATGTTAAAAAAAAAAAAAAACAAGGTTGGAACCAAGGACCTTGTCAGTCAGGCCCAGAAGACTGATTGAGACCATTTTTGGGCCTGAAGCAGTGTGACGGACGGAGCACCAAACAAAATCGGGCAGAAGGGTTAAGCGTGGTGTGCATTAACACGACGTCCCATACATTATTTTCTATGCCGGTTTTGTTGTTCAGAAATGTTTCTTCCTGTGTATTGTGTTTTTTTTTTTTTTTTTTTGCTCAGCTGCCTCGAGCGCTTGAGTGACTATTTGTCTTGCAGACCCAAGAAACAAGCCAAGAGGGTCCCGACTCAGTCTCCTCACAACACATTAACCCATGCCTGTTTGTCCTCCCTCTCTCTCGGTTGACATTCATTGCCATCCCGGATATATGTACTTCCTGTGACCCAACTACCTTCTCCGTGGAGAAGTTTCCACATGCACAAAAAGACCCTGAAAGACAGTCGTCCGTCTCCTTGCCAGGATGGTTACTTACTATCTGTGTTCAAAGCAGGACAAAACTCTGTGTGAAAAATCCAATGCAGGTGAACAGATCGATGCATGCCTATTTGGCGAAGGGAAGGAGGGGAAAAAATCATTCTCCTTTCCCGTGACTTCTCTACAATCATGGCCACCATGGCCCAATAATTCGAACCGGGGTGATAATCACACGCTCGGTACGACTGAGTGCCAATCGAGTATAAATCGAGTCATCAAATACATCCGATTTGTTAGAGAGAGAGGGGGGTCCATTGATGCTACTGTTAGCCATTCCATGACTGCAGTAGCTCTCATCCCCACCCAAAGCCTTGGGCCTCTTTTTCTCTCCCGGAGAAAAAAAAAGAAAAAGAGAGCAGCTCGATCAAAAAGCAAACGCAACCCCCCAAGGTTCATATCTCTTCCATTTTGGGCGTCGTTTCTACATGAAGTTTAGATTTTGCTTCTGCTGTTGTTCGCTCTCTCTCTCCCCTGCTCACTGATTCACCAACCACGCCATCCACCCCTGTCCCACGAGAACTCTTGGCAGTCTGTCCAGTCGCAGAAGAGAGATCGCATTGCGGCCGCAGCACAAGAGTATTTTGCCTAGACCTACTGCACAGTCGATGTAGACATTGCCTTTAATAGGCAAGCAAACGCTCCCATCCATTTTTTTTTCCATCCACCGGTTACACCTGCCAGCCCCCCTTACATCGTCAAAAGGACTACAAGAGAGCCAAAAGCCAATGAGATCGACACTTGTTTCCCCCCTTCCTCTCGACCCCAGTCAACGCCACGCCCATGATACCTTAAAATCTTTAAAATGGAAAGAAAGAAAGAAAAAACAACATCCAGTCAGCTACATAGTGTCATGGTATTTAGGTTCCTAACGATGTTCGTGGGAAGAGAGCTTTCGAAAGAGTCATCTCTAAACAAACCTTCCTCCTTTGCCAAGCCTTAACATTTGGCTTTGACGACATGTATGGTATCCATTGCACTACATCGGCACAGATCAGTAATGAGGTGTGCACTATAATTGATTAGCCATGGCGACCTTTGTAGGCTTAGAACGATATTTGACTAGACATAATGCCTAAAAGCGATCCATTGGAAGACAGGGGAATATGATTGAAGGAAGAAAGGAAGGAAAGAAGAGGGGATAGGGAAAGGTCGTTTGACTAAGGGGAGGAGTGAACGTGGGTATACAAGGTGTGTTATTGGAGAAGAGGGGGGCGTGCTTTGTCAACGGCAAGCCGTAGTACATGTGCTGAATCAGACAGTCAGTCTATCGAGCCACTTTTTCAGCCTGTGCATACTAGGCGCGAATGGCAACATTTCTCTTTGGAGACGAACGACTAAAGCTCAGGAAGACTCGATCCTGAGGGCTGTCCCCCCCCCTTCGTGTCTCTTTTACCTGGCCCTGGGCCTCTGCAGCTAAATTCTGGCCAAGATAAGGGGAGAGAAATGAGGGGAGAGAGCAAGGCAGGGGAGACAAAGTGGGATATAGTGAAGGCCAGAGAGAGAGAGAGAGAGAGAGAGAGAGAGAGAGAGAGAGAGAGAGAGAAGAGAAAGAGAAAGAGGGAGATAGAAGGGTAGCATGGTGCCCTAGTCTGCACTTATTTATTTGTGCTTTTCGACTTCAGTCGACTCGGTTCACAACTGTCCGTTAAGCGGATAGTGTCCCGCTACAATAGGTAAAGCAGAGAGGTCACCAGAAGTATATGTGCACGAATCACCTGCCCTGTGCTCTGTGACACCAAGATTCAACAAGCTCTTGTGCGTGTTGGTCCAAGACAAGGCGACCGTGTCGTGGTAGCGTGTCCATTGCTGGTGGCAGCAAGAGTGGGGACAACGGCCCAAAGTCCCGTCCTTGGATTCCTTCCTTGACTGAAATAACACCTTGTCACTGCATGACAGAGTCCAGGGAGAGGAAAGGAGAGGGACGAAAGGGAGGTGCGATGCAAGGAAGCAAAGGAGAGGGGTGGGGGAAAGGTAGGGGGACGATGGACAGGCAGGCGCGCGAGCGAGACAGGCCACAGAGGAGACCCACGGCGAATGGTCGCGCCCATTCCAGCCAGGGACCACTGCAGCTGCACAAGGGCGCCAAAATCAGGAGGACTGCCACAGAGAGAGAAAGAGAAAGAGAGGAGGGAAGAGAGAGAAAAGGCCGTCGCTGTCTCTATCTCTCACCTGGCTTCTACTGACCCTTTCTCTATCACTTTCTTTTTCTCTTGCTCTTTTCTCCCTTCCTCTCTTTCACTCTTTCTCTCGCTGCCTCTTTGCTGCTCTTCACAGAGATCTGCCTTGCTTGCCCTTCGCACTGCCACCTACTCACTATCACTCCGCCACCGCCGCCACAGCGCGGTGCCCATACTCATCGACATCATCCAACCGCACTGCGATCTCTGGTTCCTTACCCTCAACCTCACAAATGGCAAAACACTGTGCTGTCAAACCGATGGACTGCATCCACCCCGAAGTTTCTCGCTTCAAACGACGCGCCCTCCCTGCCTCCCCAGACCCTGTGGGTTCTCCTGCCTCGGATGCGTCCTCGGCTGCATCAGCGGCATCCAAACGTCCAGACCAGGAAATGCTCCTCATCCTCGCCACAGCTGCTGGATCCTTCACCGTCTTCTTTGCTCTCACTTTCATCTTTCTATGGATTAAAAGGCATCGTGCCGCGCGCCGTATAGGCCTTGGAAAACAGCGCCATCCTCTCGGCGACAATGATGACGACAACCCAGCTTTCGACTACTTGAACGAGGAGAAGACAACATTTGAGGTCACAGGCATGGATGCCGGATCAAACTACATGGGAATAATGAACGAACCTCAATCTGGATCTGCCTCTATCACCATGGAGCCAATGACAACAAACCCATCCACTAAGCAGTATGCACTAGCTCCTTCGGCACCCATGAACGTCCATCATCGTACCCGATCTGCACCAATTGCGCTTTTGCAAACTGGCAGCAAGGGTAATGGCCAGCACCAAGATAATGCCGCCTCCCACCTTGATAGCGACGCCGACATGGACATCATCTTTAGGGAAGGTTCACCACACATTGGCCCGAATTCGAGAACGCGCGCCTCGACTGTAACCTCCATTCCCTCGATCGCAAAGGTACCGCTGTCAGTCTCACCGAGGAAGAACTCTATATTGAGGAGTGTCAGTCTCAACTCTCATCACTACCGACAGCACAATCATCGCCCCAATGGTGATAGCCTCCACAGTGGCTACTTCTTTTCGAGATCGCCATCTCGTATTGATGAGGAAGGGGCATTGGATGATGACGATGATGATGATGATGGCCACGATCTAAATCCCTTCCCAATGCGGCCCTCGGTCTCAACAAGAGCCATTGGCAATGGTTTCCATTCCATGGTCTCCCCAACCTCCCCAGTTGACTTGGCGTCACTGCCCCATGGTCCACTATCGTCGACGACTACGGGTTCGCCGCCTCAGCCGCCGCCTGGCTCTCGAGGCTTTGGCGCCTACGCGAATGTTTATTCAGCGGCAATGGAGTTCAACGCCTCCCGGTTCCCTTCATCGTCTTCGCAAACAAATTCTAGTTCTACGGTTCACCCCAAAGAGGGCAATCCAGCCGGAACTGTAGTTTCCATTCCCCCATCAGCCGATGCGTCTCTCGCGGCACCTGCAGCTACAGGTGGCTTCCTGGGATTTGATCCCTCTAGATTCTCGACATCATCCTTGTTCTTTAGTCCAAGTCGACTCTCAAGTCGCATCTTACCTTCTGGCAACACAGGGCCAATTGATCCTACTGGCCCTGCAGGAACAAAGGCCGAGTCGATCGGGATCAAGAAGGAGGACGTTACTGCAATGACCACCACAGCTCTGACACCAATGACTGTGACTGGCCCTGCGGCAACCACCATGTCCATGACCTTCCCGTACGAGCCCCGGCAGTTTGAGGACGACGAGAGTAGTGATGATGCTAGCTCAGTCTCCTCGGCCTATGACGATGATGATGATGATCTGCCTTCTCCTCCGCCGCCTCGACAGTTAACCCAGCACTTTTTTGAAACCCACACGGTGGTGGATGTCGATCTTGATAACGAAGTCGACGCTGCAGCTGAATATGTTGGCAGTGGAGGGTATGCGGGATTTGGGTTCGGAAATGTTGTCAAGATGCATCCGAGTGCCAACACGGCATCTACTATCATGACAACCAAAGGTGGCTCGTTTGCAAGACGTGGCTCCCGTGGATTCAATCGAGGAAGCGATGATGAGAGTGATGCCGATGACAATGAGACCAGGGCGAAGTGTCCGATGAAGGGCGTGGTCCTCCGAAAGAGGTCTATTACTGTAGACCCGCAAGTCCAATACGAAGGTTTGATCCTATCAACACCCCCACCCGCCATCCCTCGAGGGATCCTGGCTCGAGGACCTTGGCAAGACCTGGCTCTGGAACCACAACTCTGAAGTGATCTAATTATTGTTTAAAGGGAGGAAGTGTATATCTAAACGAAAAAACTTATTGAATTAAAGGGTACCACACGAATATTTCATTATCACCAGTCCGACTCGACTTTTAGAGCCATCCTCACTGCACTTTCTTGGATATTGGTTGTCATTCTGCCCGAATACAGATCGGGGTGAAGAGTCGAGTCCACTGCTTCTCTCCTCTCCTCTCTCTCTCTCTCTCTCCTTTCGTTATTGCTTCAGTCTTGAGTCCGAGATTTCTCCTTTCCTCTCTCCTTTCTGCCCCTCTCTTTCTATCTTTCTAGAGTCCTAATTTCTAATTGTTGTTTTCACCCCTCTTTCACCCCTCTTCCAGTTTACTTTGGCATCCGCTAATCCAGCTGCCCCGACGGCCGCTCTCTGGCAACACCACCTTTGATGTTAGCCAAAGAACGAAAGTGAGAGAGGAAAGGAAAAGAATGAAAGTCTCGTCAAACCAAAACGCACTCCATGTCCCCTCAAGACCAAAGACTCAGGTGTCAGAAAGGGTTGGAAATGGACACCGTGGGGGCAATGTGCATTGTGTGACGAAAAATGAGGAGGAAAAGGCTATAGACGGCAATTTCAGTCAGGAACTAATGTCCGAGCAAGCATTCATAGCAAGGCAGAGATAGACGCCCTTCCCTAATCTAAAAACGGAGAAGGGCGAAGTTGAACAATAGTGCTGTGCTAATTTATTTATCCTCTCACCGAAATGATGCATGGGCTCAATAAATGCCCAATGAAGGGGAACCGGAGGATATCCATTGGAGATACCTACATTGAAGTAGAAGAGATTTCCAACACTGAAACTGTTTGTCGGATGATTTTCTACATAATAGCCGAGATCGCCCCATGCTACTGTATAGTCATTATCCCACACCAATGTCATATTCTTTTGTCACTCTTTTTCAATACCAATGGCGTCGCATCCCCAATACAGTTACAGCTACGGAGGCAACGTCCAGGATAGGCAGAGGGTCACTATAAAAATGCCATGAACAGCCAAATGAGCGACAAGAGACGACTCTATTTCTATGGACTTGGTAAGAGCTATCTATTTTTTTTTTTTTTTTTATTCGAGTATCCCCTCACCTCTTACCATCCGTGCTGAGAGATAGTTGTTCCTTACTTCATTGACGCCCTGAGGTTATTGAACCATAGTACGGCGTATTAGATACGGTAGGGAACTTTCGGCCCGACTTGAAGGAATGGGAAGACCTGGAAGGGTTTAAAATGAGCTTCCCCTCCTGCCTTCAATTAAGTGCAGTCTTCTTTCTTAGTTCAACCAAGTATTTTCGTATCGTGATATCTCTGCTGCCATCTCCAAGGTGTTGACTGTGTGATAGGATCGTGATCAAAACCATGCTTCGTTATCACTTTTATTTCCTAAATTAGGTTGCAACAATACAAAACCACCTCGAGCAAATTTGCTTTACTATATCTCCTTGGTTCCATTGTAGGAATAGAAGAGCCGGTCCACAGTAACGGGAACCTTTGAGCTTAAAGTTTGAAACTCAGGCATTAAGTGTTGAAGAAATTGTCAAGAACACTCCTGGGTGACGATCTACTGACATTCAACACTCTTTACCTTTGACTACGATGCAAAGACTTTGCGGACTTGTACTAGTTTGATCCGCGCCGGATCGACGCCTGAGATCTCTCCTATTACTCGTCTTCATTCCTGCTCATACCCTTCCATTTGTTCTTTACACTTGCATCTGTAAGTCATCTTACTTAGCTTGGTTGGCGAGAGTGAGTGCTGAAGTTTAGACATTGATCAGTGGGCATTACTCTTTGACATTACACCCCTAAAGCTCCATTGAGGCCATCCGACCTCTTCACGTCCATTGAGCTTCCACATTCCGGTTCTTTGAACATTTGCTTGAGTGGAAAACACTGGCCTGGCCACTGAGAGAAAGTGAAGCTATTCGACTCTTTTTTTCTTCATTTTACCACCTTTATCAAGTTCTTCTTCAAGCAGACAGCTGTGAGTTTTATTGCATATTTTTTTTTCTTTTGAGAGAAGGGGCGATGTTTCTTTGGGCTAGTCATTCGGTGCAAGCTGGGCTGCAATCATTCCCATGCAAAGACGGTGCATCGACATCCGCGGGGCTCTGGCCCACAGTTCATTAAGTTCCCATCAATTGCAGCCTTCACACGGCATCCATTCCAAATAGTGCATGAGAGGGTACAGCCGATGCTGAAGATAGCCTGCGCCATAGACATAACCATGGCGAGCGTGGCTAAGCGAAGGACGATGATGTAAGTGGTGCGAGGAGTCATGGATGGACTTGGGAAATGAATGTGCCAAAATGGAGACTAAATATATAGTATGGAATGCCTTTTTGTAGTTGTGACTTGAGCGTTTTCACGAAGTTTCCTGTGAGGGTCTCAGAAAAGGGATCTCTTGTAGATGTTGTGAGTCTCGAGTCTTGAGGTGGGGCCAGGTATGTGTTGGGGTGGGACACTAGGTAGGTGCGACTTCTTTTATATTGTGAAAAGGGCTGTAAAAGAGACGAGTTGTCGTTTGAGCAAGAAAAAAAATATAAATATATATAGCTCGAACAAGGATAGGGGATGAGAAGAACCAAACGCATGTAAACGAAGGCAAAGACACGAGGAAAGATTTACGCACATCGCTGAAAGGAATAGGGGCATAGAAAACAGCTATGCGCATAACACTGAAAAGGACAAGGCGAAGAGGTGGAACGGGAGACCTATTGGCTGTATCCTTCTTGTAGACTTTAAACCTTTTGGGTGCAATATGATACGCGGCAACCGTTACACAGAGACAACTTCGAAACCCTCATCTGTCCGAACCAATGTCTCCCAACGAGGGTGGGCGAAGACAAAGACGGGGTGGGCGAAGGTGACAGTGAGATGGGCGAAGGCAAGGCGATGTGGGCAAGAAGCAAAAAGGCAAATGGGGGGAATAACGCGATAGCAGGATACTCACTTTTCGCGCGATGTAAAGGACAAAGGCTATAGTCAAGTACTTGCTATGATACCACATTTTCTTCCTTCAATGTGGGAAAGCATAGGCGGAGTAAGGGGGCACAATCCTGATTGGCTTTGACATCTGCTGATGGTCATTCTTCTCTGCCCGATGTTGATTGTTCCCACAAACATAGACCAGACTGAACTAGGCTTTTCGTCTAATAATTCACGTTACTTGGGACACCAGTCGACAACCATCGAGTGTACTTGCAGGAAAACAGCTAAAGTGTTTCCTGACCAAAAGATAGGAAGAGATTTATGGGCCATAGAGACAATGATAAACTGTATTGAGGGTAGAATGAGGTATTGAAAGAGCGCCAAATGGCTTTCCTGTTGACAATGGAGCACCGGATGAGACACTACCAAAGTGCTAATACTGTTCTTTTGGAATGAACTCTGTTCACCGGACACTCAGCCATCTCCTTTCCAAAAGATTTGTTTAGTCCTGCTTTTTAGCAGCACTGTCTTGTCTTAGAGACGATACGAGCAATGGTAAAACCGTATTTATTCGCGTGAGTGTGGGTCTTTTCTAGAAAAAGTCCTCAGAATATGCCATGAGCTTAAGCCTCCTGACCCCTCTTATTGGAGATGCTCGAGAACCCAGATACAGTTCTCAGTCGTTTCTCGCCGGATTAAAGCAAAAGTTGCAAGGCGAGTTTTGCCATCACAGTCGACGACGACGGTAGCATTGAGGTTGAGCGTGAGCTAATTCGTATTGAACGTGCTATCATTCCAAATAACATCGTGGCATCTCGAGGATAGACTTTAAACGCGTTATACTCTGTCTTTGCACGGTGTATATTGCTCTATTGATATCTGCTAACACATACCTTTGGTACAATGGTCTCTGTGGTGTCAACTGCACGTGGCCACTGAACCCGCGTAATGACTGCCATCCCCCATCAGGATCCATGAGACATACCATATGTAAGCTTGCCATGCTTTGCGAGCAGCAATTCAAGGGTGGCGAGAGCCTCGCTGTGTCCAGTCCGAGTTCGAGCTTGCTCCAAGGCATAGCAAACGTTTCTGTTCTCATATTGGACCATTTTTCGGTCGAGAAACTTGTCAGGAAGAGTGTTATTGAGAGTAGCTGCACTCATGCCAGCCTTGTTTTTTGCACATCGCTGGATCTCCTCTTTGTGGCAATGACCAACATCCTCAGTGTAAAAGGTAGCGGTATTCTGGTACCTGATAAGTAACAAGGGCCGATATTTATTCTGGTCCTGAGCAACCCGCCATTGGAGTCAGCAGCCAAGGTGTAAACTGCGTTTTAACATCTCCTTTGACCGTCTATTATCCTTCTAGGACCAGGATCATTTATGTGTAACCTTCTTTTTTTCCGCAAAGTGGTCCTGGTCCTCGGATAATAAGCTTGAGTCTTCATATAATTCGACTCTGCTAGCTATTTAGGTTCCTATTATTTTTACTAGAGAAAAAGAATTGAGTCGATCGTCACGCATCTCTTGACGTTCCTCTTCGATGGCCTCTTCTCAGGTGCCTCCATTTCCTCTCTTGACTGTGCTCGTCTCGATTACTTCCTCCTTTTCAAGCTACTTTTTCGGAAGGCGAGTCCATGTTCTTGGGCGTTTTTTATTCTTGGGAGAGGGGGGGCAAGCCATTGGAGCGACAAGCTCATTCACCGGGATAAAGTTAACGACAACTCTGCTAGTTCCATCCTTCCTCTTAACAAGTAGAGAGTTGCAGGAGACGTGAGACGAAGACTTTCGCATCTTCCCGGCCTTCACCGCCTTGTCGCGGTACTCAACCAAAGTCTGGATCTGGTTCGGGGAAAGCTTCTTGGCAGATGCTTTAGGAAAGGTGTCCATGTCAGAGCGAAGGGGGAAGTACCTTTGACGAACATAGCCTACAGAACCCATTTCCTGTCAGTATCTGACGTGGGGGAATGAGGTTACGAATGGCTGCATTCAAACCAAGCAAATGGCTTACTGGATGGCGGACTGATGTTGCATACATTAAGTACTTCAGTTGGCAGAAGTTGCATCGTTTTTGTGCTCATAGCTCTTTTAACGGATCCACGTAGTGCTCAATAGTATTAAGCACTGTAATGCTACAAGAGCTGCTATCGGTCTGTTGCAAGACAGGGAATCCGACCAGTTCAAAATTCCACTCTTCGGAACGGGTGCGTCGGCTCCTAATGCGGCGCGCATGACAGAAATATCCACGGTCCAATTAATTACCTTTTGCTACGCAAGGCCATAACTGAGGACAGCTCAATGGCCAACAGTGACTAGGACTGTAAACAGTTTGGGTCTACAGCCCGGATTGGCATCCGATATTCTTGCAAATTGAGCGTCATCTTGCGGCGATCTTCGTCCCAGATGACGGTTACTGATCTTTTGCAATCAATAGCGTTGACGTGAGCTCGTACTAGCTCCAGTGGCAGGATGAGGAACTTGGACTTGCTTGTGCTGCGGCGTAGAGGACCAGCACAGGGGGAAAGAGCTCGCACTACTTGGCAGGCAGGTGTGTGAGACCTATTGGGAAAGGGGATTGCCAGCATAGAAGAGGGAAACATACTGGTCACGACGCGTATCACCGTTCTATAGAGAGAGAACAAGGCAAAAGAAAAGACTCGCAAATGAACAATATCTAGCTACAGGATCGCACCCCCGGGGCGGGCGGACGAGTGGACCTGCTCCAGACGGTAAGTATTCACAAACGGATCGGGAAAATAAAAGGAAGAAAACAAACTGTCTTTATTGTCTGGTGTCGAGGGACACCATTTATACCCCCTGGCCCAGGGGCCAGGAGATCGCCCAGTCGTATTTACTACACCACAGTGCCCTCGTGCCTTTTTTCCAGAGCGTGGAGGATGACATCGATTTGCTCATCTCTGAGCCATGCACCTGGGCGGGAAAATGAGACTTGGTGCATCGTGAGGCCCCTGGAATGCTTGTAAACCGAGGTGAACCTGAACGACATGGGGTTTTTCTTGGGGATCAATTCCAAAAGCTGACGACAAAATTTGCCGGCTCAAGGGCTCTCCTGGTTATTCTTGAGCCATGCAGCCAGGACTTGCATATCGTCAATGGTGTCCAGAGCATGGCTGGCTCGTTGTAAGGCTGCAAGCCCAGCGACATCGACAGTACCAAAACAAGTGAACCTAAGGTGCACTCTGTTATGCATTTCCTTAAGCAGCGTGTAGGCCTTGTTGACTGTGAGGTTGTTCGGGATAGTGAGCGCAACCCTTATCGCTGCGTCTGTCATAACGTCGGCAGGATCGACCATAGTTGGGTCAAGCAGGTTCATTTGGAACGACTGTCGACCAGGAGCCCACTTCTTGGACTAGAAGAGCTTCGCTGATATGCCATTCAGCTCCTGGTAGTCATAAGCCCTAACAGGGGCGGACTCGTTGATCTCGATAGTGGTCATTTTTTTCTTGGAGATTGGTTGTGGCGAGTAGTTGGTTGTGGCGAGTAATTGGTTGTCGTGGGGTGAATAGTTGTGGTGGGTCAAAAAGATTCTGGTTTGGGTTTTGGATGTGTCTAACTGTACTGCCGTTTGCTAGCTGCAGTACCACGGAGTTAGTACGGGAAAATCTACACCAAGTTAGTACGGAGATTTTACACAGGGATAGCACGAGATTTTTTTAAAAAGAATTTTACACGGAGTTAGTGCGTGTAGAACCTATTGGGCCTTACAGGCCCTAACCTGGGGCCCCAGTTCCCAAAATTTTCCAAACTTACACAAAGCAGCTTCTTCTATCAATTGAGACCAAAAAAGCTGTATGACTAATATCTGGAACCAACTTTATGCCCTGTACTGCGGTTAGCTAAAGGCAGTACAGTACTGCCATTAGACACATCCTTCTGTTTTTTTCTCTGTTTTGCGAGCCCACATCCGTACCCGGGGCCTGGAAAACTCTGCACTCTCACCCTGCGAGTATGAAAAGTCGCAAGAAATCAGCGTAAGAAAAAACTTATTCTCTGTCGTTACGGTCCAGTGGCCGTTGATGTGGATCCAGAGCAGTTTAGTACTACCGAAGAAAAGTTTAATCTTGACCTCCTGTTAAGGCGATAAAACTTGTCAAATGTGTTCGAGAGGGGAGATCATCTGCCGTGTGTGCGTACATCATCCATGTTGATCAGTGTTTCTCAAAAGTCGGATGATATCCGATCCGACTTTTTTTCTGGACGGAGATAACACAGGAAAAAAAAGTCGGATCGGATATCATCCGACTTTTGAGAAACACTGATGTTGATGCCGTTGTATACTGCTATCGTGCTGCCAATCGCTCTCGCTTTTGGTATTGAGGAACCTGCTGGTAAGTCTAGCAAAGATGTTATCTCGCGTATCATGGCGTTGATGGATGTAGGGCCGATTGGGTATGACAGGTTGGTGACTGATCTGAGGAGAGGTGTGGTCTGTGGGAGGTGGTTGCCCTTGTGGTGTTCCTGTGGTGGTAGGTCCAAAGGAAGGCGACGCTTGTATTCCAGGAATGCTTTTACCGGACATATTAACTCGTCCATCAGAGGGGCAATGGCTATCTTGTTGGTTGTCCTGCTTCCAGCTTGTTTTTCTTTTGGTGCAACGATGTGGAGAAGTAGCACGCCGTCCTTGTCAATCATTGTCCGTGCCATGTCTATGCATCGGATGTCGTCGCCCCACATGAAGCCGCATATGGCTAAGAGCCATGCTAGTTTGCGCGTGAGTTTTCTTTGGGTTAAAGTACTGTTGTTACCCCACTTTCGAAATGAGTCGAGTACTGGTGATATATCTGACGGAATGTCCTTGATGTTTTTGATGTTCTGTGATTTTATGAGACTGATTAGACTCCTGTAATCCTTGTGAGCGTGGAGGTCCATTGCGTTGTCGGGGTAAAGGCCCAAGATTGCTGATTTGTTGGCGAGTATCGTGCTGAGGGCCCATTTTTTGTGGCGCCGTCCCTCGTATAAATAATTGATGATGTTGTGAGGGCAGAAAGTATTTTTGTCCATGTTTTTGGATTTCATCTATGTCTCGTAGTTGTTTTGGGCGGTGGTATATCTGCGTGTTGATGCTGGGGACAGTCTGGGGCCTTTTATGGCTGCTGCACACTCTTCCGAGAGGCCTTGGTGTGTTGATTTTAAGCGTTTAGTTTCCAGGCTGCCATGTTCCAATGTGGGTTCATTTGCAATAGGTCGTGGGCGCTTCCTAGGGGTGGTAGAACTGTTGATTTCGGGATCATGATCAGTGCTGTGTTGCTCATCTCTTGAAGGGTCGGAAACCAGATCGCAGATGGCCAGTAGGGTGTCACTATTGTTGCCGGTTGTGGGGTCGTCTTCAGTCGTTCCAATATGCGCTGGATAAGGTTCCATGGAGGGCAGATGTAGAGGACTCCATATTTCTCCCACGTGTGATTCAAAGCATCCGTGCCCATCGCCTTCGGGTGTGGTTTCCAAGATAGAAACTGTCGTGTCTTCGCGTTGGCTGCTGTCGCAAATAAGTCGGTGTCGTGGGGGCCCCATGTCTTGTCCAGTGTCTGGAAAAATCTGGGCAAATACTCCATTCTAGTTGAGTCGTCATCGCTCTGGAGGGGGTGTCTGCCGGATTGAATGTTGAGGGGACGTACTGTGTCCTCAATCTCGTCCCAGTCGCTAGACAATGATTCCAGATCTGTTCCGCTAAACTCATTAGGACTGGAGACCGTGTCCCTCCGAACTTGTTGACATATGCTATCGTTGTCGTGTTGTCGCAGATCATATTCACTGTTTTGCCCTGTGTCTGAGGAAGGTGGGTCGCCATCTGGATCACTTTCAGCTCCTTCCAATTGATGTGTTGTTGTTTCTCTGAGTGTTGCCACTGTCCAGCTTGTGACCACTCTCCTATTACGATGCCCCAGCCTTCGTCCGAGGCGTCGGTGTACTGTGATGTAGTAAACGCGATTAGGTGTCTTCCGGTGGTGGCCCGTGGAGGCTAAATAAGGACCCCACCCCCCACTAAATAAACGGCAGCTTCTTTCTTCCGAATACATTTGCACTTCGCTTCCAGCGTGCTCTTTTTCAGGTACCAGCAAGTCTCCGAACTTCTACAGGAACCATGCTCCCCCTCCAAACTCTCTCATACTAAGGCCTATTTTTTCGCATATGTCCTGAACAGATCTCATCATACCTCCCCTCGATTCCTCACCAGCGTGACGGCAGGAGATAGTTAACAGATCGAAGTAACGACTGCATTTTGGTACGTATGAGACTCGGTTTGGAGGTGATTGCATTCAAGAAAGGCTCCCAAACAATGGTCTAAGGACCATCGTTTGGCTCATTGTCCTCCCGGCCATGATGCATGGACTTCACGGACCCATCCCAGTTTGGTCCGCAAAGGATTATGACCACAAGATCCCATTTATTGATAGCCACTCCCTATTCTACTGTTCTCTTATTAGTTAGAAAGATTATCAGACTTCCTTTCTTATTTCTGGGCAACCTCCTTTCGTCCTGAAGTTACCTTTTTCCTGTTCTCGTAAGTTAGCCCATCCTGCTTGCATCTCTGAGGTCTATTATAGAGAAGAACATATATTGATTAGAGTCATGATAATTTAGGCACTATTTTGCAGTAGTCGTGCCGCTTGACGAACGACGTTCTCTCGAGCATCCGTGATTCTGTGTGAGAAGTCGTTGAGCATTTCTCTGTACTCATTAAAGTGGGCGAGAAGCTCCGTTTGGTGGGTGAGAAACTCTTCTTGTATAAGGTCCACGCACTGTTCGGCAGAAAGGCCTCTGAAATGAGGGTTGATCCTGCCATCGTCGTCTCTGTACCATAAGTTTGGGAAGCACTCCATGGTTGCCACAGATTGAAAGTCGATGGGTTTGGTGAGGAGTGACAGGTGGGACTGGAGTTGGGCGAACTGTTGGTCCATCTGTTTTTCTTTAGTCTTACTGGCGTCCCATCTTGCAACTGCTTGTGGGGAGGAATAGACCATGTTGGGGTTCTGGGGGTATTCCTTGAGACGACGGTTGATACGAGTTGTTGTTGCAGCCGTCTCTACAGGGGATTCAGTCTGTCGCTTGTAGAAAGCTTCAGATATGTCAAATGCTCTAGGAATATGTTCCTGGTACTCATCCCGAAGGACGAGTGCCTGAGCTTGTGGCAAAGGCTCCGAGTGAGGGAAATGGTTCCTCTCAAGGTGAGCGACCTTGCGTTGAAGTTGGGCAATAAGGTCGTGAAGCTCATCAGTGTTTGTGTGGATAGGGGAAATATTTCGGTCAATGTTATCGTCAATCATTGGAACTCTTTGTCGACAATGGATGTGTTCCTGATTGCGAGAAAAAAGAAGATAAGGAGCATATCCAGGCAGTAGAGTAGTATTTTTATTTATTTTATTGAAAAAACTTATTTTCACATATGTGTGAGCGGCTTATTCTCACATATAACCACCTTTTTTGCCGATTAAAGTGGGTTGGGTGCCTCAACTTGCGATTTTTTTTGAAATCATCTGGTAGGGATGATCGCTCGACGCCTCCTGACGAATTTCCAGGAGATGGGGCCTTGGGTTTGTGCGTCAGGAGCCCAGAGACCAAATTCCAAAATGGTCGTACTAACTCCATGTAATTTTCCAGCTCACAATTTGACTTCTAGACCCCTCTGAATTTTCTGCACTCAGCTCCGTGCAAAAATTTCCGTACTAACTCCGTGCAAAAGTGGATGTGTGAAATTAAGACGCTCACACATGTGTGAGAATAAGTTCATCCTCAGCGTAAAAAAAACACGGAAGTAAGACGCAGTACAGGGACAAAGCTAAACTTCGGGACTCCCGAACGTTAGTTATCGTTCGGGACTGTCATTTGCCACTTAAAATTCGGGACCCACAACCTCTTAAAATTCGGGATTGCGGTCGCTTAAAATTCGGGCTGGCCAAAATTTAAAATTCGGGATCGAGGGTCGGTAACTCGCACCACTAATACCTTTCTCAGCTCCTCCTGTGGCTCACCTCGCCTAACAGAGTCCATCAATGGGTTGCTAGTTTTTTTAACCTGCGTCTCTCCAACCTCCTAGCCTATCTTTTCGCTTCTAAACCCATCGGTTGATGGCTTTTTAGTCTTCTCTTTTGGTTTATTCTTCACAGTGTTGTTGTTGTTGTTGTTGTTTTTTTTTTTTTTTTTTTATTTATTTATTTATTTGTTTTTGTTTGTTTGTTTTGTCCGTTACTTTTTTTGTTTGAGAGCCCATAATCGTTACCTGGGACCTGCACTATCACCCTGGGAGTGCACAACGTCGCACTGGCAGCCAGAGCATCGCAGGAAACCCGCGTAAAAAAAAAATAACGAAAGCAAGAACACGTAGACACGAAAGATGTAAATTGCTCCCGAAGTTTACAATCCCGAATTTTAAGTGGCAAAATGACAGTCCCGAAGTTTAGCTTTGTCCCGCAGTACAGACATATCCTCCAAAAAGGAAAAAGATATCGTCAACTGCAGGGATCGAACCTGCGCTCCAAATGGAATACACTAGCAAGCTTTGAACAACAGGTGTTCACAGTAGCAGGCATACGCCTTAACCACTCGGCCAAGTTGACATTTTCGATAAATTGTCGGAGGTCGAGTGCGTTTCGTCCGTAAGCCGCATCGACTCCATGACGTCACCGTATCCTAGACGCAGACCTAGGCCAGCCTCGACCACGTCTAGTGTCGCCGCCCCGGTACCCAACCCCTAGCCCCTACAGTCCCCGCACCACCCCAATAGCCCCGAAGAAGATTGTTAAAAAAAAAAAAAAAAAACCAATAGCCCCGAAGACATCCTGACCATGGCACCACACGATATTCCCCTAACCAATACACTCCCCTAGCCCAGACCCATCCATGTCCACCCCCCCCTCTTCTATTTAAGCCAAGAGCTTCGCTTAATAAAAACCTCGGTTAGCAACCCATATCAAAATCTTACAAATACTTCTCTTGCCACACTTCCCACCTTCCCATCCTTCACCATCCCACTATCTTCAAATCACACTATATCTTAAGACCACGTAGCCAGATTTTCTTATTACATAAATTTTCGAATTCTAAATAGAATATCTCTCTGTTTTTAGTTGAAAGTTGTTTGTTTAATCGTTTAGCGGCCTTTTTTTCTATCAAAAACCCCCTAACGAGGCTGTATGGTATCCCTATTGACAACAACAACAAAAAAAGACACACCAGAGAGGTGGGAAACAGATTAAAAATTGTAAAAAAAAAAAAAAAAAAAATCAAGAGATCACGAACATGAGGAAAGACAGAGAGGAGAAGAGCCAGACGGCAGATTTTCGATACAAATCAGGCTGATGCGAAGAGGTTGCAGGAAACGTATGCATAGAGAAAAGAGAGGAAGGGAGAGTGGGTAGCACGACGAATGGTCAACAGAGGAGGGAATAAGTGAATCCTGAAAGAAAATTTAGAAGTCGAGTTTGAAAACCCTAGAAAAAAATTGGACAAGAGAAAAAGAAAAAGAGAAAAAGAGAGATGTAGAGCTGAGAAAAGAAGAAGGAACGACGAGTAAGGATGGTAATGGGATAAAGAGGAAGAAGAGAGCGAGCACTACAACGATGAAGACTGCGTGAGAAGTGAGTGGGCTAAGGAAACGGCTAGGAGATGAAGGAGACCCCCTAGAGAAAAGATATGTAGTTCTGGTCAGATCCGACAATGGGGAAGGGGGAAGAGTGCAATCAGTAGAGAAACTGACAGCGCCGCTGCACGACTAGTCACACCCCTTTTGGAGCCAGAAGCAGCAAAACGGAGGAACGACAGTGAACAAGATCAAGCACTGGAGAGAACAGCTTCAGGATGTTACAGATGCAGTGCTTTATCACTCAGAGACTGTGTGAAAAATAGTTTCAAGGTGACATTTGGAGTGGTGGTCAAGAGGAGGAGGGAAACGGAGAGGTGTTGGATAGGCCAGTGAAGATGCTCCCATCGTCAACCAAGGCAGAATTGATCGGATTTCCGACTGTAAACTCTGCTGTCCACTAGGGAAGCAAGTGTTAATTAGGTTGAATAACTCAGTGGTTATCCAAGGGTTCCAATATCTTATGAAGAGAAGGATTAATGAAATGCATAGGGGGAAACACAGAGTAGCATACGCAGAATGTTGGACAGCAGAATATCATGCGTACTTCAATCAGGGGAAAGGCGTAGAAGTTGGGTGGGTTATGAGACACACTGGAGACATAGACAACGAGGCAGCAGATCGATTGGCATGGCGAAGATCGCATCAATTGGGCTCTGCCAGAATTAATCTAGGAGAACTACAACAGCAGGGCACCTCCAGCAAACAACTGAGGACGACCATAGTTTTCTATAAATTTTACGTACAACTTATGGCCTTTGTTAACAACAACAACAGCAACACAACGTATGTCTAGCTTTCAATCCTTTTCCTTCTCCACATCCTTACTTTTGGATAACTCAGTATCACAAAGAGTCTCGATACGCCTTACCAGTTATTACATGAAGGGAAAGAGGGAACTGTTATGCTATTTGTCGGACGATGGAGATTCACGACTGCAGTCTGAAGCGTCGTTCTTCGTATCTACTTGAATAATAGTGAACATGACATTACCCTCTATGGCGGCGCAGTATGAGAGCGCTGACAATATTTGTCAGCGTTGGTGAAAAAAAGGGCGATGCTTCCAGCATTCATCCCCTTCAATAAAGACTGTTTCACAAGGCCCATTGGGAACGCCGGATGACCTCGAGTCCTCGCCAAAAAGTCCCATCCCAAATAATTTTTAGTTTAGAGTCACTGAATTGAAAATCTGAGCCTGGACCTGCAGCAAAAGGGAGATATGCTAGGGACAATTCGCATTTTGGGGGATGGGCCCTGAACGCGCATCCAACTCGGCAGCCTCCCCCCTGCTCGTGTTCGAAAAAGCTCAATCCTAATGAGTCAATGGTCACTTTGAGTTGCATATCATAAGACTCCACCTTGCTGAGGATCTCTATCCAATGGTCAAGAGGGATTGCCTGAATGACACCATCAATCTCCTCAGACTCTTTAGTCGACTCATCGAGATCTGTTGCCTGGGGTTGGGCCGATTTGTCCCGAGTGTATTTTAGTCCAATGTTGATAGATTTCTCCCACACCGAGATGAATATCCCTCCTGGGATCCCATAGAAGAATTCAACTAGGATTTTCTTGAGGTCAACTGAGGCTAGTCTTCCGGTAATCTTCGAAGCAACCATACTTTTTATGACCGCCTATATTTTCTCAAATGGCTGGAGCTCACAGTGGTATGGTGGAGTCTTCTTAATCCGATGACCTCCATTCTCTCTTGTAATGGTGTATACGGAATAATAGCCTGTGTCAGGAATATCCTTTAAATACTCCATGAGCCGATCTTTGGTAGGTCCGCGCTTCCCAAACCTGGTTGGAAGTTCATGCCCCTGATCCAAAACCCACCTCTCGATGTCGTCTTTTTTGCTACTCAAAGTCGGCTTTTTGTTCAGTTTATGAAAATGATATGATGCGCCATCGAGATGAATATCACAAGGCCCAAGGTTCATGTCGATCAGATTCTGACATAGTCTCTGAAAGAGCTTGTCAAAGAGTTCGGCATTGAAGTTGCCATGGCAGTCGTGATCTGTGGCAATGATCCCGGCTTCTCGTATCTCTGGTGGTACATCATTCCACAGTTGCGCATCACGACCGATCAACTTTCCAGTCCCTTTCTGTAGATGCGCTTTTCCTAGTACTGGCCAGGTATGAACACTATCTTTAACAAACTTCCCAATAACTTCACCCTTGTCCTGATCGTAATAAACCACGAATGCTGCAAAGGTAACCAGTAACGGTTGTCTCCCAGCCTCAGATACTACTCCTTCTGTCCCAACCCACCTTCTGGCAGATACATGGTCGAGATGGCGGTACGACTCATCCAGATAAACCTCTGGTCGAACTGGCCTCCACTTTCCATTAATTGTGTTGAGATTTGAAAATCGCTCCTTCAAGTACTCCGAGCGGTATTTGACATTATGCGGAGGATCGTGGAGGATATTGCGTTGAATACCCTTCCCCCAAAAGTGGTCAAGCTTATGTAGATCGCGAGTGACTGATCTGATCGACCTGATGATCCCATGGCTCTCTTTTAGGTCGTTCGCGATACGACCTGCAGAGTCTGGTTGCCCTTGCCTATTGGATTCGGCGACCATGCTTAAGAGCGTGTTTGAATAGTTTTCGTCCATTTCCTTCTTGGGTCGTCCCTGTCTTTTCGTTCCACTAATATTTAGGATGCCGGTATGCGCGTAGACCACAGCCTTCCTGCACGAGTTCTCTCCAATGCCAGTTAAGCTTGCTAAACGGAGGGTGTCTTTAGGTCCAAGACTATTAAACCAGTCTTTTATAGCCCCCGCTGTCTCGGATAACATTTTAAAAACCCGGGTAACGATCATGAGTTCATTTTTTGTTATGCTAGTTCCATCGCGCTTGAGGCTATCCATTGTTGGGGAGTTACTGCAGCGTTGACAGCAGTATTTGCTGTCGGGGTTTGCTCCGTAAGTAGGTCCACGTCAAGAGCATTGTCATCGTCTCCTGGATAGTGAAATGACGGCGTCTTGTCATTAGGTCTACTATCTGCTTCTCTGTGGGGGCTTTATCGCTCCAGGAATCTAATGGTGCAGTATCGTCTATAGCATGTGGGAACCGATGTTTTTCAGGAGAGAAATTCGGCGTCCAGAATAGCGCGTCATCACCTACAGCATGCGAAGATTAATGTTTTTCGGGAGAGAAGGTCGGTCTCTAGAGTGGCGTGCCATCACCTACAGAATGCGAAGATCGGGATTTTTCAGGAGAGAAGTTCGGTCTCCAGAGTGACGCGAAATCGTCTACATTAGCAGTATGCGAAGACCGAGGCTTTTCTGGAGATAGGGACCATTCTCTGCTTGAACTATCGATATTTTTTTCTGGAGCTTGACGAAGAAACCATCCTTTAAGAGTAGTTTGTCGCGCGTTAGTCTTGAGGGGCCATCTTGGTCGATTACGAAGATGGCCTACAAGGCTTTTGTTGGTGGGTCGGATTGGCGACCTGTGGAGTTGGAGCTTATCCCAGCTAGGCCTCCTTGGTTTGGATTCGAGGATATTTATGATACGCTCGGCACGCTCTGGAGGAGGTGTGAGCTTGATATCGTTCAGATTCCTGATTGTCGTGTTTTTTTTTTTTTGTTTACTCGACATCATAGAAGCTGATGAAGACGAAGATGTGAATGGCTGAAGATGGACTACAAATGAGGATGAGCAGTTCTTTGACTGCAAGTCCAGGCTCAAATTTTCAATTCAGTGACTCTAAACTAAAAATTATTTGGGATGGGACTTTTTGGCGACTCTTCCACCTTTTTTTTTATTGAATTGATGCTTTGCATTCGTCTAACCTTTGACAAGAGATGAGCTTAGGGTTCGCTGGGAATGTTGGCCATGGGGTTGATAAAGAACTCCTTGGACAACTTGGCCAGCTTCTTGAATTCATCAGACTCTCTCCAAGCAGCAATCTTGGGATTCTTGGCGACAGTCTCGTAAACCTTGTAGAGGGCTGGAGATTGCTTGATCTTCTCGATAATAGGTTCACCTTCAGGCTGGAGAGAAAAGTGCTCGATCGCATAAGCGGTACGAATATCAGCCAGGCTGAGCTTGTTACCGACATAGTATCCATTGGAACCATTGTCAACCAAGTGGCGCTCATGGGACTGGATCCAAGCAGGAAGTGATCTGTTCAGGAACATGTCGAGTGCCTGCTTTTTGGCCTCAGGTACAAAGTTCCAGGTGACAGTGGTCGCGAACTGGTTCTGGATCGTGGCCGACGAGGAGTGGAACATGCTAATCAAGGTCGACTCGTATGCGTTGTCACCGAAAAGGCCATACAGCTTGGCAAGGTAGATGTCAACGACGTGAGCCTCCGATAGCGTGATATCCTGGAGAAGGGGAGAAAAGCGGAGATGCGAAGATGAACCAAGGTTAGAGCACTCTTTTTTTTTTTTTTTTTTCTTTCATCCATTCATTTTCTCTTTTCTTTTTTCTATCCTTGATTGACTTACGTGTCCATCCTCGGTGTGAACGGTCAAGACAGGCAGGCAGTAGAAAGGAGTCAGATCCCGATCGGTTTTCCAATCCTATAATGCGCAAAAAGAGCATGGAGTCTTCATGTCAGTTGACAATGTCCCTCTTGAATAGCATTTGATGCAAAGATACGACAGAAACATACAGTTGGATAACGGGCTTCCCACTTGGCGCCACCATAGGCAAGGATCTCGCGGGAGACGCCACCAAGACCGTGGATAGCAAAGTAAAGGTGGGTGAACGAGGCAGGCTTGGCGAGAGAGGCCGAGAGGTCAGCGGAGGTACCGCTGCGAGTGAGGTGGGACTGGTTAACAAGGGGAGACATGTTCTAGTTATGAGATTAAGTGAGCAAGCAGGGAGGGTGAGTGTGAAAAGGCAAAGAAGACCGGTTGGAGTGTGAGGTGAAGAATTGATGGGTGGGAAACGGCAAGAGATCTCGCGTCTTTTTATACTTGTGTTCACGATAACCCAGCCATGAAGCATCTCGACCCTGCTCAAGTTTGGGAATTTTGGTCAGACGCCGCACTTTCCGATTGTTTATTGCGCATCCACCGAAAGCCAAGGAACAAATAAGTTTCCGCCGCTTTGGGCATGTGTCATCCTTGCACTCTACTGGTGCACATGTCCCAAGTCCTTTCCTGATATACTCAGGAGCGGCGATGATGTTTGATGGTGTGTGTGATGGTATGTGTTCTGGCCAGATCTCATGCCTTGTCGCGTACTTGACCATACTTGCCACAACGAATAGTCACGATGGAACTTGGTTCAAGGCCCGTGTTCTCTCTGGCTCGTTTTTTGAAACCTTCCCACAGTCATTACAGCTTAAATTGACTATGGTTGCCCCCAATTCTATAAGTAAAGTTTCCAGCGCAGCAAATGGCGTCTGGGCGCTCTGCGCTGGGCGCTCGGGATATTGTATTTCTCCGGAAAGCTGACGCGTAAAGCATGGAAGTTGGTGGCCAACTCTGCCAGACAACAATGGTTTGCGTCTTGGCACACTTTCCATGATCGACAACATTCTAGATCGCTGCGGGCTGTGGTGCAAGTCCATAGGTGACGCGTTTATTGAACAAAAGGAAGGGGTAAGGCTAAATGGGTGGATTGGTAATTGTTTGCTCAGCTTTTTGCTCTTGTTCAGAATCTTGGGAACGGCTGTCATAGAATATATCTCGATCGAGCCATTTGCAAGTGTTTTCCATTCTTTACTCGCTCTCCATGCAGCGATATTTGGATGCTGTTCGACAGCCTCCTTAACCTTCCAGATTTCTTGACTCTTCTTGAATGCTGCAAGGTAGATATCTCCAGAGGGAAGCTGTGCGAAATGATCAACAATGTTGGCTAGATGGACGTCTGCCAAGGAGAGCTGAACAAGCGGTCAGTGCTTAAGAACACACATACATCGGTGACGTAGTGCGTTCGTCGTTCATTTACCTTGTCACCAACGTAATGTCCATTCGATCCATTTGCCTTCAGATGGAATTCATGATCAGCAATAAATCGAGGTAGTGAGCTCTCGATGAAGCGCTGGTAGGCTTCTCTACGTTTGTCATCAAAGGTCCAGGTCAGGTTGCTGAAAGCCCTCTCTCGAAAGTAATGAATGTTGTTGTAAAGTCCCTTAATAGACAATTCATCCCATTCATTGTCTCCGAGGAGATGGAATCTCTTGGCCAAGTAGTGGTCAATTACGATAGACTCGGACACGAATGCTTCCTATTTCATAAATTACGCCGTTCGTCACATCAGAAGTGTGACGGTATCAGAACTTTGGCGTTTTCATTATAGAGCAAACAAGACAATGTATCGATAGAGGACCTGCGAGATACCTTTCCATCCGAGGAGATGACAGTCAAAAGCGGGACGACGCAGAATGGTGTAGGTGTAGAAATGGGACTACCCCACTCATCACCAACTGTTTTCGCGATTTCATTCTTCCAATTTGCTTGACCATAGGCGAGGAGATCTCTGGGAGTAGCTCCGACAGAACCAACTTCCCAGTAGAGGAGTTTGAAAGTGGCATTTGGGTCTTCAAGAATCCGCGACTTTTCGACCGAAGAGAGGGTATCGTGGAAGGGACGTCTGGATTGCATTCTGGCTGTTATGTCCTTGAAGAGTGATAAAGAAAGATCTGCTGGAGTGTAGGTTTTATAGTCTTCGCAGAGAGTGGTGTGGGAGAGGAAAGTGGGCGAGAGAATGGCGACGGTTGACCGTCCGACTCAATTGACGTTAACCGCCAGTCGTTGTACTTATGCGGTCATCGTGCTCTCCAATCCGAGTCTGGATTGCGCTGTGCTTGGCAGGGAAAGAGAAAGAGAGAAAGGGGGGTGTGGGCTTTGAGCTAAAAAGTGCCACTTCATGGCAAAAGGCCCCTGCTTTGATTTCTCGACTAGCACCTGGACATGGACGGGTAAGTCAACCCCAAGCCGCGCTCTCCTCTCTCTCTCTCCCTCTCTCTTCTATCTTCTCAATCACCATACACACCGTACAACCACAGGGCCTGGGCCATGCCAACATTTGAACTTCGAAGCAATTGCCCATGTCATCGGACAGGCCTGAGAGCAGTTTATCTTTGCCCAAGGCTAGACAAGGGTTTTCATGCAATGGCTCTTGGTCCATGGTGGTTCCCGCAGCAGGTTTTTCATTTCCTTGCAAAGTGGTATGATCGATTAGATGAGTCTAGCGGCGAGCCCCCTACCCCTGAGCGATGCTCGTCACCTGCGTTATGGGCAGAGGCCATCCTGGGTTGTGGAGCGAGTTAATCCTTTCACCTTCTCTCTCTCTCTCTCTCTCTCTCTCTCTCTCTGGCTCATATTCTTTCTTGCATTTCATGCAGATTCCGATAGAGATGCCTTGTTCTGACATGTTGTTGGATGTGGAGCAGTAAAAAAATTGCCCGCCGTCGACAGTACATACACGATTGATTACGACCATCGGTCAGTGCGCAATCGTGTGTGGGAGAGAGACAAAGCGAGTCGAGATGAGAGGATAGGACGTGCGGTCATTCTTCTTAAACGGGTACCCACTGGTTCTTTTTCTTTCCCCCCTTCTCTCCCTCACACCATGCCCACCTGACTTTCTCTTCTTCTTCTTCTTCTTCTCTCCAAGACCCGGCGCCGACGGGGCGTAAAGATAGTCGGGCCAAGTCGCGGTGTTCCTTGTCCAAATCGGGAGTTCATCTCTTTTAATCCTTGTGTGTGTGTTTGTATGTGTGTGTGCTTTTGTGTGTGTGTGTCTCTCTGTCTCTGTCTCTCTTCCCCCTTTTCTGTCGCTGCATCTCTCGTTCCCTGCATGTCCCTGTTGCTTGCCTTCTCCCGCGACCGTCGCTTTCTCCTTCTGTCAGTCTGTCAGTCTGTCAGTCAGACAATGACTCCTGAGTGATTAACATCACATCTGTCACACATGCATGGGTCCATTTGCCGCGCTGCAGCTCCGCGTGCGTATGATGCCAATTACACATCTCTCAAGTTCGCCGACGGGCAAACATTCTCCGAGCAGCCTCGCATGATGGACTCGATCTATGATGGCCGCTGGCTCTCATTTGGAGCATTTGTGCTTTCTTGCATCTGTGAATCCTGAGACCCCCCACCCCACCCCTCTTCCTCTTCCCCTCGTCGCCCCCTTCTTTTCCGAGCCCCTTCTGGGAAACATCAGAGCAGAGAGAGTCTGTGTGTGTGTGTGTGTGTGAGAACGGTCCAACAGAGAAAGAGAGAGAAAGAGAGAGAGTGGACGACAAGAATAGAGCAGACACACACATAGCCCCGGCGGCCCAGCCAGCTAGCCAGTTAGCCAGCCAGCCCTGTCGCCGCTTTCCTCGATCCATGCGCGGAGACGCGTCTCCAGGAGTTGTTCGCTCCAGGCTGCAGGCTGCACTTTGGACCTGGGCCATGGCCGCTGGCCTACCCGGCGGTGCCCGCTCACACATCTGCGGCTGGCGAATCGCTGCCCCGTCGCTACCTGATCCAACTGGATTCCATCCTCAGGGCGATCCATTCTCGAATGGCCTAGGGACACGGCCCATTCACCCTTTATTATTTTCCCCAAAGACGACATTGCAGCATGCGCTCGGGTCGAGACACCGAATGGCCAGCA
Source organism: Mortierella sp. BCC40632 (assembly GCA_011634665.1). NCBI lineage: Eukaryota > Fungi > Mortierellomycota > Mortierellomycetes > Mortierellales > Mortierellaceae > Mortierella > Mortierella sp. BCC40632. The sequence goes on from WAEK01000024.1 coordinate 65,908, forward strand.
GCCATTTTTTTTTTTTTTTTTTTTTTTCATTTGTCGTTTACCCCCTTCTCCATTAGACTCGTGAATTCGCACATTTGCATTTACCCAAAAAGCAACCCTGCCTTGCCTCCATTGTGCATCCGTTCCTCCCAGTGCCCCTTGAACACCGGCCTTGGGCCGATCCCCACGACTCGATCGTTGCATCCTGTTGACTACACAACTACACAACGGCTAGCTTCAGATCGTCTTTTCACTCTTTCTTTTCTTGTAGTCGTTTTATTTATACTCCTGTCCCTTTCGAGTCTCTGTCTGTCCTCCTACTGTCCCTTCCCTCTCCTCCTTCGACTCGTACTCTACACACACATTGCGCCTGGTCTGAGGTTCAGCGCCGGTACCAGCACCAGCACCATCACCACCACTATTACCATTGCCAATACCAGTACCAGTACTATCGGCACCAGCGGCAGCGGTAGCAGGAGCAAAGGGCGGCCCAGCATTAAAACGGGTTGGTCTGACCTTCCCTTCCTTTCCCCTCCTTCTTCCTCCTCTCCCTTCTCTCCCTCCTCCTCCTCCTCCTCCTCCTCCTCTTCTTCTTCTTCCTGCTCCTCTTTCCTTCACTCCATCCTCTTCTTCTCATCCCCACCATGGCCTCTGTCTCTCAGTCATTGGCCGTGTGTGCGCGGTCCAACACAGGTGCGGCCATGCACCGCGCCGAGGTTGCACACACACCGAGCGATGCGGACAGACCCTTCCCTGGCCACAGTCACACAGTATCCCCTTCGCCCACTCGACCTCACTCGCCCTTGTCATCGTCGCTCTCGTCCTCACCTTCGACTTCGCCCCAGCCACGACTACAGGGACGCCGTCAGGATATGGCCTTGTCTCTTGGCTTGTCACTCTGCCAATCGCGCTCGCTCTCGCAGCCGCAGCTTGGCCCCGTTGCCTCGCAGTGCCTAGAGCAAGGAGCACCACCCTCGGACGAGGAGGTCGTGCTCGAGCCCGGTCTCATGCAGCACCGGCGACCCCCGCCTCTCGCCCAGATGCCGAAACGGACGTATCAACAAAAGTTTCATCAGCGCTACCCCGAATCGCTTCAACAGCAACAGCAGCGTCTGCAGCAGATTCAACAGTCTTGTCTTAAGCAACAGCAACAGCAACAGCAACAGCAGCAACAGCAACAGCAACAGCAGCAACAGCAGCAACAGCAGCAGCAGCAACAGCAGCAGCAACAACAGCAACAGCAACAGCCGTCTGGCCAGTTTCAGCATGTCAAACACTCGCCGGGGCTTTCCCTTCAGTATCCTCTCTCAGAGATGCATCTGCTAGCCAGGAGACCCAGGCAACGTCAATCTCTTCAGCAACGCTCGTCACTCCTTGGTAGAGGCGATATTCTGGGGGTGGTCTCTGCAAGTGCAAGGGTGCCTGACCACAATGAATTCATGGAGCCCATTGACAGTTACTTCATGCAGGGGCACCCCGGCCAGTCAAGCACTGTAGATGCTCAATCAGGGAACGACTCTAATACCGAGGGGGACGGTGATGACGAACTCGCAGAGGAGGGACGGGATGAAGTGTCCCAGAAGAAGCATGTCGGTGCCCATCGCACAAGGTATTTTATGGCGCATTGTTGCTCATCTAGACTGCGCTCTCTCCTTTCACCATCGATATCGAATCCTGGGGCGTTTCTCACGACTGGATGATGGAGACAATCATCTCGTACTCACAGGAGGTATTTTTTTCCCTTTCGCATCTCTCTCTCTTTCTCTCTTTCTCTCTTTCTCTTTTTGTGTGTTCCGCCGTGTTTGTATGATCCTTAAACTGGTTTCATAGCAAGGAACCCCTTAGACGAGAGCGACGCCGATCGCGCTCCTTTTGCGGCCCGCTGTCTCCTCTCCAGACTCCTACATGCTCCCCTCGGTCCCATCCCCTTACCGCTACCGCCGCTGATTCAACCTTTGGCGCCGCAATGGCGCGCGGACGTAGCATCATCTTCTCACCCAAGGGCATCGACAATCCCACTACCACCACCACCACCACCACCACTACTACTACTACTACTACTACTACTACTACTTCTACGACCACAACTTCTGCTACCACTGCTCCACCGCTCACCACAAGAACCGCAAAATCCTCACGGAGAAGACACAACTCCTGTGTAGCTCCCAACACACGTGAGTTCCGCACCCTCGCAACGATCTTTGGCTGGGTGAATGTGCCCGGAGCCAACAATTGGTCCAAGGGGTCCAATCGGGGAAAAAGGGACGCGACTGATCTAGCGGCAGAGGGCCACTATAATTACAATAGTGATGGGCACGCACGTGCAGGTGACAGTGGGGAAGAGTCCGACTTGGACATTGGTTTTTTTCGAAAAAATGGCTCGAGAGGATGGGCAGCCAAGCGCGAGTCAAGGTGAGACTGGTGATAAGCCTCGTTTTTTTTTTTTTTTTTTTTTCATCCACACAATGTTTGATTTGCCATTTCCAGCAGAACTGAGACAGAGTGGATTGTTTGTTCACGATCTTTAGGGAGTATGACACAGCTGAGAGCTGCCTGCAAAGCCCAGTCCAGGATCCACACTTCCTTCAAGCATCCATCGAATATTTGACCGACCTAAGCGACATGGATGTGCCACATGATTCTAAAGGCGCTTCTGGGACCCTTGGATCGTCTCTTGGAAAAGGTCTCAAAAGGGGGAAGCGGAGGAGACCTCTAAGAAGTCATTCAGGACGCTTCATGGTACCTAGCCCAATAGGTCAGGACCTGGATTGGACAGAGGAGAGTCATGATCAAAAGGAAGGCCCCTGTCCAGGCCCAATAGTCAGCATACAATCAACAAAGTCTAGTGGCATAAAGGCTGCACAAGGCAGTCCTACTGACAGTCTAAGTGCAGAGGCCAGTGAAAAGATCGGGAGCCAGAGATTGCGGCAACTCTCCTCCGAGAGATTGACGCAACTTCATATCAGGAAACTTAGTTCACCACTACAGGGGCGTCCAACAGAGTCTCCTACTACCGAATGTAGTGAATCCACACTACTCTCACCAATGTCGTTTGGGAGAGGTAAGGACTCTGGATTCATGTCCTTCTCGAACAACAATTTGAATCATCAGCTCACTTCAGCCGCGACTACGGCAGAGAATAGTCCGACGGAAACGCTTCGAGATGATGTGGCAGCAAAGCCTGCGACTATTGCAAAAGAAGATTTTGTTGCAAGCAAACAATCGCCTCCTCGGGATAGAGAGGGTCAGAGCAGCATATTAGAAAATGTGCCACCAACACCTCTTCCTCCAGTGGTACCTCCACGTTACCATGAGATCGACATGCAGTTATTCAATGACCCTGAAGACGAAAATCCTTTGACTATTGTTTACTCTGTATTGGAGTCGTCTGGAAACGACTCGACAGCATGTGCCTCTGAGCTTAAACCTATCTTTGCTTGTACAGTTATCAAGCTAATTGAGAAGATGACCCACCGATACGGCATGGGTAGGCTTCTCAGAATTTAATTATTTTATCCTAACCATGCGCCGTCTCACTTTATGTTCTCGGAGTTCACTAACATATTGGTCTCTCTCACTGCTAATAACAAATAGATACTGGGTTCGTGACAGACTTTTTTCTGACATATCGCCTCTTTATATCGCCAGTACAACTATGCAAGCATCTGATTCAGCGTTATCTCTGGGCTTTGGATGAGGACTCCAATCTACGATATATTGTCCGCGTCAGGTAAAGAGCATAGGATTTCATTTAACGATTTGAGCGCCACGACATTCCTGATTGAAGCCAATTGACTGAAGATATTTTACATTTTCCTCATAACCAGGACTTTTGTTGTTATTCGATACTGGATCAGTAATCATTTTGAAGACGACTTTTTGACGTCAAAGTCATTACGCTTCATTATGGCATCATTTTTAAACGATATGCGATGCAACCCACGGGTTCTAGAGTCACCGACGGATCTTTTAATCATCAAAAATCTTGTAGATCTTTTCAAAGAAATGCGGCGGTTATACAAGGGTATTGCAGAGCAACATCTTGCGCGTTACAAAGAGGAAGAACAGAGCTGTGACCAGCAGAGTAACACATCACCACAACCAGCGGGAACTCATGGTAGCGATAATGACTATAAACTCCAAGCAGGAGCAGGGGAAGAGCCAAGGACTGCGGAGCAACTAAACACCCCGTTTATTAAAAAAACACCCATTATTCCGGCTGGCAAGACCACCAACAGTGACATCACAGGGGGCGTTCCGCATGCGTGTGGTCAGATACGGTCGCGTAACAGAGCCTCCACACTGGGAGGCCCGATGACTAGGCCTGTTGCGATCGAAGCATTACACCCTACTACGGTACGAAGTTTAACTCGTTTATTCAATGAAATGGTTGCAATGTTGTGTGTGTATTAAATGTGGCAGCGGAGGATCTGTTCTCTAAACGACCGTGTTCTGGAAACGTAGCCAACCAAGTCGCCGACATCAAAAGATTCAAAGTATGGAGGCATGTCAAGACAAGCAAGTGAGAATGGCACTATGGTGGCGAGAGAACGACGTCTCTCAGCATCGTCCGTCAAATCTGCTAAAGGCACTATCAATTGGTCAGCAAAAATGACGCTTGGCATTCATAAGCTACGCCAGAAGAGTGAAGATATATACCAGCAGATTCTCAACCCAATCAGTGCCCAACAGAAAGGAGAGGCAAAGCAATGCACCTGTTGGACACCTGAGTACACGGGTATTAGTGAACATCCGACACTCTCGACTGTCCGGAGCTTTCCTAGTCTCCGCCCATCTGTTGTGGTCACCAATGTCAATTATGAAAGTTCGCCTCAACTCACAGCGGCTAATACAGTATCAGCATGCCCTCCAACCAAGACAATTAAGCGGCTCAAATCTACACTCAGCCTGGGCCCTGGATCTATCACTACTCCTGCCTCTCCTTCACCAATCCCTTCTCCAACTAGAAGTCAGTTTACTAGCATTACGTCTCGTCATTCAAGGTCCAATTCGAACTCTTCTGTGGGGTACCACCCCAACCCAGGGTGCCCATTCCATGTGCCATGCCTTGGCACGGTTAGCAGCGAAGCCCAAAGATCGCTTTTGAGCTCGCACGAGTATCCGGAAGTCAGCTCGACTTTGTCGACGCCGAAGAATATCTCTCAGTCCAATCAATCCGACTCTGCGATTCCGACGCCATCTCTGTCTGTTGCTACTGGAACGCCCCATTCTCCTGCATGGTATCAATGTCCCTGGTACACACCTTCAATACCGAGCAGTCCGTCTGTTTTGACCTCATCCTACAAGCCATTTATCTTATTCTATCGGTCACAGGTGATTGCTCAACAGCTTTGTATTTTGGAGCAGCACTTTTTGGATCAGGTGAAGTGGGACGAATTCCTAGAGAATGAACTGGCGAAGGCTGGTCGTCGTAGTTGGAACAAGAGTCAGTCCTCGATAAGTGGCTATTTGTTCAAAGCTGAGAAGAAAAACGGAGTAGAGGCGATTAGTAGCCGAAGCGATATGGTAATTGAAGGAACTGTTTGTTTGTTTGTTTGTTTATTATTTTTTTTATATATCTTTATTTAATACCTGAGTAATGCCGAAAGCGGGTTCTGGTTTATTACTGAAGAGCAGATCGAATTAACGATACACCGCATTGGCAATTAGGTATGCATGTGGGTTGCATCTGAAGTCGTTAGTACCCATCCAATCGAAGACCGTGTTCGTGTTATCGAGAAGTTTATCCGCATCGCACAGGTTCGTTGTATTCTTTTCTCTGTCTAGTAGTATTTTATTATGGTGCTTTTATTTTCTTAACTCGGCGAATGTGTTTTACTGGGAAACTGACGTGTGCGGATGTGTTCTCTATGATTAGAAATGCTACCAGTACAGGAACTTTAGCTCACTTTCACAGTTAGTGATGGGCCTCGGTTCCCATTTCTTGTGTCGACTGCGACGAACATGGTCCAGAGTTGGAAATTACGAAATGCGTGTACTGCGCGAGTTACAGTATGTGATTTCTCCATGCAAGAACTGGAGTGCGCTTCGCACAGCTATGGGAGTAGTTGGTCAACAAGAAACCACGAGAGATTCAAGTGGGCAGCGTTATGGAGCCGGTGTTGGCTTGGAGACTCCTAATGGCAGTGGTCTTTTTAGTAGGTTGATGTCTTTATTTTTTTTCCCCTCTCGGGCTAAAAGCACTAGTGATCGACTTGGGAGCGAGTAGTTTCTAACGAGTACCTCTATTTCTCTCCATTCTTTAATGGAAATCTCTCGACCGACAGGCCCTGACAGTATGACTTGCCAGAGTGACACATCGAGTGGCAAACATCTACAAAGTCAAGCGTATTCAGAGAAACAGGGTTGTATTCCTTTCTTAGGACTCTTCACATTCGACCTTGAGCACATTATGGAACAGGCTGCATGGTATTTGCCGCTTTCACCATCTGCCCTGACAGAGTTTGAAAAATCCCAAGAGTCTTCCCAGGGACAGAGTGAGGCCCAGCGACGACATGGCAGCGTGACAAGGCCTCCTCCAATCGCGGCCCATTTAACGAAGCCGGACCCCAAAGACCTCCTAGAGTTGATTCCGACGGGAACTTTGTTGCTGA
>WAEK01000024.1:75000-531638 GCA_011634665.1 Mortierella sp. BCC40632
GTTTGCACACACGCGGCAGAAAGGGTCAGGCAAATTAACGGATCGTTTTTTTTTTTTATTCATCTCTATCTTCCGAAATGGGTCTAGGCTCGCCTATGCGGTTGCTGTAAGTGGTCTCCTTTTGACCGCATGGATCCTTCGACCTTTAATATATTCTTTTTTATTTTTACACCACTGACACGACTCTTTCTCTTCTCTTCTTTCATTCTCGCTCTAGGCTGAGCCATACAGTGTAGTCTGTATTTCAGCTTTGGCTCCAATTGTGCTCGAAGCCCTCTCCAGCGGATATGGTCGTCAAGCGGACAACAGAGACTTGCCTTGCAACACAGTAAGTCGAGCAATTGTTTTGGCTACAGGACCAAATCGCATGATCTTCTATCCCTACAAAGCCTCGAGCCTTGCCATTCTGGCGTCTCTGTCCTTGTCCTCTTTGTCGTTGCCCTTTCTTTCTTTCTTTCTTTCTTTCTTTCTTTTTTTTTTTTGTGGTGTGGCCACTCGGTCCTAGCGAGGCAGGATCATACGGCATGGACGCACAATTGAGTGACACGATGCACGAGCTCCTCTGGCCTCTGAGGCCTGGGTGTGCATGTGGAGGGCTCGTGGCTCACACAGAAAAAAAAATATACACTTTGTTCTTTTACTTCGACGCCAGTTGCCCTCCCACATGCTTGGATCTAGACCAGTGTGGTGAGCCTCTGTTTGGGCGAGGGAGAGGGAGAGGGGAGGAAGGGGTAGTTCAACCGAACAGACATGCGGTTTCTTGAGAGCCGTGGGACAATGCAACCTTAACTTGGAGGGAGGGGGATGGAATGAGAATCACGGTTGTCTACTTGCATGTCGTTGTATCCCATAATATTTTTGTTGTACAAAGAGCAGAACCATTGTCCTTTTTTAAAACCAAGGAACCAGGAGTGGAATTGGCTCCGAGAACTAATGGCGTGTGATTGCCGTCTTTTTTTTACTTTTATTATTATTATTTTTTATTGCGACTTTGATAGGAAGTGACGGACTACAAGGTAACAAACAAACACACACATACACGCACAGAGTGGCTCTATTCTCCAGGAGTCGGATCACCGAGGATTGGATTTTATTTCATCACTAGGCATCGGCTTGAGTGCTGCGTTGGACAGGATAATCTTGCGACTTGACCATACACTACTTTGCAGCTTGAATATCTCCTCCTTCTCCTCTCTCTCTCTCTCTCTCTCTCTCCCTTTTCCCTCAGCCGTTGTTTGGTTATGATTCTCCCCACCTTTTCTCCCAGCGGATCAGTTTATTATTACTTTCTTGTCAGACGGCTCATACGTGGAAATGTGGGAACTAAACCTTATTGTCAGGATTCCTTGACTGTCGGGAAGTCGGAGCGGATCCCAGGAACGGAGGTTCCGCCCGCTTTTTGTGTAGCCAAACCAACAGTAACGGCAGCCTCAGCTCCTTACACATCTTGAGATCCAATAGTATCATATTATGCAGTCCACGATCCAACAGGAGGGGAGGAGGAGGAACCTTGTGTCCAACGTCTGTGTAGCGACAGCCTGTGAATGTTATTATACTGCGCTAACATTCATGTGGGATTTTTTTTTGTAACTCTAATTAGTGTGAGGTCAAAGTGGGTAATCTTTGGCTCGATACATCGTCCTTCTCCCTGTATTGCATTTCTGTCTCAGTGTTCTTGCAGGCGTTTATCTTTATCAGTATGGGTGCTTTGGCCGACCATGGTAGTAAGTAACTATCCAATTCGTGTGCTCCCCACGCTGAGAGCCAAGACATATACTGGACTCTGTAATAGGAAACTCACCCTCGGATGAATACCTTGTCCCAATAATTGTAGCCCGCCGCAAGACATTCTTGCTTACGTTCGCCTTCATCGGAGCAATTTCTACCATCCTCTTTGCTGTCATCCGTACTGCAAGTAAGTGTGACCGGCATCAACTCTCCATGGCAAGAGACTGTCTGTCTATTCTCAATCTATACTAACCTCCTTTGGGGTCAATGACTCTATCTCTTACTTTCAACCTTAATAGGCTTGTACTGGTTGGCCGGTGTGCTTGTGATCGTGTCGAATGTGGCGTTTGGAGCAAGCTGGGTCCTTTACTATGCGTTCATCCCTACCATGGCTCGTGACCACGCCGATGTTGTGGAGGTTCATCGTAATGTCAAATTGGGAGTTGAGACTTGGGCCGATTATCAGTTTATGAGGGACAGAGTCTCCAACACACTGTCTTCACACTCAATGGCCATTGGATACGGCGCCGGCGTCGCTCTGTTGATCGTCGCCGCAGGAATCGCTTTGGCCATGGGACAGTCGACCTATTCGATGCAATTGGGGATGGCAGTGACTGGACTCTGGTGGTTCGCTGTGACCTTTTTCACCTGGAGATATATGCCCGCACAACCAGGAACACCCTTGGCAGGAGATGTCAACCTCTTCTTTTACTCATGGCGACGTCTGGGAAAGACATTGTACCAGGCTAGTTTGTTGAAGGAGACCTTCAAGTATTTGGTTTCGTGGTTTATCCTTTCGGACGGCAGCTCCACTATCATCTCGCTGGCTGTCTTCATGGGCAAGAAAAAGTTCCTGCTGAACAACACTCAGTTGATGATTGGAGCAATTCTGGTCCCTCTCTCGGCATTGATCGGTACCTACATGTGGCTCTTTATCCAGCGCCGATTGAACCTGACATCCAAGCAGACTTTGCTTGCAATCTCTGCCTTGTTTGTCCTTGTGCCTGTCTATGTCTTGATCGGATTCACAAACACGTTTGGATTGGTGCACAAGGTCGAGATTTGGCCATTGTTGGTGTACTTTGGTCTCATGCTTGGCGCAACTCAGAGTTTCTCCCGAGTGTTGTATGCCTCGCTGATCCCTAAGGGCAAAGAGTCCGAGTTCTTCTCGCTGTACGGTATTACAGACAAGTCCTCTTCCTGGTTGGGACCCTTGATCACAGGAGCGATCATCGAGAACAATGACACACGTTGGGGTTTTGTTTTCCCATTGGTGATGATGGTGGTCCCTCTGTTCATTATCTGGTGGGTCAATGTCGAGAAGGGCATCCATGATGCCGAGAAGTTCAGTCAAGATCATACTGACGACAAGGATGGGCTCTAAAATGAGCAGATTTAAGAGGAAAGACCGAGAAATTGGCATAGCTGCCTTTTGCACCATTGCTCTTCTCCTGTACTTTCCTCCCATCCTTCCTTCCCCGCTCCGGCATTGGACAGGATCTATCTAGCCTCCAAGAACCTGTCAACAATACCACACTCAACCATCCATACCTAAACTCTAGTTGCTTCATTGCCTGTAATATCTATCTTTGACAGTAAATACCATCATGAGCGTATGCTCTTTACTATTAATTTTTCCAAAGAACCCTGGGCATGAAGACTTTTTTTTATAGGCCGAGTAGCTTTGACCAAGGGTAGTTGAATGGCACGATGGGTGGGGAGAGGGAGAGGGTGGAGAGTAAGGACAAGAAGAGGAGCTGGAAAAGGTAGTAGGAATGTCTGGGGTTTCTCTCTTGATTCTTTGACTGTCATCTATCATCTATCATCACTCCCCCCACCCTTCCTCCCTTATTGAATGCTGGGGTTCGTTGATGAAAATTTTGGAGATGGGCTAGAAAGGAGGTAAGGAAAAGGCTTTGCGGAAACCACGAACCACTGTTGGCCCTGACAGTACAAATTTAAACAGATCTCTGCAAACACGATTACTCTCTCTCTCTCTCTCTCTCTCTCTCTCTCTCTCTCTCTCTCTCTCTCTCTCTCTCTCTCTCTCTCTCTCTGTAATACTGCGATCTTGGATTTGGCCGCCTATCTACCAGACACTTATTGGGCTGCGATTCTGGAATGGGTTCCGATGTAGATAAACTTCACAGATTGGAGCAGTCTCTTCGCATAGGAACTGGGTCCAGTCGTAGACCATAAGGAACCTAGACTACTTCTCATCCTCGAGCATAACTCGTACGTTTGACTACATCGTGTCTCATACTTTCGACCAACTTGCGGACTAAATCGGAGAAGTCACCTTCAGTGGTATCGAGGGCGAGGATCTAGCTGCACACGCTCTTGAGAATGTGATTGGGCACTTGCATTTGGGCACTTGCATTTGGGCACTACACACATGGGAAGAGGCTTAGGAAAACCACCTTGCGTTTCGTAAGATATTTTCTTGCTGTCAGAGGCACGTACAATACTTGATATTAGTAAGACGAGGAGACAAGAAAAGGAAAAATAAAATAAAATCTCTTAGGACGAGGGAATCTGGGGGTCAAACATTTTTTTCTTTGGGTCATAGATTTCAACTTGGTCATATCTCGCAATCCTCAGTGTTTTACAGGGAGTGCTCAATACCAGCTAAGGTTCGATAGAATCACTATCAACGTTCAAAATCCTCATCTAATTTTCAGGTATGAGTGCTTCAGTCCCTGGAAAGACTATTGGATCTAACAAAGGGAAAGTGCTCTATACGTGCACGTTTGAACCAAAGATGTCTACCTTTTATCGCTGAGTAGACTAAGTTACCAATTACACGAGTACAGATAACTCTTCGCCACTCATGCAGCCCTACTATACAGAGCGCGCACACACACACGCAGAGAGAGAGAGAGAGAGAGAGAGAGAGAGAGAGTAGGTCGCGCAACAATATTGGCATCAAGAAAATTAAGGGAGGATATATTGCTCCTCCGCTTCATATTAAGCCGAACGAAAAAAGTGAGTAAACAATCTGCCATTTACTGAGAGCCGACGAAATAAAAAAAAAAAAAACAATGAACCCTTGGATACCCTTAGCAGCTGTTCCACTTTCTGCTTTAGATGTTTTGCGAGTTGATTAATTATCGTAGTAACAGATTCTGGCTACATGGACCCGATAATCGCCGGTAGCCTAATTTTGTTCTGTGATATATTTCCTTATCGTTCGCCGCATTGCTGACCCTTACATTCCTAGCATGCTCCTTCACTTTGGGTTCTCTCTCTCTCTCTCTCTCTCTCTCTCTCTCTACTTCCTCGCACTTTCACATTACCTCCCTAGATTTCCCCTTGACCCCTTCCTGGCTTGTGCATGTCAGGGTCATCAGAGTGATTCCTTTACCCTTGTCTCTTTCGCGCTCCATCCATTAGGGCAGACTTTTCCACTTTTAAAATTTATGTATACTTCTGTTGAATCTGAGCTTGCCCCATCACTAATATTCCTGGCGCTCCTCTTCTCCATCCAAAAACCCTTAGGAGACATCCACAAAAGACCTAAAGAGTGTTTTACATATTCTTGACTTTGCTCGCTAGTGAGTTCGATAAGTCCTCACTATTATGCTTGAAGGATTGGTAGTGGTCGCTATGCTGAGGTCCAAAATCTAGACGTAGTCTGAAGACTCCTTGACCACACTTCGAAACAGTCACTACGCCTGAGGTACTAGCGGAGTCCAAGGCGCCAAGTGCAAGAAGAGTAGTAACTTTGGAGGTTGCACTGGCCTCAACTGGTAGTATGGGGATGGTTGTCCGTGAAGCAAACAAAAAAAAAAAAGAGGTTGTGGTTTTGAGTCTCATCTATCCTCGCTACAGCAACAGCAGCACAAAGTAACAGAACAAAAAAGCGTACTGTTTGACTCGACTGGCTTCAATTTTCTTGTATGTGGCCTGGCCATGGAGCTTGGGGTGGGAGGTCAGGTTACTATTATCAAATTGAAGGGCGACTTCTAAATCTACAGTAGATATGACTTGATATCACTCATGGCGGTTCTATCGCTTTGGCCCTTTCCTCGCTTCAGTCTTACTCTTTCCTAAGATACATAAGTCATTGGCAAAAAGGAAGCACAAAAAAGAGTGCTCTGAAGTGGTCTGCTCCATAATGTCAAACATGCGAGCCGCCGCCGGGGTGCTATTCAAAGGAAACTTCCCTGGTGGTAAGGCGAGCACCTATGTAAGCAGGAGTGAGGAGCTCTTTACCGTGTCCCCCTTACCTTTCTCTAGCACAGGAGAAGAAAGTGAAGGAGATGGCTAGCCGAAAGTAAGGGAGAGGATTATCGAGAGCCTCCTAGAAGATTTTGCCGACACCGGTCTCTCAATACTGGTGCGCCTCAGTAGAGCTCATGAATCATATCAAGCGCCTGGGGTCCCTCCCTAGAGCGTTCCTTGGCTTCCTTCTATGGCTACCTTGGTCTTATCTATCTTGATATAAGAACCCTTCCTCTCCAAAAAAAATTCCATCCTTGTTTAATTCCCTTTTCCCGAACTATTCATTCATCCTTCGACTCTCTTTGCAAAGTTCTCTCACTTCCTTTGTCTACGCAACCTCTCCTAGTTTGACCATGGTTTCTTTCAAGTTGATCATCGCTGTGGCTTCCGCCCTGACGTTCACCTCCGCAACTACAGCCTTGGGCAGCGTCACGACCCGTGCAGGACTCGCGAGACGTTCCTTTACTGATATCTTCTGCTCGAAGGATTGTGTCACCAAACAGTTGGAAGATCTTCCAACAGAGAACGAGCTTAAAAACCACGGCCAATGCGTCCAGTCTTGCGGGTCCCACATGCTGACACCTGAACACATCAATTGCCACGGAGACTGTGCCAGGAAACTTGTAGCCGACCTAGTTCGTATCAATCCAGGATTCCTTGTAGCTGGAAAGCAAAGCATGCTTTCAAACTGCTTAGCCGATTGTATCCAGTACCGTGGAGTCCCTCCACCTCAAGACTAGTAAAATCGATTCTTCAAACTACATGGTATCCATCTCGTCCCTATTTTTCCGTTCTCGCCTCTTATCCTGCGCTTCCCAATACGGTACAATATGCGTTCTCTCAAGATCCTTTAACCTTAATTAGCAAATAAAACACACTGTTTCTTTAACTGCGTGAATGGAGTTCAAGTCTAGAGACTAGGAACAGAATGGTCAATTGATAGAGGAATGTACTCTGTGGTTCAGATCAGTCAGAGTGTGTCCAGAGTTCAGTGACATGGTTGGTGGTGGGTAGCCTTCTCCTTTGATGAAGCATCTCTCAGCGTTCTTGTTATTTCTCTTCCGTACCCCTTTCACCAGTTCATCCTTCCTTCCCATGAACTAGATGAGAAGGAGGGAGGGGCGCGCGGGCGGGAAGGAAGAAGGCATGTTTTTAGAATGCCTTGGCTTAGGCTTAAAATCAAAGAATGCCGTACTTCCTCATCCTTGACTTTGTCTCAAGAGAGCAAGATCTCAGCCTTGACATCCATGACTGAAATGGGTACTCATCAACAGCCCTGACTTGCATCAGGAGATACATAAAGTATATGCCAAATGTGAATCCTACTGGGGGCTGCTACGAATCCTGAATAGGAGCTAGTGTCTCGGTGAAATAGTTGGCAAGAAACCACTTGGTGATTATTCTTGCTCCAGTTGCTTATCCGATGAATAAGAGTAAGTAGCTCAGCCCAACGTTACAACGATTCGAATGGTGGTAGGTGTATGGGAATAAGCAATGGAGGCGAAACCTCAATTCCTCTGGGTTTAGGGTTTGTGTTCAACTGTCGGGTCTCCTCTCTCTTCCAGTTCTACAACATCACCTTTGTCGAAATCCATTGTAACTCGTGTGTGTACATGCTCCTCACCCTCTATCCAAACCGTTATCATTGTCCCACAAATCACTCATGCTATTGCCAGATACTTTTCAAACTCTCAAGTCGCCGCATGCGTCTGTGTCTGCCAGCTCTGGAAGCAAGTTTTTCAGCCATACCTCTACCGCAATTTGATGATTCACGAGAGTCGTCGCTTGCCTTTAATCGAACAAGTCTTGCAAAATGCAGATCAAGTCATATCATTGCAGATGGGTTTGGTCGACGACTTTGCTCTCCAAACTGCTCTTCTTCACTATATGCACCTCAAATTCCTTGATATCTCATTCTGTCAGTGGATTCTTAATCTGTCTACAGCTCCAGTTCCAGGATATTCCATTTTCCAACTTCTTGATGTAAACCCAGGCACCAATAGCCTGTCTCTCAAGATTAACTGTTACGAGAGAGGTGCACATACAGTGGTTGTGCCGCCCCTATCTTTTCTTGAAAGACTTTACTCGTTCAAGACACTTCATTACTCCTGCAACGAGAGCGATTTCTATTTAGAGATTGCGAGTCATCTTCCACCATCGGTTGAAAATCTTTCCTTCTCGTATACAAACCTTCGTGGCATCTATCATTCGCCCATTGACAAAGACTCAGCAGCACTGGAGCGCCCTCTTGGGGTTCAGCAATTGGAAATCTGCTGTCAGGACATAAAGTTCCTTCATTCCCACATTTCCCATTTATTGAAAAGATGTACCAGTCTTCGGTTAGTCCGAATCACAGCACAAGTCCTTGACGATGGAGTTTCCGACGACCAGGATGACCCATGGATTGGAGACATTACCGGAGAGGAGGGAGATACAGAAGTGGCAGACATGTCCGAGGAGTCGAGCGGGAATGTCTATGCTCTCATTGGCCATTGCTCCTCTTTGTTGGAGCAGCTAACCTTAGTGAATGTACCACTAGGATGACATACTCTTGCACGACTCGTCCATTCCTGTCCTCGCTTTCAGATGGTGACAAGTCCTGCACAAAAAAAGAATGACGCTTTTGTGGACAATCTTGCCAATAGGTCCATGCCACCGTTTTTACCACTGTCCTTCACAAGTCATTTGCTGTCTACTCAAGATCTTTCTTCACAGTTGACTGTTTTTCGAGTCGCTGAAAATGAAGTTTATTGTCAAGTCATTCCGACTCTTGTCTCCACATGCAGACACTTAATGGAACTAAGTGTCCTGGCCTCTATCCCTTCTCCGCAAGTCGCGGTCCCTTTCGGAGGGGTTAATCTCCAAGAATTGGCCTGTACTACCTGGGTCTGTTCGGATCTCCATACACTCCATCTCCCTGTGACGTATCGTTCAACCTCAACGGTTGAATCTATTACATTGACCCTTGACAAAAAGCAGCTTTCCAAACAGGAGACGACAGGATTTGTTGTTGCACTTTTACTCAACTTCGACTATTGATAAAGTTACACTAGCCATTTCTTCTATAGAATCCAGTCCAAGATTTCGAGATATTATTCGAGGTTGCACAAGTCTATGTTAGTCGCGAAGGATATGACTACCAAATTACGCACAGTGATGTCCGATTCCTTGGGATTCCTTGGGATTCCTTGGATTACACTAGAGGAGGTAAAGAGAAGGACATCCCTAGGATATTTATGTTTACAAGCCGAATGCCAGCACCCAGGACTGTGTTTTACGCCTTGTGTGGATCGAATTGAACCTCCTGAACGAACGTGGCTACCAAGAAGAATGGAATGGTTTAAGCAAGGGGAGGAAACAGAGACTTGGGGGTGTCCAAGTGGTGGTAGCCTTAACTTTTTTGACGACGACGACTGGCTCGATATCACTCCTCCCGTCAACATTTACGACCACACTTCTAACATGACATGGTCATGGTATAGCAACAGTAAGAAATACTCTGTCAGCGGCAAAAAGTCATTGCCGTCGACTCCGTGGATAATAGTTGTTCATTGTAACCTCCTCCCCTCTCTTCTTTTTCTTTTTCTCGTTCCTTTTTTCTTTTTCTTTTGCTCCGCTCCAAACAATTAAACAGAGCGTCACAGGCCTCGTCGCCAGAACATTTGAATAAATAATCCAATGTAAATGGCGCAATGCCCAAATGATATCTCCAGTGCCCTATGCTCTGTATTAATGGTGGATACTCTACGGTTGCTCACTAAAGGAGATACTATGTTTAATCCATTTCCGACTTTTAATGTACACACATGAAAAGATGCAAAATCACCAGTGTCTTCTTTTTTCTTTTTTCTTTCTTTCACTAAGCTCCTTAACCCTTCCTTTACGACTGGGCACACTGGACTCCTGGTCCTCCTTGTCCGTGTCCTTCATCGTCCGAGTCATCTGAGTCGTAAGCGTTGCCTGAGTGTGACTGTGCACCATAGTCCTCAAGATTGCCATCCGAAAGTGTGCAATGATCAACAAGCTCTGGCTCGATCGGTGCGGGGCCTCGCTCTGGAAGAAGAGTTTCAAGAGACTATCAAATAAACAAGTCAGTAAGTACACGTGAGCATGGAGAGAGGGTTATAAAAAAAGCATAGAAAGCTCCAAGTCATTGACTTGTTCTAATGTGGTTACCTTCATAACAGATTCAGCAGCCCAATTATCCTTGGGGAACTCGACCTCAAAGGTGATGTAAAGATCGCCCTTGTCGATTGGTCGCTTGAAATGAGGCATGCCCTCGCCAACAATCTTCTTCACCAGACCAGGAGTGATGACCTTTCCAGCAGGCATCTCCACATGGATACCACGACCGTCCAAATGTGTGAGGAGAATCTTTGAGAATCCACAGAGTGCCTCCACAAGGGTGATGGTAATCTTGCATGAGAGATCCGCTCCGCTACGCTCAAAGAGAGAGTGGGGCTTCTGCTGAAGAACAAGAATAATATCGCCTGGCTCGATTCCTGGTTGCTGATCAGCCTCTCCCTTCATGGGGATCTTCTCGCCGTTGCGCATACCCTTCTCGACGAACACTTCCATGACCTTCTTTTCATTGACAACCTTGGCTCCTTTGCACTTCTTGCAGCGGTCCTTCTCACGCATCGTCTCTCCTTGACCATCGCCTAATAAATTGTCGGACAATGAGTGGTGGTTAAGTGTCAAACGCCAAAAAAGGTGTTACCAAAGGAACAATAGCATCGAAATATCATGAGTGCCTCATGTCCAACTATAGGTTGCTCCTACTCGAAACTTACATGAAGGGCAAGTGACCTGCATCTGCTGCATCATGCCAGGACCAACCTGACGAACAACAAGCTTGACACCGCGACCTTCACAGGTGCCACACTTCTTAACTGCTCCTGCCTTGCCTCCTTTGCTATTGTCGGTAAATTCAAATCAAACAAAAAGGGAGAGGGGGAAAGGGAGGGGAGAGAGAGAGAGAGAGAGAGAGAGAGAGAGGAGAAACTTTGTTAGTTATTCTGATATCTCTTCATTCTCTTATCCAGGACGTCAATTTTTGTAAGCCTTACCCATGGCAGAGTCCACAAATGATATTCTTCTCCAAAGACAGTTTCGTGGTCTTGCCGTTGTAGAGGTCTTCCAATGTAACGTTCAAGTTATGGGCAATATCCTCTCCCCGACGAGGCTGGCTCCTGCCTCCACGAGGCATACCACCACCCATGGGTCCGCCACCAAAGAATCCTCCGCCTCCGAACATTTGTTCAAAAATTTCCTCCTGTGTCATTCCGCCTCCGAAACCGAAGCCTCCAGCGCCGGGGCCGTCTTCTCCGTATCGGTCGTACATCTCTCTTGCTTCTGGGTCGCTCAATGTTTCGTATGCATGACTAGGAGGAGGCGGGGAAAACGTAAAAGAGAAAAAAAAATTGTGACAGTCTGTGTAAGCAGACAGCTTTCTTTTCAAGGCTCTTGCATTCGGATGCTTGAATAAGGCAAATGTACAAGACGGGTGGATAGTACTAAACGAGGACGTCTGTATTATGTGGACGCACATTACACACAGACTCCCCTCTTTCCAGTCAGACATGTGAGCTTTGACCTGCTCTCTTTTTTCTTCTTATTACCTGATCTCTTTGAATTTGTCTCCAGCATCGGGGTTCTTATCAGGGTGGTATTGCATTGCCAACTTTCTGTAGGACTAGAGGGAATCAACATGGTTAGGACAGCAAAAAAAAAAAAAAAGGTCATTCGGCAGGAAGGAGGAAAGGGGGCGGGGGAAGGAGAGGAGGGAAGAAGTTATTGGCATGCTATGATGTAGGCTTGACATTTCTGTTGGGGGAGTCGGATCGTCGGAAGACTAGATGGCGTCCAATGTACCTTCTTGATCTCGGCATCGGTAGCATCGGGGGACACTCCGAGAATGTCATAAAACTTGGTATCTCCACGCATCATGTCACAGTAAATGTAGTGTAAAGATAAAGAAGAAGAAGAAAAGGGGGTAAAAAAAAAAAAGAGAAAAAGAAGAAAAGGAGAGATGAACGATGGAACAAGATGGATGGTTGCGGATTTGAAGAGAAGGAAAAAAAAAAGAGCTAGCGGAGTATCGCCTCGCTCCCCTGAAAAAACTGGAATGGTGTGGCTGGCCAGTAGCCTCTCTGTGACTGTGCCTTTCTTAACGGCGATCTGTCGTCTTTTTCTTCTCCTTTGGAAAGCGCTTTTGAGAGCGACTTCAAGGCATCCATCCCTACTATTGTCGATTGACATGGGTAGCCTTTTCAAGTCTTTTTCGTTGTAGAGTATTTGCTGAAGGAGGACACCTAGCTTCAATAGATCTCTTTTTTTTTTTTTTTAAAAAAAAAAAAATCAGCAGGAGCCTTTTCTATTAAAGGGAACATGTTCCATGACATTATGCGTTGCAGTCTGCAAGAGCAGGAACTCCTTGCCGTAGCTTACAAAGCCAAAAGAAGTTGAAAATTCATATAGCCGTCAATCGTGTGGTTACACCATTTCCAGTCATGCATTAAAGAATTCCTTGCTTTTGAGAACCTCTTCTCAACATCATCTTTCCTTTCAGGACCCACCAGTTCCACGCTTCTAGAACTCTGACAAGTAGCTTCTGCAGGCGTCACCTGCGACATAAGCAGCTCCTCACTCGGACTGAACAATGCACCAACATTTTTCAATGAGTTGGAAGCTGTAGTATTGGCATAGTTCGAAGTACGATCTGAGCTCACAATTTGAAATGGATGAAAAATTTTCTCTCCAAATGCAATACAGCCTAAAACAAAGTCATCCATTGCCTATGGTGCACCAATGTAAATATGCTTGCATTCAGGAATTATGGTCCTGAAATATGAATAATAGTCGGTTACGGCCAGTAGTTGATAGTGCCGCCAGTTCCACAGTTTTCAACTGACCGAATCAAGATCTCTATAGATTGTATACGTGAAGTAATTAAAAAACCATTCTCGCAATTAAAATGTCATGCACTTGAAGCGCTTACATAGATCGACACTATAGTCGTACACCTGTGAGCTAAATCGACTGACTTCGCGGTTGACTATATATATATTTATTTTTTCTAAAAGTACAAAAGTAAAGTCCCCTCTCCCTCCCCTCCCCTCCCACAAGTATTATTCAACCTTGTTATGAAAGAGCAGGCTTTGGATCACGGTCAAACAAGATGCTCAGAAAGCCCAAATGCGTCTTTTTCTTGGGTTTTGGTCGAGAATCCCGTGGATCCTTATCTCCCTCATTGCCATCATCATCTCTGTTATTGCCAGCACGATTATGACTACCATCCTCCTCCCGGTCCGTAGTCGTGTGCATCAACTGTAAATCCGTGTAAATTTTCTTGGAGTGGGCGTTTGGGACAATCCCATATCGAATCATATCGTTATAAGCCCACCGTGCTCTCTGAAAATCTTTTCTATCCATATAGGCCGCCATGAGATCACCCCATGCCTTCGCTGCTTGTCCTACTGGAATCGCCTTGGCCACGGCCCCATCTCTCTGATCCAAGAGCTTCTGAGCTTCAGTTAAATATCCTTTTTGAGTCAAGTTTTGGATAGTCGAAAAGGCTGTCTTGGGATACTTCTCAAGTTCAGGTGATATGTTTCGGGAATGGAGTCTGTCGATTAGTTCAGAGGCGCAATCCATATCTGATGCTTTGTTCACAAGGTACGTGAGATAGGTTCGGTAGGCAAAGGAAAAGTTGTTGCTACGACTATTGGGGGCAGTCGAGGACGATGACGATGGCGAGTCGGTCGGTTTCAGTTGTCGTTCAATCGCCTCCCAGAGTGTATGAACCTGTGCTTTGATGTCGGGCGAGTCTTGGTGTTTTCCAAGCAAAAGTGTCGTAGGTTGAATTACAGGATGTGATGTTTCGCTCGCACGCATATCCTTTACTGCAGTGTTGGGTTCGCCTTCTACTGAGGCCATCGCTTTGGCGTGTGCATTGGCAACCCTGATAGTGTATTCCAACAAAGCACTCAAGTCATAAATCGAGGTTGGTTTCAGCTTTTGTTGGTTCATCTTCTGGACCATTGAACCAGCAGTTGTCAAGTTCCCAGCCCTAGAGTGTGCTCGAATCATGGCAGCCAGGACTTTGACAGTCACTAGAGGTCCTTCCTGTCTCCCCTTGTGACTACTGCTACTTGACAGAGATTCCTGCTCCAGTTGTTCAAAGGCGATGGTTGCTCGCTTCATCTCTCCACATCGAATCCATGCCTGTATCAAGTGGAAGTAATCATCCGAGGTTCCACTCCGTTCGAGTAAGAGCCTATCTTGCTCCTTCTGAATGAGTCCCATCTCTCGGTGTTGCACGGCAGCCGCTAGTCGATCCTTGAGAGCTCGAGTTCGCTTATGAGTAAGAGCTTCACGTTGTGTCTGGAGAAGGGTCCAATCTTCAATCATGGATTTATAACTGTCTTCAGGCTTGTGTTCCTGTTCAGCAATTCTGTTCCTGAATGAGACTGTAAGTGCCTAGTAACATGTGCAAAGGATAGAAATCGAGTTTACTTAGGGGACTGGACAAATGCGCAAGCTTTTGGTCACAAATCGGGTCATCCTCATCATCCAGAAAGAAAAGAGAGTACAATATATCTACCTGGTATAGGTCCTCCTCCTCCTTGGAAGAGTTGATGTTTGATCGAGAAGAAGTCGAGAAAAGAGACATTTCTGCTGCATTGGATCTTTTGAAGGCCATTGTCGCTGACACTACTGTTGACCTGGATCCCACCAAAGTAAAAATGGGCCGGAGTCTTGGGAGGTGTGGCGAGCTGGAAAAGAGCGCCCAGAAAGGTGCCGACCATACAAGCCGTGGTACTGGCTCATGGGTTGTAAGCTGTGGCAATGTTGGTTTGGATTCAATGGCCCTACTATGTGCCGTCAATGCTGGTGCTGCAGAGCCAGTTGCATGGATAGATCTACCAACATTTGATAGCCGCACCGCTCTAGAGTTGAGTGTAACCACCCTTACTGTTGCTGAGGTGGGGACACCTGATAATAAAAAGCGTGAACGTGGCAGTGGTAGAGAGAGTCGTGAAAGCATGGCTATGTTGCCTCAGCAAAAAATGGCCTATTGTACTCTTGCTTGACTTTTGGTTCAATCAATGAGGCGTTCTAGGCAGGCTGTTGTATATTGTTTGTGACGAATTGGCTGTGGTCAAGAATGTTTACTGGTGTTCCTTCTTGCAGCTTTTTGGGATATGTCAAGACGCCGCTTTTTCTCTCGATGACTTGAACTGTGACAAATTGCGCGTGAAAAAATGCTGGAGTAACTGGATCCTAAGATGTCAATCTTTCCGAAAAGAGACATGGACAGGAGCAGTCGTGAAAGAGAACAAGAGCGGCTGCAGTCAGGTGACTATGCAGTGTCTCTGCCTGTCTGTTCTGGCTGAAGTTGGCTTTCTTGGAAGAGGATATAAAAGTTGCGCTTGAGCCATTGGAGGTTGATAGCTTGTTCAGGAGGAAGAGCCTTCGAGAGGAATGGATGATTCCGTTTCTTGGCGCCTGCCGAACCGTGGTGCATTGCCAACTCTGATCCCAATGACAGCGCAGCAGCTCTGTCAAGTTGCAAGTCAGGCTGAGAACGCAGCCAACAACGTCGTATAAAATCTGCAAGCTTCAAAGGAAGGCTCTTTCTCTCTTTCTTTTTTCGTTCATTCTCTGATATTTGCTCCAACCATTGTTCTTCCTTCCCTTCTCATCTATTTCTAGTTCTCTTCCTCTCATCTCACTATTTGCATTCACATTCGCCATCACTTTCTCTGCCTCGACCCTTGCGCCTGATCACTCTCAACGCCCATTTCTACTCTTCACAACCATGAGCAAAGACAAGTTGGATGACGACTCTTCCTCCATCGAGGCTCCTGCTAACCAGAAGGACTCTATCCGCGGCTTTATCGCGACACTGGCTACTTTCTCAGGAGACCTTTCCGCCTTGACATGTCCAAGCTTCCTTCTCAGCTCTGTGTCCCTACTTGAGTACAGGCAAGTCCCTATTAAATTTGGCACGATCCTGATCCTGAGAGAGATTACATGTTGCTTTCGTAGCGGCATTGACCCTGTTAGTGGATTCGTAACCGCGGTATCTGTAGTAATGCCGTCACCATGGTAGAAAGGGAAGGGGATTTTACCCACAGGATCCGATCAGTATTGGTCATGGACGCTGTGTCCATGCAATGTGGGGAGCACAGCCGTTGTCTCGGAGCCATGCACATTGCGTAAAGGGGTGTAAGCAATAGGATGGGGAAAGAGTGTGTCTGAGGGGTGGAATGGGCAATCGCCTTCGCCGCCACCACACAATGATTGAAGGATGGACATTCCAGCAGTAGCGAGGCGGAGGAGCACGTCTTTGTCGTGTTCTTGACATACCCAGGGTTGATGAACCAAGAACTATCCGTCCTAGCACTCTTCATCAACTTCCACAGCTTGCGGCTCAAAAGTACTTTTTCCTTCCCTTCCTTCTCCCTTTGGCATGTCTTTTGTGCCGA
This sequence comes from Mortierella sp. BCC40632, assembly GCA_011634665.1. Lineage (NCBI taxonomy): Eukaryota > Fungi > Mortierellomycota > Mortierellomycetes > Mortierellales > Mortierellaceae > Mortierella > Mortierella sp. BCC40632. The sequence goes on from WAEK01000024.1 coordinate 91,446, forward strand.
GTCTTTTGTGCCGAGCCTTTTCGTGCCGAGTCCTCTCTGTGCCGAGCCCTTTGCGCAGAACCATTTTGCGCCGGGCTGAGTAATAGAGATAACACGCATGCATGTGCGGGTGGGTGTTACTGGAATCGTCCCAGAGAGACCTTGTTAACTAACCATTTACATTTACATCCTGCAATTAGCCAGTACTGGGGCGACCATCCAAAACTGTTTGCTGATATTTCGGCAGGTGAGACACCTGAAGATCGCCTCCTCAACAGCACTCGCTGGTTCATCTCGACTCTTACGAGCTCATACTATACGCGCTCCACTAAGGTCGGGATGGAAAAGAAGCCATTTAACCCTATCCTCGGCGAGCAGTACTTCGGCAAGTGGTCGGGTGACGAAAAGGTCGGCGATCTTGTTCTAACAGCTGAACAAGTTAGCCATCATCCTCCTGTAAGTTACTCCGCTGGGTAAATTGACCTCAAAGAACCGAGGCATATCTGGGAGGGTTGGCTTTCATCGCATCATTTCTCTCTTTTTATTTTCCAATCGCCCAGTCAGCATCTATTTGGCAGATAAAGATCCTTGGCTGATGATGAGTGAGCCATCTGTACACTTTACTCTTGCAACGACGAGAGAACTTTGGGCAAAAGGCACTCGTTTGCCGCAGGACCTCTGGATGTCGCACAGAACAGCGCAGGACACTGAACAATGCAAAAGTCAGCTTTGGATGACAAATTAAAAAGCGATTACAGTTTTGTGCCAATGTGCATTTCTGTGGACGGCCATTCAGAGAGTCATCGTTGCGATAACAGGACCCAGTCGTTGAATTTTCGGGCATGATGTCCTGACGCAGCCTTATTTTTCTCTCCATGGCACTCAAATAGATTATGGGGTTCCATCTCGAAAACGAAAAGGCCGGCGTCATTCTCGAGGGACACTGTGGCCAAAAGTCTCGTTTTGCTATGCCAGCAGGTGTGGATGTCTCTCAGACTGGACATGCCATCCTGAAACTCCCCAAGTTCAACGAGACGTATTTGATCACACTTCCAAATCTAAATATCCGCGGTATTGTCACTGGCCGGCCATCTGTAGAACTCTCTGGTACAACATATATCGTTTCAAGCGCCGGAATGTACGCAGCAATTGAGTACTCAACCAAGGGCTACTTTTCAGGAGAGAAGCATAGTTTCAAGGCAACATTGAAGTCACTCTCAGGTGATGAGGCACCTTTCTACACCGCCAAGGGCACCTGGAGTGGTGCCTCAGAGTACAAGAACAGCACTGGTGACTCGAAGCCATTCTTTGATGCACAAGAGGAAAAGTCGACCCCACCAGAGCTCAAACCAACGAGCGAGATGGGCGAGAAGGAGTCACTGAAGCTTTGGAACAAAGTGACAAAGGCTATCAATGAAAAGGACTATGGCACGGCTTCCAAGGAAAAATCTCAGATCGAAGAAGCTCAGCGTGCATTGGCAAGGGCACGAAAGGAGAAGGGCCAGACTCAAGCGGATGCTCTTGTGCTCTTCCGTCTGGTTGATGAGGACGCGGATGAGTCCGGCAAGGCCTTCACATCTCTAAAAGAGAAGCTCATTGCTGTCGCCGGACTAAAGGCAATCAAGGAGGATGACCAGAAGCCTCATTGGAGGCTGATAAAGTAGAGCAGGTTAGGGCCATCCTTTTGCTCCCAAAAAGGATACTTTTCTCTCTTCTCTTTTACCCCATGCATAATCCAGCCTGCGGCAGCTGACCCTAACCTAGACGTCAAAGTAATCTTAAAAACAAGCTAGTCTGCAGTATTAAAAGTGCTTCTAGCATCTCTCGTACAAAGCGCCATCCTATCAATTAATCTCATGAACGCCTAAAGTAGGCGGGGAGAGACTACAATTCAAAGTGAGGAAAGGAACAAAGATAAAGATACCTGATAGAAAAGTATACTCTACTGAAGTCGAGTTTATGATCGTACCGGTGCCGAGTTTGACCAATGTGCTAGATATAAAAGGGTCGTGAGGATTTTTGAGGGAAAATGGTAAGTGAAAGAGAGCAGTTTGGAAGGGCAAGAGCAGCCTTTCCGGAGGACGGAGCTGCCTCGGATCGATCGCCTTACAAAGGCGCCGGCCCGAGACGAACCGGCCAGTCTAACAGATTGTGAAAGTGTTGGTGGGCGCAGCGGCATTGTCCATGTTTTTTCTTGTATCTGACAACTTAGTAGATTAAAGGCCTGCCGAGGTACTTGGTTAACAATAATGATTGGACCCAAGTATGCAGGACCTACTCCTTCGAGGAGACAGATGATGAGCCTTCTCAATAGACAAATGTTGTACATGCTTCAATCGGTACCAAAACGAAGTGGCAGAGACTACTGCCTCTACGGACCTTGAACGAAGGGGCAAAGGGAGAAGAATAGACCTAAGGAGGAGATGACAACGGCTGAATGCACCGAAACCCTCTGGGGACACGTACTATTGACAAAAAAGAGATCTTTCCGACAAAAGTCGAGAACCACCAGCATGATAAGCATTCACTACAAGCTGGATGCTCTAAGTTTGTTGTTCCGGTCGACGCCGTTGGCTGAGAGCAGCCTACAAAGTGCTTGCACATTGTTTTTGACTCCACTATGAGTAAGCGTTTTCACTTAGTGGTAGCACTGTAGAGGACTGAGAAGACTGAGATTGCAAAACTAATGAAACTGGAGACACAGATAGGAATAAAATGGATGTAAGTTAGAGAGAGAGAGAGAGAGACGGAGAATACCTTTCCAGTACTGTTTGAAGATCAGGCACCGCTTTCTTGGATGGTCCACTTTGGCATTGAACAAGTGCTGGAGGAAGCCACGGGGTGCTCGATCCCCTTAATGTGAAGAGAGCAATATGAGGGAGAGTGAGGCAAGATTTTGAAGGTCCTCTCTTACCTTTAGTAGAAGTACGAACAGGCTCGTATTTTTGATGTGGTGCATGGATCCATCGGCTTTGTAGGACCTTTGAAGAGGTCTATCCATCGATCCATCGATGGCGCCAGGACAAATAGGCCGTTCGGTGTTATTGCAACAATTTCTCGCTCGCAGGACTATATTATCTTCAGTTTGGGACATGGACTCTTATTAATCGGCATCAGGCATGAGCAAATACTGGTGATCATGGACGGATTTCATTGCATGTCGGAGAGATTGCCCAATTCCAGCAACACCACTACCAATCCATCTTTGGACTAGATCCCATGAAGAGATCCTTGGCCAAAGAAACCTAGATTGTCCGCACGGTCATCTGATTATGCTGCCCGGAGTCATCAATCTACAACAGCTCAACCAACAACTGATTGTCAGGATAGACTGATCTGCTTTTTAGACACAGGCTTTGTCGACAACAGTCAAAATGGATCGGCAGTGTCCTTGCTCAAAGGAAATCCAAGGGGGAGGAAATAAGAAAGAATCTACAAAACTGGATTACTGACAGGATCTCTCTTTCACCTTTACCATCTGGTAGAAGATGGCTCAGCGTCTCACTTACCGCCGCCGTTTGTCGTACAACACCAAGTCGAACAGGACTCGCGTCGTCAAGACCCCTGGTGGTCGCTTGACCTGGCTCTACGAGAAGAAGCCCGGTACCGCCCCCAAGTGCGGTGACTGCGGTGTCGCTCTCCCTGGTGTAAGTATTTTCTTTGGTTACTTGACGCCGTCTCCAGCGGGACCAGCCCAACCGATGTCTTGAGGATGAAGTCTTTAGCAGCAACAGATCGGGAGCGACAGTAAAGCGATGTCAGATTCATGAAGTAATCAGCACCTCCATCAGGAGCCACCTTAGTGTCAGTGATGACTAATGGATTGAGTTCATCGCTGCAGAAAAAAGACAGCCGATTGTCTCCTACTCTAAGGCATCAAGGCAACACCCCTTTCAACATTAAGCTTACAGCTTCCTTCAACCACACTCACTCTTTGGACGTTATACCATTGCTATTTGCACCTCAACTGTTCTTTTTCGCCACAATCACTCCTCTCGGTTGTGCTCCAGCCCAGACCAAAGTGTTTCATCAGCATAATTCCAACGGCAGGAGCTATCGTACCATACAGCTCTGACATCAAGAAGCACACGAAGCAAATCAAAGTATACTTACTGAGTGCTTTCCTCCGATCCATATGGTTTGCCCACATTTAGATCCCTGCTCTCCGCCCCACCGAGTACGCTCGCATCTCTAAGCGCCAGAAGACCGTCAACCGCGCTTACGGTGGTTCCCGCTGCGCTAACTGCGTCCGTGACAGAATCGTCCGCGCTTTCTTGATCGAGGAGCAGAAGATTGTCAAGAAGGTCATCAAGGCCCAGGCCAAGTCTGCTAAGCCCGTCAAGGCCAAGAAGTAAAGGAACCCAGGAAAAAGCAAAAAAGGAGAAATAAAACTCAGGAAGAAGAGAACCAGCCTGGAATATTTTCTTTTCCAGGCCTTTTCTTGAGTGTTTCGCTCTTTTGATGACCAAAAAAGAAGAAAAGTCTCGGTGTCCAACGAGGCATTAATTGAACCCTTTGTGATATGTAGACCCATTGAAATGTGAGAAGACTGGGGGGGGGGAGCGTGGGGACGAGAAAATTGGCTGTCACATCACCGAGGGAGGGAGGCTCATTCGCAAACGACATTGGTTATCGGCTCGTAACAAAAGGACACTAACTCAATCAAGTCTGAACACATTTGTCATTATGGGTTGGAGACTCAAGCTAACTCATTACCAGACTTCGGTCCATGTTAATGTCCCAAGTAAACTAGCATTCTATACTTTGTTGCCATCGCCTGAAGGTTGACAGGATTGTATAGAAGGTGCTCAGCGGACTTACTCAAGTATCCGACCTTTTTTGTTTTGAATTTGACCCGCAATCCCAAATACCACTGTAGACCTGCGGCCAAGCACAATATTGCAGCAGTTCAACAAAGAGTTTCCTGATTGCCTTGAACAAACTTCCATATTGAGATGGCTTGATAGTGACGGCGACTGGATCGAAGTGCGCAAGGGTACGCGACATTCCTCGCAACAAACACTATTATGACAGTGTTGCCTTCTGACTTGAATCGAAAACGTGTCGCCGCTCGATTGTGTTTGACTAATGCTACTCGTTTTGTTATAGGTGACCATAACCTTGAAGAAATCCTTCAAGATGTTGTCGAAAAGCAAGGATTTGCTCATGTCCAATCCGGAGACATTGCAGGTGTAAGAAAGATGACAAGTGCTGGCAGCCAAGATATGACCAAAAACAATAGACGACAGTTTAGCGTAGTAAACGCCAAGTAGATCTAACGATGCACCCTCTCTCTCTCTCTCTCTCTCTCTCCTCCGCTCTTTTCGATACAGGTCTATGAACCAGCTCAGCTCGGGACTTTGATGAAACGGTAGAGTGAAGCAGTGTGTTTTTTTTTGCAATTTCGAAAGCGAAAGAAACCTAACCGCCTTGCCTGGGGCTATCACGGATACTGTAGATACGAGAGAATCATGGACACTTTTGATCATCTTGGTCGTACCATTGTCAAGGTACTGTGTTGTACCCACAGCTCTCTATGCTATCAAGTCTGTCTAACTTCCCATGGTTAAAGGTGCCAATTAACATCATTTCTTCTATTGAACCAGCTTCCGCCTATTTCGAACATTCTCATTGTCACCAAGCCTGATCCCAAGCTCACAAAGTTGACAAAAGAGATTACCATCTGGCTACTGGATACCTTCAAGGACATCACAATTTATGTGGACAAGAAACTCCAGGATCAGTCATCGTTCAAACATCAAGAAATATTGGATAGCAACCCAGGCTTTGAAGGTCGACTGCGATTCTGGACTTTGGAATGCCATAAGAACTCTGGTGACGAGATTCATCTTGCCGTCACCCTCGGAGGTGACGGTACTGTCCTTTACACGGCCTGGATGTTCCAAAAGCGAGTTCCGCCTATGGTCGCTGTATGTTTTTCTTTCCATTACCTTTTGTTCTCGGATTGCATCTCTCCTCCGCTCCTATGGGACTAAAATGGTGGTACTTGTTGTTGATAGTTCCATTTAGGAAGCCTGGGGTTCCTGACAAACTTTGACTTTAACAGTTACCAACCGACCATGACAAACATCCTGAAAGGCGATGGTATGAACATCAACATCCGAATGAGACTGCAGTGTTCGGTTTACAAGTACAAAGAAACACCAGATGCCTCGTATCCGCCATTGAGCCCTGACACTCAGAATCGTGTGGACCATTGCGCTCGTCTCGGTGCTCTTTCAGAAAACCAAGATTCTCCAAAGAGTCACGACGAGAACGATAGTGATTCAGATGAAGAGCTGTTGGAAGAGCTTCAACAACGAAAAGAGTCTTTCAGAAAAGCCGAGATTATGCGAAAAGTTAAAGAGATGGATAGTAAGCAAGGCACTGAGGTAGCGGATTTAGGCGTCTGTCATGAACAAGGCCAGGCCTTGATCATGCGCATTCCCAAGCCTAAACCAGAAGAGTTTATGACGCCAACAGATTCGTGGCAGATTTTGAACGAAGTAACGGTTGATCGAGGTTCGAATGCAGGTATGTTGCAATTAGAGCTTTATGTTGACGGAAACCCAGTTACAACTATTCTTGCGGATGGACTTGTAATCGCGACTGCGACAGGTTCGACAGCGTATTCGGTAAGTCGAGTCACCGTATCATGGACATATTGAAACATACAATACTCGAAAAAAAAAAAAAAGAATGTGCATTCACCTTTGTCGTTTCTTTGTGGTGGATGATATGTATTCTCTAATACCAAGCTATCACTTGGGGGATCGCTCATCCATCCTGACAAGAACTCAGTAATCATTTCACCTATCGCACCTCACTCCCTGACTGCGAGACCAATGATCATCCCAGGCACTAAACATCTCCGGATTTGTGGTATGGCTCGTCTTCTTTTTCACACTCCATGTCTTGATGCATTTGCAGAACCTGTCTCTCATTTACAATGTGATCCTTCTCTCTATTCAATATCAACAGTTCCAGCTAGCAGCAGGACCACAGCATGGGCATCGTTTGATGGAAGATACAGACAAGAGCTTGGGCGTGGAGATTCGGTGATGATTACAGCCTCTAAGTATCCAGCAGCGACTATCTGCAGACGGGACCAGAGTACAGACTGGTTCACTGGATTGACCCAGGTTCTGAATTGGAACAGCCGTGTGCTCCAGAAGCCCTTAGGATCGCATTTATAGGACCGGAGCGTTTTGCTCCCTCCCTTCTCTTTCATAAACCTCAAAGAAAAAAGAATAAAAGATAAAGTGCAGAGATTATTAAAAAGATCTTTTTTTTTTGTCAGGGAAAGGTCCTGCATGAAATTGTGCAAGCCACTGACTTTCCTGCACACGACCTTTGGGTGGGGCGGTGGGGGAGAGAGAGAGAGAGGGAGGGAGGGAGATAGAGAGGGAGAAATAGAGTGCAGGAGTTGTCACTGGTGGGACGACTTAGCTCCTTGACTCAGCTCGCTCGTTCCCAGGACATTGTTCAGACCAAAGGAGCCAAAAAGAAAAGAAAGCATCAGAGATCGCCTTTTTGCATCAGTCAGCATCCGGAAATAGTGCGCCGATACACCAATTCTCGGAAACACAGAGACATCGGATATCGCCTCACTTCCTCCAATTTTCCCTGTTAGACTTTTTTTTTTTTTTTTTTGCTTTCTCACAACTCGCTGTCCTCTCTCACAACACCATCTTGGGGAAATAGCGCCGGCTCGGGTTGAGGCCGTTCATGTAACTCTAGCGAACAACAGCTTTTTTTACTTCTTGGATTGAACCGATGATCCCAACAATGGAGTCGCAGGTTCCCAAAGTGGACGGTGCCTCTGTGTCAGGATTCCCCTCCGACTCGAGAGAGCTAGGAGCAGTGGCAACATCATCGGCTGAATTGGGGGTAGCTGCCACCGCAGTGAGTACCACTGCCGCAGGAACTTCCACAGGAACATCCACCATGACTTTGACTTCAACTCCAACAACAACCACCTTGTCCACTCCCAGGAAGAGATCAGATGGTCGCATTACTTACGAGTCGCCTGGATCACAGACACAGGTGCATCGGCCCCAGACGACAGGGGGTCATCATTACACTACTGCTTCTTCCGGCAACACCACAGCGGCCCACAGTCACGGCCATAGCAACACCACTTATAACAGCGCGTATTCACAGCCATCCCATCAACCATTGATATTGACCAATTCGGACCCGGCTTTGGAAGGTGTTATAAAGAATTTCGTACGATCGGAAAAGTTTGCTCGCAAGATCAAGCCAATTGTCAGAGCAACCTCTGTGCCTGGTCGACAGAGTAAGAAAGAGAGGAAGAAAGAAAGAAAGAAAGAAAGAAAGAAAGAAAGAAAGAAAGAAAGAAAAGAAAAGAAAAGACGAAAAGGAGTAGAAAGAATGGCGAACAGTACACTTTGTGTAGCAGTCGTTTTTTATTATCCTTTTTTTTTTATTCACGACGGAACGGTCAAAAGTGCTAACGCGAAGGACCTTTTTGGGTACTACTGAACAGATTACAAGTTGGCCCCAGCAACAGCCCTGACACAACAAGAGACAAAACTCTGGAGAACCAACTTGATCCAGGACGAAATCATAGCCAACCATAACCCATTCTGGACAGCTCGTTGGATGAGAGTCTTTGGCGTTGCGCCAAAGTTGGATGACAGTTTACTCAAAGTTCCCTGGATCAAATGTGAAAGGCAAGCAAACAAATATATATATTATTATCGCTTTGATACTTTTATACAAGAGGGTTATTCTGGGTCTTGTCATATTAATACCAACCATCAACGGCATTTTTTTTTCTCTTTTTTCTTCCCTTTTGTGCACCTTTTCTGCTTTGTTAAACCATCAACCAACAACAAACAGAGTGACAGATGGAGAAAAGGACTCCAAGGCAGGTGCTCCATTGCATCGAAAGGAAACATATCTTGATCTTCGTGAGGAACAGAACAAGATGTGGGCAAAAGACAGGTATTTTCCTTGAGCACAATATGACCTAGCCTATGCTACACACTCCCTAGTTCCTTTCCTTTAAGGATCTCGTTTCATTCTAACATTTTTCAATCGCCCTTGGCGCTTTCAATGACAAGCTATGATGCTGGTATTCAGTATGCTCAATCGGGACAAGTGGATGAGGCGATCAAATCCTACACACAATCGATTCAAATTGATGACAAATGTACTCAAGCCTATATTGCCCGTGGTTGCACGTAAGTTGGGAAGCATTGTAATTGAAGACTTTTTGTTAATGCGTTATGCATGTTTTTTCTATTTAAGCTAAACGATATCTTGATATGATACATCTGTTTGGCTAGGCTTGTCAATGTAAAAAAATTCCGTGGAGCAATCATGGATTTCCGACATGCACTGAGTCTGGATCCTGGAAATGAGTTGGCACAAAAGTACTTGGACTCGACCCTCGCACATGAACAGGAGCATCTCCAACAGATGGTAATGTCATTAGAGAATTCCTCTTTTTGGTCTGTCGCTTGCTTATTCTTCCGAGATGGAGTCGCTCAACAGCGAGCAGTTTGTTTATATGCTTTATGATATTGACCGGTTGGCTGTTTTAATCCTTCGACGACCAACTCTGTCCTCCCACTCAGCGTGATCAAGAGGCATTGCGGAGGCATCATCTACCATCCGATAACTTTACTTCAGGAGAGGCTAAAGCAGGTGCTGTCAACACCATTTCCAACCTTGATAACATCAACGAACTCGTCCTCGAGACCGATACGATACCCAATGGGGATGAGAATGCAGATCCTTCCGGAAACAAAAACAACGGTGGAAACAATGATGGAAAGAAGAAAAAGAATAAGAAAAAGAACAAAAAGAACAAAAAGAACCGAAACCGCCAAAAGGATGATCTCATGGAGAGGCTCGACCGGGACCATTTGGACCGTGCCCGAAACCTGGGCCGTGGCCGAGATAGAGATAAGGATCGGGACCGCGACCGTGATCGTGACCGAGAGAGGGACCGAGACCGAACTGGCGACAGAGATAGAGACAGAGGACGGGATCGGGACAGAGGCCGAGTTCGCGATAGAAGTCGAAGTCGAAACCGATCAGGCAGGGTACGGAGAAAAGGTGACCACTACTCTGGAACAAGAAGAAACTCAAGATCAAGATCTCCACGTCGACGATCCAGTCGGTCCCGGTCTCGATCTGCGTCCCATTCGCGATCGAGATCGCCATCGCGAACACGGCACCGTTCAAAATCGAGATCTGTTTCAAGGTCCAGATCCCGATCTCGATCAAGATCCCCTTCAAGATCATTTAGTCGGTCAGTCTCACACTCGCGATCGAGGTCGCGATCGAGATCACGATCACGCGAGACTTCGCGGAAACAGCGGCCACAACAGCACCAACCAGCTCAGAAGCGACAGCGGCGATCAAGATCGAGAAGCTGGTCCAATTCTCGGTGGAACAAAAGATCACCGGGCAACCGGAGTGACAGTGTGCCCTCGCCTCGACCTGGCGGTCATTCACCGAGTGGCCATGGTGGTACTGCACCGTCGCCTCGTCCAGGTGCCTCTTCACCTGGTAACCGAAGTGATACTGTTCCTTCTCCCTGCCCCGAAGCTCATGTACCTGCTCAAGATAGCAAGAGCTCGCCCCGAGAGATCAGAGGAGGTGAGAAAGAGAGTAAGGGCATGAATAGCAAGTCTTCTGAAGCTAAGGATGGTCAGAAGCTGTCTTTGACAACACTTGATAAAGGGGCAGACGTTGTTATGAAATCGCCATCAAAAGATCATCAGGAACCACCTTCATCGACTTCCAAAACTGACTCGACCAAGCAAGGTGATATTGAAATGCGACAGAGCGGTCAAGAGATGGGAGCGAAGAATGAAGAGCCAACTATGAAACGAGAAGATGGAGGAAGGCATGGTCGCCGACGTCAGCGTTCGCGTAGTCGAGAAGAGGCTGTGGAGAAGACAGAAAACAGCTCGGCGCAGAAGCGACAGCGTAACCGATCTCGATCACCCTCTCAGGGATACAGACGAGACCGAAGTAAGAGTCGGGGCCAGAGTCCACATCGAGATCAAGAACGATCAAAACCCCGAAACAAAGATCAACGAAAGAAAGAGTCGAGTCCTGGTCGAAGTCGAGATCGAGACCGAGATAGGAGTCGTAGTCCAGAGAATAAGGGTAAACGAGGAGAGGATGATCGAGTTTTGACATCGACAAAAGTGGACAGAGACCAAAAGGAGACGAGATCGAACGGTCGGGCAACAGACTCGACTGCCAGAATCAGCAGTCCAGAAAATAAGAGTGGCGCGCATCGTCGAGCCGTCCAGCAACCATCCGAGAGCCTGGGCTCTCGTGGGAACGAGAAGGATAGGAAAAGTCGGTCGCGGAGTCGGAGTCATGACAGGTCCAAAAGTCCAAGTCAGAGACGTAGAGGTGGAGGTAGTGGAGAAGGAAGCTGGGGTGCTGGAAGAGGACAAGATCGAGACCGTGACCGAGGCCGAAGCCGAAGCAGGAGTCGTAGCTACAGCCGTCACCGCAGTGCTAGTCGGGACGGACACGATCGAAGCGGCCAAGGCCAAGGACAAGGCCAAGGCCAAGGACAAGGACAAGGACAAGGACAAGGACAAGGACAAGGACAAGGGCGATCGACCAGTCATGACCAGAATAGGACCCGCAAAAACAACCACAGTGGGTCAAATAACAACAACAATAGCAATAACAACAGCAACAATATCAACAGTAATGGTAATGGTACTAATGGTCAGGCCCGGGGACGGACTCGATCTAGGACGCGTTCCCGATCACATAGTGACTCACGATCGCGATCACGATCCAAGTCAGAGCCATGGCGGTCTCGAGGCGATCCGAGCAAGAAGGGTAACAGTAATCACCAGAACAATACTGTTGGCAAAAATGAGCGCGGTTCTGGGCAAGGAGCAGGGAGTGGTATGGGCATGGGCCGAGGAGGTCAAGGTGGAAGAAAGCGTGGCAGGTCAAGATCTATGCAACGTTCAGGCAATGGTCCCAATGGAGGAGGCGGAGGCGGAGGAGGAGGAGGAGGAGGAGGTGGAGGAGGAGGTGGAGGAGGAGGGGGAGGACGACGGCGAGGTAACAATAACAACAACTCAAAAAAGTTCTCGGGTGCGAACTCCATTGCTGTGGGGAAGCGTACTCGGATCCGGAAGAGTAGTCAATCGCGATCAAGGTCCAGATAGTCCCCCCCCTCTCTTCCTTCCACTTGTTTTTTTTTTTATTTTTTATTTTTTTGTTCGCCTGGAGGTACTCCAATATTTGACCCGAAACTTACACGGGTCCTGATTTCTTTCTAAAATACTGAGTAAAAGAAAAAAGTGTATAAAAAAAAGGGGAGGGAGGGATGATGCTGATGCATGCCTTTGTTGAGACGAGTCCTGGGACCCGTGTCTTGTCCAGTTTGTCTGATCTACATATGATTGTGTGCGTGTGCTTTTCAACAGACTGACGGAGCATCGCTAGCAGGTCATCGGCGCTCTTTCGCAAGTATTGAGTTTTTTTGGTTGTTTTTTGGCTGTTTTTTTTTTAGTAGATTGCTTAGACTTGCTCTTGTTTGATTTGGATGAGAAAGAGGGGATTGTCCCCCTTCGGATGTTTATACGAGCTCAGCACACAAATAAAGCTTGTAAAGCTACGCGGACCCGAGCTGCTGAAAAAAAAAAAAAAAAAGATCTGAGTTGGTCCGAGATCCGAGCTTTGAGATTTGAGCACAGAGCACCACAAAGCACAGTGTACACAACACAGGCAGGATACTTTTTTTTGCGCCATTTTTGGCTGCGTTTTGTTTTCCTTTACATAAGCGCGGAATGTGGAAACAGGATATCTGCATGTTGTAGTTATTGTTTTCCTCTTCTTCTTCACTCCCGTGCTTCATGACAATATCAAAGCAAAGCAAAGCATGGAGCAAAGCAAAGCAAAGCAAAGCAAAACAATGCGAAATGTGCGAGTGGTGAGAGATGAGTAGACATTTTTTTTTTTTTTTTTTTATTGATGGGACGATCCCAGTAGACTATTCCTATACAAACTCGTCCGAACAAGAAAATAATAATAATAATAAAGAGTTGTTTCCTTCCTTTAAAGAGGATTAAACTGCCAAGCCTGAGACAAACATGCCATGGAAGTTGTGTGGGGCAATCTTGCCCTCAGGCATATCTGCTCTAGCGATCTCTTGCAAGGTCTGGGCATTCAAGATCAACATGAATCCCGTCCGGCGACCTCCATCCAACACAATAGATAACAAGACACCATCATCTTCGGCCGTCGCACCAGGCGTTGGGATAAAAACAGGCTCTGAGGGTGTGCATTGATCCTCCATCCAGAAGCTGGCACTCGTCTTGTGGTCTCCCTTGGCCAACTTGTCCAAATCCAACTTTACAATCCGATCATAAATCAATGACCGGGTCTCGCCCGATCGGTTCACACCATAGCAGTAACGGTAAGGGCGTTGGTATCGTGAAGGGTTGATCGAAGGGAGTTCAAAGTTGACAGGTTCCTTGGTCTCAAAGTCAATCTCGGCAGGGACTGGCGTGGGGGGAGCTGGTCTGTTCGCAGCTGAAGCCGAAACCTGCTTTGACACGTCGCGGAGTCTATATCGGCGAAGGACAGCCTGCTGTGGGGGCTTGCCTGAGGTCTCGTTCCTGAGATTGTCAATGAAATAATCGCCAATCACCGTGTGGTCCTGTTGTGAGGAGAAAAAAAAAAAGATTGGGGAAGGGGGGATTAGTGAGAGCATCAAGAAGAAAGAACTGAACAAAACATTAAAAAAAAAAAAAAAAAAAAAAAAAAAAAGTATTCTGTACCTTGTAGGCAGACATGTCGAGAACAATATCGTCACCATCGTCATACGCATTCACATTGTGGAAGGCATAGTAGGGATCGCATTCGTAAGTGGCAACATGACGGGAATGCTTACGATCCACAACATAGAAAGTACACTTGATCTTGGGGTCCTGAGCCTTGAAGGATTCCCACGCATTTCCATACCAGAGAACGCTCACACCCCAGGCTGCAAAGTCACACTGCCAATGGGTCACAACCACATACCGCTTCGTCAACGCAAAGCTGTGCATATAAGTTGGGCGGGGGGACTGGATCTCGGCCAAGACATCGAGGTCTGGCTCATGGGTCGGACCCTTGGCCGATTGACGAATCCGAACTACTTTGTAAACAGCCGTAGGCCCAAAAGTCAACAAGACCGTAAAGTACTCGTTCGTCTCGCCATCCACGCACGGATGTGCAGGGGCGATGTTACTGGTCTTGAGTGCGTCATCGATATCGCCATAGGTAAACAGTCGAAGAGGCTCGAGAGTGATGGGGTTGAGTTCCTGAAGAACATTGCCATCCGTTGTCGTGATCAGATTCCGGAGTGTGCCCGGGTTAGCTGAAGACTTTTCGTTTGGGTCGACCTTGAATCCAGGGAAGTTAGCCGTGGGAATGACTGCAACGTTCGTATTGGTACCGGCGATGGGAGGTCCGCCAAAGGCAGCCATCTTGAAAGTCGTGAAAAACTTATTGAAGATGGTCTTGCATGGGTCGCGCTGGCAGAAGGTAACGCCGGTCACCGTCTCGGCCTCCTTGTATCTCTCACGCAACTCATTTGAAGTAAAACGGGATCGGTACGAGACTCTTCCTCCACGCTGAATCTCATATCTATGGACTGGGAGAGAGTGAAAAGTGAGTCGGAAGGATCAGTTCAGAGTTTTCCAACGCTGCATAATGCACCCCAATGCAATGTGCGTCAGTGTTTTCTTTTCTCCCTCTCTCTCTCTCTCTCTCTCTCTTGCCTTCCCTCCCCTCTCCCTTCTCCCTGCCACCTTCTCCCTCACGTAGCAAGGCACTGCAGAACTGAACAAGCAGCTGAACATACTCTGGGCAAGACCATCGAACCAATGCTGAATCTTGACCTCCTTTCCGGACTCGGTCTTTAAGTCGTAAGCACTAAGAGAAAAAAAAAAAATCAGATTGTGTCGCTCTCGGACATGTGGCTCCGAACTCTTTAATTTTCGGTCGTGTACTTCTGGGCGCGTCCTTTTCGTGTCTTTACCCTGGGCCGGATCTGTAAAGAGCGCCTTCAAGCCATGGAGGAATGGTACCCTTGACAGTGAGCTGTACGGGCTCCAGGACTTCAGGCGTGTTATCGTATCCGGCAGCATATGGCCAAGGCTTATCCGAAGTTGCTGCCATGAGTGTTTCTTGCTGATGTATCGGATGTAATTGTCGAGTTCACTTGGGGTTGTCTTTTTGGGACGAAAGAGGAGAACGAGGAAGAGGAAAAGGAAAAAGAGATGGAGAGAGAGAAGGGTCGGGCAGAAGAGCGGAAGGATATAGGAGAAAAAGACCCGTGGTCAAGGGCCTAAAGAGAATAAGGTGCACCGTGCAAAAGTCACATCTCGAAAGACCACATCGTCCATGATCGCTCTTTTCTCGCTCCGTCCTCGGTCTCCGAGGCGCATGTCGGTACACCTTTCTTTCCCACCCTTGTGCATTTCCGACGCTTAGGTCATGGAAGGCCGAGACTAGTGGCCAGAGGCCCACTTTTCAGCATCCTCCTGTTAGTCCTTCTCTTTCATGCAACTACGCTGAGTTGCTTTGCTAAGGAGTGGGGCCTTTTTACTCCTCAATCTTATCAGTTGTGCTAGTTTGCTTGTGAGGCTCCGTCAATGTTTTTTTGCGCGAATGGACGGAATCCTTGTGCCACATTAGGCCCTTCGCTCTTTTGCCCAATCCTTCCTGGGCCACCACTTTCCCCCGCTCACTCGCCCGTTCGGTCGCGACAGGGCTTTGGAGCCTCAGTCACAAAGTCCGAAGCGCTCATTTGGCCAGGGAGGAGAGGATGTTAGAAAAGGGTGACCGAGAATTGTAAAGGATCCCACGCAGCATTGGTCACAATCTTGCCGGGTCGTCTGCGGGACAAGAGTCCAATCAATCCAGTACGGCAATGCGCCACTCGAAACCTTGACGAGTCCAGACCACTTTGTGGCTGACTGGGGTCTTCCTCTTCGTTGTTCTAGCACGTAGAAGAGAGAGAAAAAAAAAGAGATGGAAGGCCGTAGCCGTGGCCGCGGCTGCCCCCCCCCCCGCACCTTTGGTGTTCAGACAGATACATGCATACAATACAGCTCAGCAGTTGTTCGGAGAACTTGCTGACCGAGGTGTTGGTGGAGGGGGGAGAAGAGTTTTTGTGCGGCTGTGACACTCCTCCCTTATGCATGGGAAAACCTCCTGCAGCAGAGAGCTCTTTGTCCAACCATGGACAGGCGACTGGTTGGCAGGCTGACCGAGACTCAGGAGTAATAGGGAAAGATGGGCGCACAAACTCTCTTTGTTCGCCCAGTGGTCTATCCTGCTCGCTTGACCCGTTTTTCTGTTATTTTTCCTGAACAGACACACCATGCAGGTGCAAAGGGTAGCGCAATTCGCTGCTTAGGCACTGGCGAAAACATGTTTTCTCGCGATTTTTTTTTTTTTTTGGTCCGCCGTCCGTTCACTGGCGCGGCGAAAGGCTCTGTTACTGATGTGGTTAGTTTCGCCAATGGCTCAATCTCACCAAGGCGCTACTGCTTCTGATGCCCTACCCCTCTCTACGCACATCCTGCATGATGGACATGGATGGGGCCTACTGGTGTTTAAACCTTGATCGTCCAATTCCGCTTACCACATATTGCCAACCCGACTTGGAAAGTACTCTCGACCCTCAACCATCCCGCGACCTCATCTCGCAGTTGATTTTTCCTCTTCCGAGAACTTATAAAGAGTCTAATGACTCTTCCCACTTTCTCCTCTCCTCTTTCCATCTTTCTCAACTCTACTGAGCCGATCTTTCTTTCCTTAGCCTCTTCCTTCTCTTCCCCAGATCCTGGTTCCCCTTCTCCTCCTCTCCCCTATCGAATAACCAAGATTATTCGTGTATCCGCGTCGGTTTAACGCCATGTCAATCACGGAGGTCGACAAGCTCCCACACTACAAGCATGTGGATTGGGAACAGCCCGATACAACTCTTCGCATGTACATCGGTTACTTGTCGCTCTTGTTCGATATCGGTGTCCTTGCTTACCACTTTTCGACTCCCTATCACCCGAAGGTAAGAGAAACAAAAATGACTTTTAGCGTCCTTGGGTCACCGGTAAAGAGGCAGAGAGAGAGAGAGAGAGAGAGAGAGAGTATTTTTCTAATTTACATGTCATTCACTTCAATAATCCCGGTAGTTTTATGTCAAGTCAACAAGACGTCGAGTCCTCCGTCTCCACATTGTGTCCGGCTGTCTTGAGAGTAAGGAACAGATTTTTTTTTTTTTTTACTCGAGGCAGGTTTGAGCAACAGAAGACAAGGGGTTTTGTCTTTTTTTTTTTTTTTTGTTATTTTCAGTCATTTCTTGTGTAGCCGCATTTTATGCCCAGGACCCTACATACTATGCATATGCAGCTGCTGCTTTCGGAGCTATTGCACATGCACCCTCCACATTTTATCAGATTCCGACTGTGTTGGGTATCAAGGCCTTCCTTGTTCCCTCGTTGGCTTTGGTCACTGGTCTCCATTTCTACTTTGCCGTCAATTTGGTCCTGAACCCAACCTCATTTTACTACCTGTTGGCGACTTATTTGACGGTCCATATCTATGCCTGGTCTCGCGTCTTCTTTGCTATTTACTACCGATTCAAGCTCTTCGAGAGTCATCGCTTCTCGGCTGCAATGTTGACCAGCGGTATGCTGTTGGTTCCTTCAGTGCTCGGTCTCCGTGGTAACATCTCCCTCTTGGTGGTTGTCCTCGTTTCGGATATCATCCTCCGTCTGACTCAGGGTCCTGAATTCTGGAAGTCATGGACAACGGAGCATCCCCGTGAGCATGCCGCCACACCAGATAAGAAGGTCGTTTTGGAGGCATTGGTGACTGCAGCAGAGGTGTCCAACGCTATTGATTCGCTGGCCGTCCAGGACTCAAAGAACCGCTACGTCCGCCTTTGCGCCACTGTCATGTCTGCCAATATCCGAAATATGACCCCAGCTGAAAAGGCTAAGGCCGTCTTCCGAGCCATTGACACGAATCATAACGGACTGTTGAGTGTGGATGAGTTTAAGGATTTCCTGTTCGCTTGTGGAATTTCTGCCTTTGAGATGGAGGACAAGTTGTTGCTTCAGACATTGTTTGCTAACAACAAGGAGGTATCGAGCAGCCAATTTGCGACGTGGTTCACCAAAAACTGGATCCATGACAACTCGATCACGCTCCCACGTCTGCCCGCTACCCCAAGAGGCCAGGCCAAAATGGTATTTGATGCTCTTGACTCGGATAACTCAGGCGCTTTGGATTTGGATGAGCTCGAGCATCTCTTGGTGTCTTGGGGTCTCCCCTCTAACGAAGCTGTTGGCTACTTGAAGGTAAGAGTGGGAAGAGAAGAGATGTCATCATACATAACTCTTGATCAGTCTCTTCTTACATGGGCAAATTCGATACAGACTGGTTTCTCACGCTCTTTTTTTTTTTTTATGTATTGGGTCTGCGCTCATCCAATAGATGCATGACAAGGACAACTCGGGGGGCATTGACTTCCAAGAGTTCTACACGTCAATGGGCACACTCTGGAAGTTTGCTGTCCAGTCCTTCATTGATGAAGGCAAAATCCGCTTCGAGAACTAAACAAAGGGCATTACGTTCCTTTCTCACCCATTCTCACATCATTATTTCGATACAAAAACAAATCTCCTGCATGTATAAAGCAACCCCATTATTCCCTTTGTTCCCCTTCCTCCTACCCTTCCCCTCGAGTCTCGTAGTCTCGACTCGTCTTTTTTTTTTGTTAGGGCTTTCTAAAGAAGGAGCCCTAAGCTGTATTAAAATCATTGACTCTTGTCAGAAAACCCATCTCCTTTTTTTTCCTCTCTCTTCTTCTGAGCACAGCACGATAACCTATCCGTACCAATTGCGTCTCGGCCACACTCCCTTATTTCTATGACAGCATAGAAAAAGGGAGAGAGGGAGGGAAGGGTCAACTAGCAGTGGTGATCTCTTGCGATGCATGCCGAGAGACTCCACGAACCCATCCCTTCCCCTCGACGCCCAATGAAGAAAGCAGTAACGATGAAGAATGACGCATATGCAACAAATCCCTTCTCGACCTTCTAGAGCATCGCAAAATTTCCTTTCTTGCTCACTTAGACCTTGATTTGCTCAACCAGGTCGAGAACCTGGGCGTTTGGGTCGACGGTTAGGGAGATGAAAGAGGGCATCGCAATCACCAGGATACACCAAATCACCGGGATACGCCTAATCACCTGAATGCATTCGAAAAAGCATCAAAGGCGAGAGAGAGAGAAAAGCCACCAAGGGAAAACATCGTACAAACTCACCAGAAAGCAGGAGAAAGAGTCGAACGAAAATGGCTCGTCCCAGGAGCCAACAATGCATAAGGCTCTTTTTGAGAAAGGGAACAAGAAAAGAAACCTATTAGCCTGTAGTAGAAATGATAGTAGGAGATGAAGGTAGCATGCACTCTACGCTTTGCTACTGTCCTCAAAAGAGCGATTTACGCCTCAAATGTCCAGACTGGCACTTTCTGTCAATGCAAAGTATCTAGAAGCAGGAGAAAAAAAAAAGAGGTAGTCCAAGACGCGTGTGAGTTCAAATCTTTTGTGGAGGATGACGGCAAAGGGGAGGGAGAAGGGGGGAAGGAAGTCTCTTTACGCAAAGATAACCAAGGAAAACTCTAACGCTCATTGGGTTATCCAAAGTCTGAAAAGGCACGGATCATGGCCTAGACATTACCCACTTTGAACAGGCCTGAAAAGAACGTGCACACCTCTATGACACATACTTGGCAAAAAGAGAAAGTCTCCTCCATCCGGCATACAAACATACATTCTTTGTGTTCACTGCGCCTCATGTCTATCAGTTGCGCAATGCCACACGGTATATTCTGGAGACAAACTTGATTGGGGGCTGAACGGCCCTTGGAGGAACAAGCAACATACAAGCGCAACGCCACCCGCAGGACGCATGGGAATAGATGCGGGAAAGTGAGAGGAGTGCTTGGACTATCGGGGCAGGAAAAAAAAAAAGAAAAGAAAAGTCAGAGGCGGTGGTGCAGCAGTAGGGTTCGGAGAGGTTGGAGCACTTGGGATCTGTGCGTGGTGCTTTAACAGTTGTGTGTGCAAGGTCAATTCGAGCTCTTCTACCTGCCGCAGTAAACTCTACTCTGCCCTGCATGGTGGTGTTGTGGCGGAGAAAAAAAAAGTCTTTCTCGATCACTCTAGCTTGTATTCCTGCACTGCCTCATCATTACAACATTCCTTGGCGAACAACGTGGAGATAGAGAAAGGGCCCACACATACACAAGATACACAAGCATTTATATTCGAAAACAGGGGCGGACTCGATGGACGACAACTGCCTTGAAAGAGCGAGCAAGAAAGAGTGGGTCGAGTTCTAACCGGTCTCCTTGTCCTAGATCCTGGAGTCTATTTGGTGGCTGACGAAGGGCAGTCACCAGAGTGGTCTCTGCTACAAGACTCGCATGCCCCATCACCAGTCTGTTCATGTTCTAGTGATTTAATTAATCTAAGTGTCCTCCTTCTTGTCTGTCTCTGTTCCAGCCTTCAAGTCATATTGCCTCGACCTTCTCTGCTAATAGACCTCATTTCAGCCTCAAGCGCTGATAGGTGTCCAAAATGAATATTCTGTTGCAGCTCTCTCTCTCAGGGATTGTACCTTGCTTGAATGCTCAGTGATGAGTAAGGACAGCCGCACGGGAAACCAGGTCAGACGGAATATAATTATGGGGGACCTTTTTTTTAAAAAAAGAAACAAGCAGTGAGTTCACAGGAGACCTGTCCCCAAGCACGGCCCGTATCCTTTCCTGCATGGACACGAGGGATATAAGTATAACAGGGACCTCTGTATCTTATTTTTTTTCTTTCTGTCTTGTGAGCATTCTCTTCAATTTTCTACAAATTGCAATATGCAGGGAGCCAGTCCAGTCGAATGGCTTCGGTCCGACTCTTCTCCTCCCTCCCCCCCAGCCTAACTCTACCCAATATTGAGCCCGTCCCTATCAATTGACATCTGACGGTCAAAAAGCACCCAAAAGTAATCGAATCCTTTATTTGCACAATTTTCCTCTTTAGGTGAGCAAACCATCTGCGCCAAAAGAGGCAACACTCGAACGGAGAAAACGGCCAAGAGTTTTTGGTGGGATGTGATTGGTGCTCAGGGTTTGGTCAACCCAACCAGCTCAGGGAGAACTGGGAGAATAGGAGAGAGCTCAGGATGAAATGCGGCCCGAGAGAAGAAGGGCAGGATGAGAAACTTGTTACGTTACAGTGGTTTTCTCTCTCTCTCTCTCTCTCTCTCTCTCTCTCTCTCTCTCTCTCTCTCTCTCTCTCTCTCTCTCTCTCTCTCTCTCTCTCTCTCTCTCTCTCTCTCTCTCTCTCTCTCTCTCTCTCTCTCTCTCTCTCTCTCTCTCTCTCTCTCTCTCTCATTCTTCAAGTGACCTTCCTAGGGAGAGAACGTGTGGACCCAATTCAACCTGTCAGGCACTCGCATGAAAAAGGAAAGACAGTCTGGTTTTATTTCTTTTGGAGTTGAACCTCTTGACAACAGAAACTATCAAGGGCACTTTTGAACAATTTAGTCATCACTACCATGACCAGATGCTTGGCTATAACCCTCTAACTCTATATTGGAGGTCATCCCCACATCTGGTGGAAATGACGGATGCATTATGTGCAGAGGCTTTCTCCCATTCGTGGATCGAGGATTCACTTAGTAATGGTGACAGGAGAGGAAGATTCAACGGATCGAGTCTGCAAAAGTTACTGGTTACTGGTTGATGGAAAAGGAGAATGCACAAGGTGAGGGGTGTGCATGACTGCTAATGGTATGACCGCCCTTGTTCTTTGGTTTCTTTTTCTTTTTTCTTTTTTCCTTGTTCGGTGACTCTCGCGCCCCGTCTTTTTTTCTCTCTCTCTTTTCTAGGTCATCTTTTTTTAGATCCTGCATCACTAGCAACCATTTATACGGATCCCAAGGGGTTCCAATTCTATCTCAATACCCATCAAAAGAGTTTAAGGGAAGCAAAGAGAAAAAAAGGTAAAGAGAGGGCCCAGTTCGATAAGCACACAAAGGAACGCGGATAGATAGCATCTTGTCAATCGCGGAGATGAGTATAGCGATGGATGGCGTGAACGGCAACAGATCGTGAAGGGAAAAGTGTGTAGGTAAGGCGGATATAAACGAGATTCTAAGCATCAGTACCAAGAGAAAAAATGGTTGCCTCAGATTTGATGGCACCATGGGGGAAAAGCACAAGGAATCACGCATTTTGATTGGTCCTCCTGTTTAGCCTGCAGGCAATTGGCATTGGTGTCTGTGAGTCTGTGCGGAGAACTAATGATCAGTCTAGTTTAGAAAGCCCAGCTGGACAAGACGACAGGGACTGCAGGTCCAGCAGCCAGGGAAGAGGCAATGTTTGGAGAGAAGAGGGAGGGGCCCCCTCCTTTGCCTGGTTCTACCCCCAAAGCCAAGGCACCAATGAGATGCGAGATCCGCAAGATTCCCTACTACAATTAACCCGGTGCAGACGTTTACGAGAGTTTAAGTCGGGTCAAAGATGACAGCAAAGAATCGACGGCCATCCGACCCTTCATTGGTGTTTAAAAGAGATCGGTCTCCTCTAAGAGTGACATCCCTACCCGCATAGCATGAGCACTAAGTCTCTTCAGAATCTAGACCTTTTTCACAGCGATTTTGAGAAGGAAATGTCATGACATAACAACCAGTCTTGACAGAAAACCCGATGTCATGGCAAGGCGTATGACTGGAGGACAATGGTGTGGAGGAACAGTGGCGGCGTTTATTTACAGGCACTCAGGGCTTGGCTCCCAGTGGTGCCCGGAATTTTAACAAAAGTATTTTTAATATTTTGTGCAGCTTTGTGATCGTGTGCTAGACAGCCATTTCCTCTTCATTCCTTTGACCGATCAGTGTGGATGGTTCACTCAGAGCTTTCTACCATGCACATGCAGTTACAGAATAACATCTTGTGGTACCATGAGAGGCCAAAAGGCCAAGGGAGATGCGTTAGAGCGATGGGACGAGTTGGGTGATGTGGAGTCGACCAAAGAGGACAACAAATTGCTCCGCGCGAAGACATATCCGAATGGTGCATGTTTGTCTACTGTTCCCTGCGTGCTCAGTAGTTAATTTACTGCAGACAAAGCCCTAAAGCACCTTTCTTTTTTCAAGGTCGAGTCGATGAGAGCCCCCCTTTTTCCTGTGGCCCTTACTCTGGAACGAATTGGATTCTGGGAGTGTCGCGGCGCTTTTTATTACCTCGGGTCTCTATGCTTTTCGAACCACACACGACACGATAGAGAAGAGGCAAGACCCTCGACGATCCACAGCTCTTTTTCTCTCTGCTCCATGCTGAAACTCTTTCTATTTGTTCCCCTTCAGGCCTTGCACTCTAGTCGGCATATTGTTTCTTTGTCCATTTCAAAGAACGAAGAAGAAAGAAAGAAAGAAAGAAAGAGATAGAAAAGAGAGGGAGGGGGAAAAAAGGGCTGATTGTTAGGTGGTGCCTCCACGAAATAGACTACAAAATTCCAGTAAGCGGGATAGACTATAGACCACACCCCTCTTGCACCCCACCCACCCTCCTTACTCTTTCCTCTCTTTTGCCTATTATTTGTCAACATTTTGATGGTTGAAGACTCCGTTTTCTTGGTGGCCATCGCCATCAAGTTAGAAAAAATATCCAGCGAAAGAGCATTGAGAATGCGCTTGAGTCAGGGGGTGTGCTTTCTTTTTCCTTTTTTTTTTTTTTTTTTTTTTTTTTGTCATTTAACAAATCCTCGAGTGTGAGTGGGGTTGTGTGATCGAGCCCGGTCAAAGATGTCTGAGGGGTGCGATATTCATAGGAGAATGAGCGTTCTTCATCCTCTTATGAGTAATGAGTAACGCACAAAATGCGTGTAATGCGAGAGTCCAAGCGTGCATGGAGTTTGTTCTCTATGGTTGCTCTGACCTCTTTTTGTTCTACTCCATCCCCCCTTACACTTTGTTGTTATTGTTATTGTTATTTTTTTTTTTTTTTTTGGCACAGAAGTCAATGAATTTACCAATTTAACCCCATCAGACATGCAATTCATATGTCCATCAGTGAACCGCACAGATAGGGTATGACCGATATCGAGGAAAGAAGGAGAAGAAGAGGCGCAGGAACAACAACACGTTTTGAAGTGAACCAGGCCCATTATTCTGGTCAAGTCTCCTAGAGAGGCGGAGAAAGGAAGGAGACCATTTTCACCCGATACACTGGTTGGACAATGCAAACGGAAAAGAAAGGGGAAGGCGAAGGACGAAGGACGAAGGGGCGAGATCAAAACGATCTTTTTTTTTTTTTTTTTTTTTGAGCACACTCCTCCTCTTCCGTTTCTCTTTTTTACACCACGTTCTTTCGTTCTTTTCGTCCATGGCGAGGATATGTGATGCCTTCGGATACGGCAAACATACTATGTGAATATCTTGCTCTTACTGTCAGTATGGTCCGTCAAGTTTGGCCGTTTGTTCGAGCGGTTAGAGCCTCGCGATATGCAAGACAAAGCATCAAAGGAAGTAACGTAGAGTTGAGGCTGTCCTAGAACGTTTGCCTCGCTATCGGATGCCAAGTACTTGGTGCGGAATACCTGGCTCTTTCAATGGCTGGCGTCTGGGCCAAAGCGTGGTCTGGACGAAAAGATACGTGGATGTGAATGGGACGTTCTTGGTTCCGTGCTCAATTAACCAACATCCAAGACTCTCTCCCTTCCTTTTTGACCTTTGCTCAACTGTCAAAGTACCTCTACTCCTGCACATTTCTCTCAAGACTCCTTTTTGTTTTGTGCAGTTATGCAAATACCTCTATTCATGCAACACCCCTCGCCGCTTTCCATTGCCGTCTCATTCTTTTACTTGGCCAAAGTAAAGAAGGTCAAGTTGGGAGCATCCTGCATGGGTACCGTGCTATTTAGCCAGTTTTGTTATCTCTTTTATCGTTTTTTCTGCTGGTAAAAGTGTCCCTATCGAATGTTTGCTAAAAATAATCAAAAGTCTATGGTCACTATCAAAGAGTCGGACAGAGGAAAGGAAGGAGGAGGAAGAGGGAGAAGACATTTCACGCATGCATCTCGACCCAGTCTATGGGGTTTTGAGCAGTCCACTGATACATGGATCCTGTGTGTTCGTGTGTGCGTGGAGAAAAGGGGGGGGTGGGGGAAGGTCATGTACGCTCGCTGTAGACTCTGCTCCTTGAACTGAGCAAGGCTAGGATGGTTAGCTCTTTTCTGCATAGATAAAACGCGTGCCTTCATTCGAACGCGCTTTTTTTTTCTTCTCTATCCCGGCATGGGCAAGGGAGAAAGGAGGAAAGGAAGAAGGGGAAAAAGAAAGAGGCCAGGCAGGTCCCTTGTTATTTTCATGGTCAGGTCACAGGTTTACTAACTTTTTTTCACTCCTCCTACACCCTTGATCTCAACCTCTCTCTGTTTCTCTCTCTCTCTTCTGTCCTCGCTTGATGCGAGCATCGGTTGGTGCATGTGTCCCATGGATGGTTTGTGCGTTTAGAGAAGAGTAGAACCTTTCAGAGCTAGCAGGAAAGAGAAAAGAGTGGTCTGACCGCCTTTTTTTCTTACTCTCCCGCTCGTTTTGACGAAACGGTAAACAACCAACAGGAGATCGGCGAATAGGCTTCACATGCTCAAGGAGAGAAAGACTGAGAAGGCGAGTCAATGCTGCAAGTCAATGCTGCAAGCCCAACTCCGTTTCTTAGTGAACGTGTTGAAAAGGGAGGACAGCATTCCCAGAAGAAAAGTCTGACAGACAAAAGGTCGAAAGGTCAAGACTAGATCAGAATGGAATAGGCTCAGCCCAGAAAAATTGACTCGAGGACGACACAGTTACCGGGATGGAGTCGGTAGCGGAAGGGAGGAGTCGCAGGACCAAGAAAAGAAGGGGCTCGAGTCTCAATCCCCCCCTGGGCAGATGTCTGTGCAGACTGGGATCTGATTTTCTCGGAGAGATTTGCTTCTCAGGCCTACTTACTGCATTCGCAACAGAGGATGGAACCCAGCCCAGGAGGGATGCGGATTGACTTTTTGTCGCCTCACGCATTGCTCGCTGTGGTTGTGGTTTGTGCGTTTCAGTCATCTTGCATGACCGGGGGGGGGGAGAAAGAGAAGGGAGAAAGGTCAAGGGGAAGCGAGAAAAGGGTAGAGAGCCAAGCCCGAGGGGAAAAAGAGTCGTCGCAGAAGCTCTCTTATCCTACTAAATGCCGTCTTCTATGCCTCTTAACGCGAACAGGCGGAGCAAATAGAAGAAAGCGCGACGATAGGGAGGTAGACCGAACTGTAATAGACACGATTTTGTTTTTTCAACATTTTGGCGAGGAAAGGAGAGGCAGGTCACCTTGAAGCTACGGTGTTCAACTAGTTTGCTCCCTCTCAGCGCCATGTTTCCACCTTGCTGCTCAATAGGCGAGGCAATTTGCATCAAAGGAGAGCCACGCAGACAGATAAAAAAAAAAGGCCTCGGAAGTACGTAGTTCTCCGATTTCCCGAGCAACTTTTTTTTTCTGAGCAGTCGCCAAAGAGTGAAAAAAACGTTTGACTTGGAGTCGATTCGACCCGGCCGTACCACCCGAGCAGTCGACAAGAGAACGGACTCTGTATCCCCTCTCGGCTTTCTATCCCCGCAGAGCCCTGATATTGACTTTCCAAAAACAGACAACACAGGCGAGTGACTCGAACTGACGCGGGTGGCTCCGAGAAAAAGAGATCCACAACAATCGAGTCTGGACAACGGGAGAAGTGGATGAGAAGTTGACCCAGGGGTCGGGAGAGATATTGAGAATAGAGGAAAGTATGTTTTTTGTTTACGGGAGAGAGGGTCCTTTGGTGGTTCCTCAATCCTTTTTAGCAAAAGAGATCGCATTCCTGCAGTGGTGTAGAGATATATCTCCAGTGTATACCCCTTTCCTTTCCACTCTACCCTCCCCAAGTAAACCATTTTTTTTTTTTTTTTTTTTTTTACTTTTCTGGGCCATTCTTTCCCAACAGATTCTGCATCCGAAAAGGCGCAATAAGGTTTGCCACGTTTTTTTTTGTTTGAGGCGCCGAGGGCGGTGTGGCAAAGAGAGGAAAAGAAAAACCACCGGGGGTTGACCGTTAGGCGCCGTCTCAAAAAATATAACATTTCGATATCTTTCCCCCTTCCTTTCTCTTGTATTGTCAGGCACCACTCACCGCGGGGAGATGGGAATGAAGATGAGCAACGCAGACACTGTTCACCGGGCGGCCAGACAAACTCTCGGCTCTCTCCCACTCACTCTCCCTTTCGGCCTCGTGTCTCGGCATCTCGGCATCTCGGCCTCCCCTGTCTGCCTCCTCGTGCAAATCTCTTTTCGATGTCCTACAGGAGAGGAGATATTCTTTCCCTACCCGACTTTCGGTCAGCATTGTACCGTCCAAGCCGAACCCGCTCCAGCCCGGCTAACACAACCTTGGGGCGAAAGGCGATACTTTTTCTTTGGCTTCTTGCAGAGACCTCATTCCGTTTTAGGACCTTTGTATGGAGTAAAGCAAAGACAAAAAGTCAAGTCGACTATGTAACACTGTATGCTTGGGCATGACGTCTTTTGCAGTTGCGTTTCTTTACACTTTTTCTTCTTCCTTGCCTTGATTTTTTTTCCACGACCATGCATCCAATGCGCATGAATATCCCTCTTGTTGCAAGTTGCTGCAGAGAAAAAACTCTTTTTTTCCCGCCTCTTACTTTTCTAATCTCTTCTTGATACTCGCCATGTTTTTTGCTTCTTTGCTTGCCCTGCATGGCTGACAAAGACGTACATGTCAGTCGATGTTGGGCAATGTCCGCATTGCTTCATGCTCTCAGGATAGCCAAAGTTCTGCATCAACTCCGTCATGGACCAACTTGTCTGCTCTTTCCAATATACTCCTTTTGATCAAGGTGGATTGGCTGGCTCTAGACCTGACTTACGAGGGTGCCGGGGAGGTCGTCAAGAATTTTTTCCTTTTGCTTTTTTTATTTTGGATCTCCTTCCCTCTGTCATCTTTCTTCCACCTCACGAGGAGAAGAGTACATTGAGGCTGTCTTTCTAATGTATCCTTGGAGACTGAAGTAAAAAGAGGAAACTGCGAAAACTTTTTTTTAGGAGACCTCAGGCTATCACCTCTGGACGAGAACCGAAGCAATAGTTTAAGGAGAGATGTAGAGGCTGGCGGCACATTGGATGCTTACGAACGAGTGGACACTGCACATTCACACACGCATAGATTTTACTCTTTGTGTATTTACCATGTGCACATGGCGGTAGGGTGTACATACATACACACCAAACAACCTTGGCCTGAGGTCTGTCAACCAAACAATCCTTTTTTTTTTTTTCGCTACCCCCCCCCATCCCTCGCAATGATGTTCGACTTTAGCTCATTCTCTCTCTCCTCCAGCGAGATCGTCTCGTTAGTACCAGGCCAAATGACTAGCCCTATTGCCATTCGGAAAGGAAAAAGAAAGAAAGAAATACGAAAGCCAAAGAAAGGGGAGAGGGGTGGGAGAAAGAAAGAAAAGCGCGGGTTGTGCCAGAGGGAAAACCTCGAGGACGCGAGGACGCGCATGCCCACTCTTGTTCACTTGTTGGGCACTCACCCTTTCCCGCCTCTCTCACGAAATCTCTCACGCAATCCTTTTTTGAGCACGAGCAGGGGAAAGCGAGGAGGAAGGAAAGAGGGAAAGAAGATAAGGGGAGAAGAGAGAGAGAGAGAGAGAGAGAGAGAGAGCGAGAGAGAGAAAAGCAAGCGAAAGCAGGCGGGAGGATCATGGAGGATACTTTGAAAAGGGCTCCTCTGTCACCCTTTCTCCCCAACATCCTATTCAGGAACAGGTCATAGTTCAGGCACCAAAACGCAAGCTTTTTTTCAGGCACACAGACCTGGTGGGCCAGGCGGGCACGGGCACGGGGCATGGGCACAAAGGGATCGAACACAATAGGGCTATCCTTGGCCTATTCGGCATGACCAGAGGGGAAAAGGAGAGAGAAGAGGGACAAGGCTTGGGAGAAAGGTTTTGTCTGTCGCCTCGACACATTCTCTCACTGCTCACCGTGCTCATCAATGACTGAATGGATGCATCCTCGCCTACCCCTGCTCTATCTATCTATCTTTTTCCCTCCTGCCCTCCTTCTCTTTCTCAATTTCTCTTTCTTGTAAGCTTAGGCCCTTCATTGACATATGGGTTGGTCGGCTGCTTGGTTGGTTCATTTTCTCCATCTGTTGACAGGGGCTGTTGTTGAGAACCTCGACGATCGGCGGGACAAATAAGTAGAGCCAAGAGAAGGGAGAAGCGAAAAAAAAAAAAAAAAAAAAAAAAAAAAAATCTGGGTAGAAGCGACGTTTCAGTAGAGTCAAGAAAGGATGGAGCCTCTTCCCATTGAGAATATCAGTCCAGACACTCATCTAAACCGCAGTTAAATTGAGGGTGGAAAAGAGAATGAGAGAGAGACGCGCCTCCTTTTGATTACAGATAGGAGCGACGAGTATGTAGCTTTGTTTCCTTATTCTTGAAAAGATACAGTTCAAGTTTAAGAGAGGCGGGAGAACGTTCTAGGTGGAGGCGACAATGCGGAGTGAATGGATGACTTTTTTCCTTTCCATTGCGTGGCAGGCCACGCGCGGTGTCAATTGACGAGCGTCAAAAAAGTAGCCTCGAAATTGAACAACCGATGCTTTTTTTTATCCCCTACCCGCTCCACTGAACAGTTGTACCTACTGCAGACTTTGTACTCGGTTGTACCTAAACTCTCTCCTCTCTCTCTCCCCTCGCTCTGCTCCTTACCAGCCTAACTGTCGCGATTGTTTGTAGACCTACTGCGGGAGACGTGGATGTACATTTGTAAAGAGAAGAGAGAATGGGCGGAGTGGGAGAGAGGGAGGCAGAGACGATAGCCAGACTATAGTCTGGTTCTCGGTTCAAAAGGAGTGTAAAAAAGAACCTCAGTTAGCCCTTCAATTGCGATTTGCGTTCAGTTACGGTCGATGGCGAGATGGATTTGTCAGACAAGAGAGAGAGAGAGAGAGAGAGAGAGGAATGGGAGCAAAAGCGCAGCCTTCTTTCGAGTCCCCACTCGTTTTTTCTTTTCTCGCTCCGCCTTTGTTTTCTCTTCTGTGAGAGAGCGCAGGGCTGTGAAATATCCTTTTTTTTCTCTGCTTCTGAGCACGGGCGTTATCCGATCGGGTGTAGAATGCGTTTCCTCCCCTGTTTGTTTCTCACCTGCTCCATCTACTCCAGCCTACACAGAGGGGGATCCTCGGGCCGGGGAGGAACTTCGTCCTGACTGTTCTTCCGTTCTTCTGGCGACTCTCTTAATGCACATCGAGCCGTCAGACACAAACCCCTACCAATAAAACCCGTTTTTTGGTCACGCTGATTTGATGCCACGGGGGAGGTGGATGAGCAGAACGAAAGGGAGCACGGGGACCCGGGGCAAGTCAAGCCAAGACAAACCGGCCAAGGCTGTCTCTGCAGCAGCCGCAGTTCGGACCGACTGACCCAGCGATAACAACATTGCACAACATCATTCAAACAACAATATTTTTTGTGGTTGTGGAGAGAGCATGGAGCCAAGAACAGAGGGACCAGGGCCTAGGCGGTAGGGGAGGAGCAAAGGGAGTTATTGCATTGTGATGGCAAGAGAAGGAAAATGCCTAGACTGAGCCAAAGGTAGATGAGCCAATGTGGGCACCGCCTCCGCCCGTTCAACTGCCTGCTCCTATCCTTGTCACCTGGCAGCCTACTGCTCCTCACATCGCCGCCCCCGCATGTCTTTCTGCGAGTCGAGAGCAAGCCCTGGCCCTGACCCTGGCCCTGACCATGGCCTGACCTCTGTCCCCTAGACTGCGAGAGCAACAGCCATGAGCGACTAGTATTTTTATCCAATGGAGGGATGATATGATGGCTCCGTTTTTTTTTTTTTTTTTTTTTTGGTTGTTGCATGCATGCAATGCAAAAACGTCTGCCTGTCAGTCGGCTATCGACTGGATGGGATTGTGCAAGGTCAAAAGGTTCGACACCCAATTAAAAAAGAAATAACTCTTTTCGCTCAGACGTGACATGGGGGGGGGGAGGAGAGGAGGTCTAGTCGAGGGCCATGAGTTCGACTGCACCAGGCCTATTTGGACGAAAAGGGGAAGAGGAAGCACTGGGAAGAGAAAACGTGTCAAAGTCTCATTTCCTTCAATCCAAATGTTGGCCTTGTCTGCAGGCCAGCCTGGCCGCCTTTATTCTTCCTTATCCTTATCCTCTCCCTTTCTTTCTTTTTTTATCCACGGACAGAGTAAGCATGGCAAACTTTACATTGGATGATGCCCAGGGCATTGGAGGAAAGGAGAAGACGGGGATGGGTAGATGGGCATGTGTGCTGGTTCCCATTCTGTGGCTGCCGACAACACCATCCTTCTGAGGGTCCTAAATCAACTGCAAAAAAAGGGGGGGAGAGAAGAGAGAGAGAGAGAGAGAGAGAGAGAGAAACGGGATGAAGCTGCGTGGTGTCTACCATGCTCGAAACGACTAGGACATGCACACATTTGTACAAAGGTGAAAAAAAGGAAGGAAGCAGGTAGAAACTGCACTGGTGGAGAACGCTTGCGTCTCAACCTAAGCGCTGCCTCGCTTGCTCGCTCTCACAGGTGTCCTCTCCTTGCTTGGCACTACACCAGAATACGCAGCCGAACGTGTCTGCTCGACAACTCTGCCCGGTCTACACCACACGTCGGTTCGGGACAAGTGCGTGCGTAAAAAAATGAGAGAGAGAGAGAGAGACACTACCGTTCCTGTTCCACCTCATCGGTCTCTCTCACCTATTTTATGTCCCCACTCCATCCTCCTTCTTATCTTCCAATAACCGAAAGTCGAGGGTGTGCTCTGTGCAAGAGCGTGAGGAGAGAAACAGAAGGAGAGAAATGAGGAGGACGCAGCAGCCTGATCCAATGCTTTCCAAGCACACCCCATTCTTTGAACCTTTGGTTCAGCACCCTCCTCTCAACCAAGAATGGTCCTGACCATCTCTTCTCCTTCCCACCGGCTTGTTGCATTCTCGGTGGCCATCGAACTTGTCCCCTCTCTCTCTTCTGACCAATCTTCTTTGGGCGCAACTTGGTCAGTCTTTCTCGGTGCCTTACGCTGTTGATGTTGCTGAGCAACAGACGAGAGGGCGTGTCCCCCCCCCTCCTCGCACTTCACCTTCAACCCCCCCCCCCTTTCTCCTTCACCATGACCACCACCACCATGAACACCACCACCATCAACGAACAGCACGAACTCACATTTTTCGGATGTGGTAACTGTGCTATGGCTCGAGAGACTCTTTCGTTACGAGTTCTTTCCACCGTCTTCTTTCTCTCCTCGTTCCTTTCCCCTATTCCGAGACTGGCAAGGAAAAGAGCAGTCGAGAGGAGAAGAGAGAGAGAGAATGAGAGCGAGTGAGAACGAAAGTGAAGGGTGATAGGAAGGATAGGTGGAGAGCAGAAAGATCAAGTGGCGCGGCACTCAGCCGAAAGGGCGCAGGCGAGGAAAAAAAAAAGATGGCCGATTTCACGACCGAATAAAGAAGCGATCATTCCACTCCTAGTCCTCTTGATATGATTTACGTGTCTGTCTCCACACATTCACATAGACAATCCTTTGGGCTGGATAACGTTCACTGACCAAGTTATTGGAAGGGCACTGCATTGGGTTCAAGTATAGAGTGGTATTGGGTCATACTGGAAATATTTATATAAAAAAAAGCGAGAGGCATTCATAGCATAAGAAAGTCCATCATTGGACCCAAACAAGGCAATCATAGAGTTTTTTTTTTTTTCTTTTCTGGATATCATTTATTTTTTTGGTTTTGTTTTGTTCAAACGTGGGTATAAATGGATTTAAATCTACAGAAAAAGAAGCAAAGCAGCGGGTATGGAATCCGCACTGAGAAAAAGAAAGAGAAATAATGAAATAGAAGTGGTTCAGTGCCAGAGGTCAACTCCCACCAGCAGGGAGGCGTGGCAAAGAACAAACAGAGAAAAAATAGTAATTGGACAGAGCTGAGAATTTTGTCGAACAGAGACCAGTGAGGCGGTATGGGGGTCGCCAGAGTGGTGAGAGGACTTTGAATATTGGTCGAATCATTGGCGGCCGATCTGTCGAGGCAAAAAAATAAGAAAAGTATCGTATCCAAAGGGGGGACCAGGTTCCCCTCATAAAAAGAGTTGAGGTGGAGAGACCGTGGACCGGTTGGTTTCCTCGAGTAGGAGAAAGGGTGCCTTTCCCAGAAAGAAGGTGGGGAGGACCGCAGAAGAGAGCAGCAACAATGATAGTTTTCGTATCAGGCGGAAGAGATCACGCCCATGGGGAGGAAGTAGTGTTTTTTTTTTTTCCCTTGTGTGTTGGTGTTCAGAAGCGCAAAAGTAATGGACTGCGCGACTTCTCATCCCGTGGCGACGGTCGGCACGGACTTGATGGCACCCTCGATCGCGAAGCGGAGAGGATCCTTGTGGATAGGCTTGGAGACGCAGTCGTACATGCCAACCTCGCGGTAGAGCTTGCGCTGGTGCGCAGCGTCCGAGGTGGTGACCGCGATAATGGGCACGGCCTTGTTGGCAGCGAGGATGGCGTAGGCCGAGTTGGCGCTGCGGATCGCGACAGTGGTGTCAACGCCAGAAAGCATGGGCATATCAATGTCCATGAGAATAAGATCAAAGACCTCGTCGGAGAGGCGGGCGAGAGCGTCAATGCCAGAGTTGACCTTGACAACGCTCTCGACAGTGTCAGCAAAGTGGCGGTCGAGCATACGAGAGAGGATCTCGAGGTTGAGCTCGTTATCGTCGACGATCATGACACGGAGGCGACGGGGCTCGTCGTCACCGTTGATGCTCTCCATGCTCATTGAAGGCGAGGGTGGAGGCGACAGCGGCGCGACGAGTGGCGAAGAAGCTGGGGAAGTCATGGTGGGCGAGGCGAGTGGGGAAACAGTCGGCTTGTTGAAATAGGGTGACTTTTGGTCGGAAACGAGAGAGGCAGGCGAAACAGCGCACATGGTACGGAGCAGCGAACAAAGCATGGTTGCCGAGGTGTCGATAGAGTGGGAAGAAGTGGGCGCGTACAGTGTGGAAGGCGAAGAGGAGAAAGTAGGGGAAGGAGGAGTGCTGAGGCTGTTTGGAGAGGCCGTGGTGAAGTTCTTTGAGGCGAGAATGGTGATCAAAAAAGAGAGAAGAGAGGTCAAGAGAGAGAGAAAGAGAGAGTAAAGCGAAGCAAGAGCTGAGTAAGAAGTGAGAAAGTGAGAGTAAGAGTGAAAAAGAGTTGAGAGGAGTGGGAGACACGCAGGATATTTATACTGTCGCGCAGCTCTTGGGCAAGGGCAGGAGGAAAAAGGCCAAGAGTCGAGGCAGTGCGCAATTCAGTCGCCGACTACTCTATTTCGCTCTAGGCTCACTCCCACTGCTACATGTTTGTGCATTGAATTGAATTGTATTCAATGTTATCTCCTTTAAATCGCTCTGAATACTTTTCAAACTGTTTGCTTGCTGCTGAGCCCTCTCTCTTTCTTACTCTTTCTTTTTCTCCTCTTCTGTCGACTCTCTCTGCCCAGTCGTTTTCCTCGAAAGGCGAAATTATGTTCCGCGGCCCGCCGCAGCGCCTCTCTACCTTCCCTCAATTACATGTTCTCATCCGCAGCATCCGTCCCGGATTCAATTGCACTCAATACAGACTGCGTCTTTCTCGATTGACATGTCAATTGAAAAGGACGCCGTCGCTGTTGTTTCCTTTCTTGTCCATTCCCAAAGGCCACGCCCGGCTACGTCTCCGTCTGCCTTGACTGTGCACAGTCACATTTGCCACTCTCTCTCTCTCTCTCTCTCAAACACCATTCACCTTCCTGGCTCCCTTGGCAGCGGCCTCATTGCTCAAACGACGGATAGTCCGGACCGTCCCGAGGTGCCCTCGTGCAGAGGACTAGGTGTGACCAGTCGATCAACAAGGCTGTCCAACGTCCTCTTGACCATGACCCCCCCTCCAAGCAGCTGCGCGCCAAGGGTCGTGCCGCATACCCCCCCTCTACCTCTTTCTTCTCCGTGAACCGGCGAGTCGCCTACTCCACGGACGCGCTTGTGCACGAATATCTCGGCAGACTGCCGTCTTGGCCCGCAACGCCTCCCTCCCCCCATGAACGTGGACGAAAAAGGGCCTTCTCGAGACTGAGGCACGGTTCTCTGCCAAATTTAGAAATTGTGACTCGGCCCTTTGCTTCCGTTTGCCCAGCCAACGTATTTTGTTTGTCTGGGCAACACAAGCCAAGAGAGCACGCCAAAAGCCCTACCTAGGCTGGGTCCTCCTTTTCTACTCTTATTATTTTCCCCCCAGAGAACGCTTTCTCTCTTTCGGCTGGACCAGAGCAGCATACACCCGTGTGGAGGTCATTTTTCCCATTCCAGGAAATCTCAACGTGGCTTCCTCTTTCGCTGCCCTGTATTGCATTCATTAATTATAATTCACGCCTTTCGACCTGGCCAAGGCGTATCTACTCATCCAGCTTCATTATCGTTGAGCATGGCCATCCCAGATTTTGGGGGAAGAGAGGGGGGACCCCGACGGTCTGCTCTACCTTCTTTCAACATCC
This sequence comes from Mortierella sp. BCC40632, assembly GCA_011634665.1. Classification (NCBI taxonomy): domain Eukaryota; kingdom Fungi; phylum Mortierellomycota; class Mortierellomycetes; order Mortierellales; family Mortierellaceae; genus Mortierella; species Mortierella sp. BCC40632. The sequence goes on from WAEK01000024.1 coordinate 127,126, forward strand.
CCTCCCAATGCTCATCTCAGTTCCCAGCCTTGGCTTTCTCCGCCCAGTCCTGTACCCCGTCTGCTTCATCTCCTCGGTTCAGGAACCCTGGTCCGTCAACCCGACTTTTTTTTTTTTTTTTTACCCAATTCGTCATGCCGCCTCCTCCTTTCCCTTCACTGTTCCCCTCCTCAATCATCTGCAGTTCCCAAACCTCCCTGTCCGCTACTCTGCCACCTTTTCCCTTCCCCCCCTTTGAGCTGAGCCGTCTGTGTCCCTTGGTCCTTCCTGACTCTGCCTGTATCCAGTTTTTTTTTTTTTTTTTTTTTTTTTGGTTGCTTGTGTGGCCATTGTCTCTGTCGCTAAATCTGTTGTTGCTTTGCTGGTGCTGCTTTTTTTTTTTTTTTTTTTTTTTTTTTTTAGGCTTGTGTCGTTATTTTTACATTGGGAGACCAGCCCGAATCCCGTGCATGTTCTCTCCACAGGCTAGGAGGACAGGGAGATAGTGGCAGTGTTAGGGTAGCCATGCTGCAGGTAGATTGCTCATTCTCCTCTGCCTCCTCTAACAGCAAACCGTCACCAGTCATGCTACACCACACAGTCGCGTTGTTGAATGAGGTTCAGCCGAGATAAAAAAAAATAAATAAAAAAAGCGCATACGCGACAGAGATAGCCAACCAAGCCAGCTGGCCATTGGACCTTGACATTGCATGGCACACCCTCCTCACGCGCTATCCTTCTTTCTTGGCTGAAGATAGAAAGAATATGAGTCTAGTTGGAGAGGAGAGGGGAGAAGAGGATAGCCAAGAAATCAGGCGCGATGTGCGAGTGTTTTCTAGAGAGAAGAGGTTTTGGGTGGGTCTAGGAGATTTGCTAGAAGTTGAGGAAGGGTGAGAAAAAGACGGCAGACAACAAAACAAGATGACGAGGAGGACCCTTCTTCCAACCGGAAAATGACAAAGTAAAGTGGAACTAATTTTCCTTGTGTGCACACCCGTGAGAGAGTGGACCTATTTCTGGGCTGTACCCCCATCTTGCCTTTTCGATTGAGATGACAGAGAACGGAGACACTTGCTGCCGAGGGGCGAAAGGCCAGTTATCTAGGAACGTTCTCCAATAACCTGAATGCGTCAGAAATTCTCCGCCAAGACCTTCTTTACACGCACACTGTCAGAACGGCCAGTCTTCTACCCACAGCCCATCCAAACAATGATAATGCTGGAGAAGGCCATCAATCTGCATCGTTTGCCCCTTCCTCTAATTCCACCACCTTGACCACCTCCGCCCTGCCAGCCTACTCGTGCAGATCCGCTCAGCCCTCCTCGAAATGAGCGATCATCCTCATTCTGCATCAGAATGGCGATGGCGATGATCCCCTCGTCCCTTTCTCCCTTGCTGCATAGGCAAAGTTGGGCAGAGCTGTGTGGATAGAGACCGGGCAGAGCATGCAGCATTGTCACAAACAGACCACACAGACCCCTCACTATTACTCTTGTCCACCCCTTTTCCTATCCAAGTGTATTCTTGGAATACATCTCATTTCCTCTTCTCGATTGAGTGCTGCTGCGAGCCCAATGGTCCGAGATTGGAAAAAAACATTGGGCCATTGCCTCATTTTTTCCGCGGAGCATTGTCCTGTGCTTGTTTGCATGTTCGTTCTTTTCTTTCTTTATGCTGCGGTCACCTACCCTTGCCTTACTTCTTCCTCCGTTGGCTCCCCTACCTCCATGACTGCCGATCACACAGACTTATTTTTTTTCTTGTTTGTTTAATCTCCCAGCGAGTACAAGGGTCCAGGTCCACAGGGGGTTCCATAACAAATCTACAACATCGAATCTGAAGAGGCAGAGGGGCCAAATCGTTCCTCTGTATCAATGCTCGCGTGGCAACCGGGGCAGAGGATCTCACCCTACTCTTTATTGTCCACGGAGAAAAAAAAAAAGCACGACTCTCCTAGGCTTTGTCTCCCTACTGTCAGAAAGAAGTGGCACAGACAGTCCAATCGTCAGTCGATCTAAATCGAACCCCTTCCCCTCTTCTTTCCTGCCCACTGTCTTGACAGCCCAGGATAATGCTGCCATCGATCTTGGCACGGCTCTTTTGACCTTATGTTGTTTTTCAAATCCCTCTCCCCTTCTTGCGCCCTCTTCTCCTGGTAGAGTCCCGTGGGATAGAAGTGGCGTTGCTCTTTTTGTTCTCAAATTTATTCTCCTGAGAAACCTTGTTCCAATTCACAAGGCGCAAGGCCTTTCTTTCTCCCGACAGTTGAACCGGTCTCTGGCAGCCATTCAGCCCGTTCATGTTGCTTAAAGAGAGAGCGACTGAGGACGTTCGAGAGAAGGGAGAAAAAGTCGACGTATATATAGGTCCACGTTGGCGCACACGCTCCTCGCTTTTAGATTGCCTAGGTCATCTTTACTTACTAATGTCCCGACAGATGAACTTGACGAAGCATTCGCCCATATGAACTTTAAGTCAATAGGCTTGTTTGCCCCTTGGCTCTCAAAGTCAAGACCCAAGCCCTTCACCCCTCTCTCAGATTTGCTGGATATCAAGCCAACAGAGTTGATACTTGAATATGTTCTTCAACACAACCAACAATGGCCCTACGGGGGGCGTATTGCCTTGATCGTCTTTGGGTGACTAAGCCTAGGCAACCAATGGCCTGGTCCATATGATCTTCAGGTAGCCCAAAATGGGAATCGACGCCTGTCAAGCCAACTTCAAACTCGGTAACAAAATAATTGAGGCTGTTCGATGAGTACAAAAAGAAAGGCAGAGTTTGCATGGGCGTCAATTGACGATGTTCTTCAGCCTTATTGTACGGGGATCCATTCATGCACGGCGCCTCTCATAATTGAGCATACGCAGACCTTGTCTGTCCCCGTCTATGAAAGGTCAAGAGTTTGTTGAAATGAAAAATGAACTAGCAAGTCATTTGGCTCTTATTGAACGTACCTGATGCTGCTTGCTCTGCAGCATGGAAGAGCTTGACCTGACTTTTTGGACGTTTGGGTCTTCTGTGTTGAGCTCTATTTGGGCCTAGCCTCCGACTTCTTTATTGAACCAGAGACCAGGATTATTCTGACCCCAAGGAAGGACCTGACCCATTTGAGCTACAAGGTCTTTTTTGGTTATAGCTGAGCCGGACTGAACAGGTTCCCACAGAGCTGCAAACCCTTTCATTGCGCTCTTTGACCCGCCTGTTCACGTCCTGTGTCCTCTACCACTCCTTTTTTTCATATCACTTGTCTTTCTTTCCTGGTCATTTGGTTGATCATTACCAGTTTTTGCATAGGCCGTGAATTAGTCAGGACGTAGAGGAAGTAAAAGAGCAGAATTGGCTGGGTCAAATGAAAGAGAGGAGAAAAAAAAAAAAAAAAAAAAAAGCATAGGAGCATGAGCCATTTTCCTCTCACCCCAGTCCTCATTGTCCTGTCATTCCTTTCCTTGGGTCCGCGAGGCATGGTTATCAAAGAAAACAGAGGCATAGGGACGTGCAATGCATGCATTGGCCAACCATGACCACACGCACATACACAGCCAGAAGGTACCAAGAAAGAGAAAAGGTGATAGAATTGGACAAACAAAGCTGCTTACCCAATGATCGTCTCAACAACAAGCTGACATGATCTTTGGCCTACTGACATGACTAGGAAAGTCGAATGAAAATAAAACAAGGTGATCTATGCCCCATTGACCTCAATGTGATCCTTATGGCGGGAACGAAGCGAAGGAGGGGGGGGGGGGCGGAGGGCTCCCTGTTATCTGTTACCTCTCTCTTACGGATGTTTGGAGGAGAAAGGGGGTTGCTTCGTGGTAGGGCTAGTTTAACTTTTTTTTTTTCCTGATCACAATTTCTACTCGGACCATGCTCCCAAGGACCTAGACCATCATTTTTGAAATGAGAGCGAGATGGAAAAGAATCCAAGCGTGAGCTTTTACAAGATGAAAGGAAAAGAGACCGTGCAAACTTCCAACATAGATGAACAGTATGGTCATACCATAACTTATTGCCCTTCTGCCAGCTCGGAAGCTCCCCGTCTTGTCTATTTGGCTAGTCCCCCAAATACATACAAAAGACTTTCCGTCAGGTGAGGTATGAGGATCAATTGCCATGGCTCTCGACCTGTTTCTCTTTGGGACCAACTCGGCAATGCTTTATCTGTTCAACCTAGTCCACCTTTCTTTTGGTGCAACGAAAAAGAAAAGGCCAGCGTGGGGTGAGTTGAAAACAATGACCAGGCCTTGGAAAGCAGCCATCTCTCTTTTAAGCACACACACACACACAATAGATCTACAAGGATATGTTGGACCTTGCATCTTCAGTCAGGCATCACATCAAGGCTATAACCCCCCTCCTCCTCTCCTCCTCTTCCTTCTCGCTCGACTGCAACAATGGCTTGCATCTGCATCCTATGACTTTGATTCCTTTTTTTCTCTCTCCCCTCTGACGTCTCCTTCTAAAGAACAGGTACAGAACCTGTTTTTACACTAGACAAGCAAACAAGTGCCGGACCTGACATATTCATAGCGAATAGCTTGTTGTTCAATACCTACGCCATGCTTCCCTTTTTGGTCCTTTGCAGGCGTCTCCGGTGCTTTTTCTCTCTGTCTATCTATCTCACTTTCCCTCGCACGCTCTCTGACTTTTGGGTTGCTTGCTGCATCCTGCCTGGCTTTTCTCAAAGAATACAGAAAACATGGAGCTCAGTTTGCACAGGACAGTTTACAGGTGGTCAAGCTCACCTTTCATGCTGCTTTTTGCAGACGGATGCACTCCTGACTTTTTTTCTTTCTTTCTTCTTTCTCGTGCCCAACACAGACGCGAAGTGCATATGTTGCTGCACTTACTCGCATCCAAACTCAGTTTTTTTTCTGAGCTCCAGAGGTTTCCGTCCATGGATGGGCCATTGTGTCCCAGTATCATCCCATCCTTTTCGTCCGAATGGCTCTCTTTCTTTCCTCCCTCTATCTCAGTTCGTGGGGATCTTTTGGCCTGGCTAGGCCTGGCCTGGCCGGGTCTGGCCTTATGCCTGGTCCTGAATCTGAACGGAGCCAATGCCTCTCTCTCTTGCCTATGGTCCCTTTAGCGTGTATCTTATGTTCCAGCAAACCGTACGGATGCCTGCCACTGACGAGAAGGACATCATAGCATGCGAAGGAGAGGGACGGAGTAAGAGAGCACACTACAAACGAGAATCCTTTTTTTCTTCACCCAGTTATCGCTTAGGCCCACTTGTTCCCTTTGTTACCTTTTTTTTCTTCTTACCCTTCACCTCCAACCTGACAAGGTGTCTTGGATGAGAATGAAGAAGGCTCTACTTCAGGTCTCTTTTGTATAGTCAACTTTGTGCAAACAAAAAGCAGTTTTTTTTTTTTTTTTTTTTTCGGACCCACCAAGTGGGGAAGGACACCCAGGCAACAAAGCATTGGACACATGGGGTTCCTCTGTTGTGCAAAGGGACAAAAAAGCCCCAGAGACCGCATGGAGTCTAGACAAGGGTCAAAACTCCTCTCTGTCTCCTGATGTCCAATCCGTGGGCCTACTGCCCTTTTTTGTTTTTTTTGTTTGTTCACCTGTGTCCCTCCTCCCTCCTCTCCAAATATTGCCACGGCTTCCTTTCTTTTTTGCAGTCCCCCTCCGTCAGGGCAGGAAAGAGGCCGAGAAACAGCACATATGGCTCCCTTGCCGCAGATGCTCTTCCTCTTTTTTATTTTTTTTTTTTCATCCGTTTCCACGCCCCCTATGCGGACTGGCTTTAACGGGTGATCGCCAGAGTATTTTAAGCGGCGAGACAAACACATTGGGCATCGGTACAAGCGATCGCCAAATAAAATAAAAAAAAAAAAAAAAAACACGCATTCCTACATGACCTTGAGTCTCGATTTTTTTTTTTTTTTTTTTTGCAACATGGGCCAAGCGGCATAATGATCTGCAAACAGTCTTCTTCAGAGCACGAGGAATGGTTAGGGGTGAGGAGAAAGGGAGACTTCCGAGTGTACTGAGCTGATTCCTTCTTGACTTGCATTCCTCACTTGCGTCCGATGCTTCCTTTTTACCCTACAAAGAGTATGTTCCTGAGCAAAAAATGATGTGTAGAGAGAGTGAGCAAGAAACAGAATGCTCAGAAGGAAGACTTTTTTTGCCCAGTACACACATAGTACAACTTGCCCGTACAGAAGACTTGGGAGAGAAGGCGAGAGCCTCCTCTGTATTTTGTGTGTACACCCGATCTCAGCACACTCGCACAAACTCATCGGATAAAAAAGTAAATCCCGCCCGTGTGAAATGTTGGCGCACAGAGCATCCTCCACTACTCTTGCAGGAAAGGAGAGGGGAGGAAGGCAGGGGTTGAAGGTATGTCGTGGATGAGGGATAGAAGGACAAAGGATATCAGGTGTGAACGGTCCCTTCATGTTCTGCCCCCAAACAGAAACAAATGCCCACACTTTTCGTCAACGTACATACATGGGGAGCCACGCGCGTTTCGGACATTCCTAGGCTATCTGTTCAGTCTTTCTCCCTTCGCGCACGCTCTCTCTCTCTCTCCGGTCCAGTCTCAACTTAACCCTGCTTTTCCCCTGCTGAGTGGCAAAAAGGAAGCCTCCTTTTGACTCTAGTGAAACCCTCCTTTCCTCCTTTGGGCCAAAGCGACTAGCTTTTATGTCGAGTGGTATGTGCTAGCGGGGCCACACACGGTTTCTTGCGCTATGCCTTCCTTCCTTTCCTTTTGGGACCCGATGCACAATGACAGCTATAAACCATCGCCATCGGACAATAACACGGGTTTGCTAACCCGTCCAGGAACCACAACCACAATATCCTAAAAAAAAAAGACAGAGCCAACCCAAACAAGCGCTGAACGACCTGAATAATGACGGAGAGGAGAGACAGAAAAAAAGCCGACTTGGACACACGGACACGCGCACACGGACACACGGACACGCGCGACATACACAAAAAGAAGTGGTGCCGAGAGACAGTTTAGATCTTGAGAAAAGGCAGGATAAAAAAAAAAACAAAAACAAAAACAAAAAAAGCTGGGTGTCCCTTATTTGGTGCATTGGTGGGAACCTGGCACCTTGCTCTCTTTGTATTGAGGTCATTATTTGCCTGTCTCCTCCTTTGCTGTCTTCCTTTGTCATCATTCTTAGTATACAAACATATAAAAGACTGAGGTAATGATTTCGTAGGGAGGATAGTGATAGCGTGATCCCAAGCGCACGGGTCCTGCATCGCGGAGGGAGGACCCCGATTGCAGATACGCACTATGAGGAAATGGGGACATGGTCCACGTATTTTTTTTTTTTTTTTTTTTTGCCTCACTAGCGCAGCCACCCCCTCTCTTCCCTTCCTCCTCCACTCTCTTTGTCAACCATTCAGCGCGACCTTGTCCAGAAATCGCGCAATTGTGATATCTCTTTCTTGAGGGACTTCGGAGAGGGACGGGAAGAACAGGGGGGCCAAATAGGGAAAAAAGATGGCTGTGCGTGATTTTTGGAATGAACTCATTTCCCTTTTTCTCACTCTCTCAAAGCTCGTTCATTATTCGGCAATCTCTCTCCCTCTTATATGAGTGGGGGATGGGGAAAGAAATGACACCTAGGCCGGCAAAATTTGTCAGCCGCTGTGGAGACGAGCGAAAGGGCCGAGATGAGTCTACCGGAGGAGAGAGTGAGGGAGAAATTGCTCACCCTGGTAGATACCTTCTCTCCCTCTCCTCTTTCTCTGGGAATTAGAGGGAAGTCATCTGTTGGCCCCAGTTATCCTTTTTCCATAATCATGGGTGTCATTGATCAGGGGAATCCGGATATGGGGATAAAGCGAGTCGCCATGAGGCTAGTGAAGAAAAGAGAGAGAGGGAGAGAGAGAGGGAGAGAGAGAGAGAGTTGGTGTCAAGGGAGCAGTGGACTAGATTTTATCCCTACCGGATCATCAAGAGTCGACCGTGACCCAAAACCCAAAATACACACGGGGATAAGCAATCAACCCGAAAAAGGATAAACCTTTTAAGACCTTTTCCTGCGTCGTTTGGTCCGCTGAAAGGTGACTCAACGAAACGGCCGGAAGCAAGAGGAGGGCGCACAAGGCTATGCATTTGAAGAAAGGTCCCGTATTTTGTTTGTTCTCACACAATTGACTCTTTTTTTTTTAATTTTCTATTTGCCCATTCTGGCTCACAATGGTTTGTGCTGGACAAGCATTGGGTCAAACAAACGATGGAAATGCTGCGCTGTCAAACGAATTGCTCCGTGTCCCCATCCTTTTTTATTCCTTTCTCTGATGATGCACGGAGGCAACAATTCTGATAAAAAAGACGACATGAGGTTTAGCGAGCAAGCCGCTTTGAATGCTGAATGCGCGTGTGCGTTGTGTTGCATCACGAACAGGATAAATATCTTTCCGTAGCTTGGACCCTCGATCTTTTTTTTTTTTTTTTTTTTTTTTTTTTTTTTTTTTGACTCTTTGGCTACGCAACACACGAATTGCCTGCCCCCTGTTTTTCCTTTTCCTGGTTGATTAGTGAGCCAGGCAATGAGATAAACAAAAGAAGGGGTTATTGTTGTTATTGTTGGTTGTTAGTTGAAGCAGCTATCCACATGCGCAATAGCCCAAGAAAGGGAACCTTACAAAAACGTGGATGAGCCGATCGATCGTCCAGGCAAAAAAATAGCGTCTTTGACGTATTGAATTGCTTTGCTCTCTCACGGGTTCTCGGTTGTTTGTATTAATGGGACAGACGGATGCGTGAAATGGATGCGTGTTTTTTGTGCCCCATCTCTCCCCATCCTTTCAGGCTCTTTCTGCGTTATCGGCGTCAGAAGACAAAGATTAATAATACGAACGGGCAGGGCTATGGAAGGCATGATTAGAGAAAGAGGAAAAATAAAAAGCGAAGGGCGGAGCAGAAAAGAAGAGCCTGAGAAATGAAGAGAAAAAGAAACACGAGTGAGAGATATAGAGAGAAAGAAATAGTCAGAGAGAGAGAGAGAGAGAGAGAGAGAGAGAGAGAGAGAGAGAGAGAGAATGCGATGCAATGCAGAGAGTCAGTCCAGAGAAATGAGCAAATGCATAGGGGATGGAGGCATCATTGGCTGATAGTTCATCCATCAAAGGGTAGACAAAGAATGCAAAAGGAAACGTAAAAAAGAGGCGTGTTGCTCTCATCAACCCGTCTCAACCAAACGCCCAGACTCGTTAGAACAAATCGATGACGGAGTAACCGGCACGGATCACCAACAGGCTAGTTTTTGTCGATCCCTTCGGGAGGACTTTTTTTTTTTTTTTTCTCTTTTTCTCTTTCTTTCTATCTCTCTCTTGCTCCCCTATTCTCCGGTCCGACCAAAAATAAAAAGAACAGCTCTTTGTCCATGTCGAGCTTGGTCAGGCACAAAGAATGGGCGCTGTATCACTCTGAAAAAATAAAGTGTAGCCTTTTTCGGACAATTCCAGCTCCAAGGACTCCTATCCATCTCCGCCGCTTTTTTTTTTTTTATTATTATTTCCGTTTGGTCTTGCGCGTTGAAAAAAGGCTAAGCCCAGCTACTCATTAAAATAGGATTATGGTTGATCAAATACTCTCCACAAGGCATCTTGGAAGACTGGGCTTGGGATGATCATGATGCCTCTCCCTAATTTCATACACTTTTTCCTTTCTCTTTTTTTTTTTCCTAACCATCAATGTCAGTGGTTTCGACGGGTAAATAGAACACGTCGGATCTTGCTTTGTTTAGAGCTTTGGTTGTCGTTCAACATCAAGTCAACGGGCTGTGTGCATGGAGTTGCTTCTTTTTGAACCGGAGGAGGAGGAAGAAGAGGATGGTCAGACATTGGTTCAATCGTCTCGGAAGCGCCGACGACAGGTGCATTAGGCTATGCATTTCAATAGAAGGACAGTGGGACGCGAGCCGCGACGAAAAAAGAAAGAAAGAAGGGGTATGAAAATCCTTGAAAGTGTTTCTGGCACTCTTTCGTTTTTCCGAGGCAAACGATGGCAATTATTTTCGTGATGAAAGAGAGAGAGAGAGAGAAAAAAAAAGCGCGGCAAAATCTCTGAACGAAACGACGAGCAAAAGGAGAGCAAAAGGAGAATAGGAGAATATGTGATGACAATGGCAACGACGGCGAAGACGACGACAACGACCTAGCATCATGTCGACCCTTGCCTGACGCCTCTGAAAAAATAAAGTAAGAGTCGCACTCCTTTTTCGAGAGTTGGACGTCGTGGATCCTCCTGCATAACGATTTGAAATCAAAGCAGACAAAGCGGGATAGTACAAGCTCGCGCAATGAAGGATTGGGCATTGAGACGCCACCCGTGGCTTAGCTAAAAAAGGAGCTTCCCTCACAAAGGCCCTGAGGGCTCTCGAGGATGCAGCATGTCTTTTGACTAATTTGAAATCAATGCTTTCTCGTCATTCACCGCCGTTGCACCCATGTCTCCATCTCTTCCTCGAAGACTCTTTCCTTTTCCTTTTTTTTTTTTTTTTTTTTTTTTTTTTCTCTCTAGTCCCTATTGTCTTTGTTATCTCTTCGCCAAGAAACGACTGACGCCACCACTCATTGCAAGACTCCATAGGCATAACAAAGACCGGCTTTATTTTTCTCTATAGATGGTTTCTTTTTTCTTTTTTCTTTTTAAAAATGCTATTGTTCAATATCTCCAAGGTCACCCTTTGGTCAGCTTGAAAAGGTAAGCCAAAGGAAATACCCCTCCCCCCTTTTTTTTGTTTTCCTTAGTGCTGCTCAGATCAATGAGATAGCTCTTTGGATGGGCTGTCTATTACCCTTTCACTTTTTTTTCTCTCGAGAAATCGAGAGTAATCGAGGGGAGGAGGAGGAAGAGAGTCTTTCCTACTTTATCGTCGCTTGGGAAGGACGTTCTGACGGAAGTAAGCATTGTTGTTCGAGACAATGTTGCCTGGGGGATCATACTCGCAGATGTAGATGTTCCAGTTGCTACCAGGGCAGAACCTCTTGGCACAGCCCACGGACTTGGTCGACTTCCACACCACCTGGGTGAAATGACCAGTACCCATCGCGAAACCGGGTTGGTTGTAGTCGTATTTCTCGACTTCGTTGTACCAGGCAGTGATCGCGGTGTTGAAGTCTCTGTAACCAGCAGCCAAGTTCTCACCATACTAAAAATATCGAAGAAAAAAAAAAAAAAAAGGACAGCCTAATGTCAGTCAACCTTGTTCAATCCATTCGACAACGGCTTTTCAGTCAATCTCTTCAGGACGAGGAAAACCTTTTAGGGCTCTTCATCAGCCATTGAGTTGTATCTTACCTTGCCACGGCTGTGCTGGAATTGACATCTCTGGAGCCAGTTGCTACCGAACTTGGCAGCATTATCGTTCCAAGTCAGTGGAGGAGAACCATGCAGAGCGCGGAATTTGTTGTGTGTGTCCAGAATTCCCTGCTGCTCCTTGGTCAAAGCCTTGGCGCCGCCCTTGCCGGGTGTAGGCTTCTTGGGCTTGGGTGCAGGCTTCTTCTTGGGTGCAGGCTTCTTCTTGGGTGCAGGCTTCTTCTTGGGTGCAGGCTTCTTCTTGGGCTTTGGCGCAGGCTTCTTGGGCTCAGGCTGGGGCTCGCCACGGCGAAGAAGGGTGTGGGCCCCAGGGAAGGGCATGATGTCAACTTCATCCCCCTCGGTGGTATAGACGTCAGTGTCCACGACAGCGTCATCAGCGATGGGTTCAGCGAGGGCGAGGTTGTCGAATTCGAGGGCGGTGATCGAGCGGGGCTCAAGGGAAACTTGGGCAGAGACGGCCAGAATGGCGGCGCTCGCCAAGAGGAAGGAAGTGAGTTTGACCATGATAGGCTGGAGGTTGGTTGGTTGGTTGGTTGGTTGGTTGGTTGGTTGGTTGGTTGGTTGGTTAGTTGGTTGGTTAGTGAAGGTTGTTTTGGCTAGAGGGAAATGCTGAGAGAAGCAAGGAAGGGGTTCGTGGGACAGGGTTGGTTGGCAGATTCTCGGGATCGAGGCGCCAGTGGAGGTGGTCGTGAAGATGAGAGGGCGAGGGCGGGGGATGATGACTTTTTTTTTGAGTGGCAGGGGACAGGGTTTTATACAAACGCATGAGCAAAGTGCTCCTTCTCTCGGGCGTCAACGGTACTGGTCGTCCATCCACTGACAAAGGGTGCCCACAAGCGATCGTCAGTACCGTCTCGGCGGTGGTGCGGAGGTGAATTGGGGGGGACATGTACACTTTCATGCTAGCAGGAAACTCTCTTTTCCCTTTGTTCTTGCTCCTGCTACCCTCTCTCGTATGGGAAAAAGAATGAGCTCGCTCTCGCCGCAGACACAATTCTCGACAGTGTTCTTTCTTTTCTGAGAGCCGGCGAGTTTTAAGCATATTTTGGGTTATTTCGTAAATTGCAGGTTAATTAGGCGAGCACCTCGGGCACAGGGGAAGGAATCGAGTTGTTCGCTGTTCTTGAGAGCAACAACAACAAAAAACAACAGTGTTGGTCATCTGTGAGAGTATAGGAAAACGCGCTCCACAGAGGGATCAGTTGGAATGCGGTCCACGGGGGAGGAGGGGACAAAACAGACCTCAAGTCATACCAGGTCTGCTCTCGGATCTCGTCTGAGCACAAGAAACGAAGTGACCGAGGCTGTAAGTAAGGGTGGGAGAGGGGGAGAGGGGGAAGGGGGATTCATGGGGCTGGATCTCCGCTCTGCCAGTTGGCACGAATAGTCCACTACATCCGAGGACTCGTGCCGTTCCATACTCGGTAATGTACTGCCCACAGGTGGAGAATAGGGGTATAGAGAAAGGATGTGAGGGGTATACTGGAGCCGCGTCTATTTCCCGGAACATGGGATATACTAGAACCGTCCACGGCAGACATGTGGGAGCTGATCGATTCAGACCCACAGAATTCGTTCTCAGTTCATCCCTTGCATGGAAGGTACAGTTTCTTTATGTATGAGAGTGTGACAGAAAGGAGCAAATGAAATAATACAATGAAGAAAAAGAAGACGGATTTATCATAGAACAGTGTATACTGTACTCGAGTGTAGTTTGCCTCCCACATCTCGTTCTGGGAAAAAAAGTAGCCTGGCGGGATGATGGAATAGAAGGAGGATGCATACGAATACAAATGTAGACATACATTGAAAGTAGAGACAAAGCGCAACGAGATTGATGTCCTTTGCAAAAGGAAGCCTGGGGCAATCTGAATAGATTAGCTCCCACAATATGATCCAAGGGTTTGTGCGTGAATAATGTTTTTGAACCATTTTCCTAGTTCAGTCGGGATCCCTATCCCCTTCCCTCTTTGCTCCGCAGTGTTGTCTAGGCCAAAAGATACCCGCCAATGATTGGAAAACGAGGAGACAAATAACTCGAATGAGGAGTATGGCGTGGTGTCCCAGATATTGTTGAGCGCCCTGAGGCAAAAAGATGGAAACGCGAGGCTAGATCTCACGCCGTCCAGTTTAATCCCCGGCGATTAGGGGTGTGAGAGTAAGAGATCAGAACTAGGGTTGTTGGTTGCCATGGCTAACTTCCACATTTTTCTCCGCTGCTCGGTTACCCTCTGGTCTGTGGGTAGGACAAGATGGAAGAAAGTCGTTTAGCTACCACCTCGGTTGTATATTGCAATTGTCCTAACAGCTTGGGGTTCTTTATTCGTGAGAGCATTTCATAACGTGAGGCTGGCTGGTTGTTTTGAGATGACTCGTGGTCGACCCGTGGAATGTCCCCCTGTCCCACATACCCTATGTTCTACACGTCCTCTGTTTTCTATACGTCCTACCTGTCTCTAATGAACAACATAAGCCCCAGTCCCACATTGCTAAACATGGTACCGCATGCCCATTCAGAGGAAGAAAATACAAAAATGAAGTACTCGAGAGCACTGAGTGTGTCCATGAGAGATTTGCACTCGAAATTGAATCCATATCATTGCTGCCTTCTAAGAATTTAGGAATTGCCAGAGCTAGTGGGAGCGCCCTTGAGCAATAGTAGATGTATTGCAGTTCATATCGAGCGGACAGAGGGCACTTGAGGTACATTTCACGAGATGGTGGTGATAGAATGCCGGCTGATGGAAGAGAGGCAACCATGGCCTAGGCAATCCCTTTAATGAGGATGATTACAGGCCATTGAGGGAGGAGAAGGTCATGACAACAAGATAGTGAATGATGGAGAGGAAAAGATCGCTGTAGTATCGAGAAGAGTGCGCTGTTTTCATTTCTGCCTTTCTCCTCAGCTTCGCTCTACTCCTCTTGTTGAAGAGAAGGAAGAGAAAGTAGAGAGAGAAAGAGATCGCGAGCGGGTCCTAAGCGGTCAGCCCATACGAAACGAGTCCAACGCTGAAGGAGAGAGATATCAAGTCTTTTTTTTTTTTTTTTTTTTTTTTGAGGTGAAGTGTTCCCTCATTACCCTCGATTACTGAAGCAGCATCAAATGAGTGAATGACAATGCACCTTACCCTTGAGGAGAAACAACCGACCTTTGAGGTTAGCCATTTCATAGAAAAGACTACGGCATGCATGCAAAGTCAGCCTGGCTGTGCAGCAGCTGGTACCAATGGCAAGATGATCCGCCGAGAGGCATGTGATTCAATGCATTGCCCTTTGATTGCTCAAAATGCCTCGACAGGACTCTCATCCGTTCTGCTCAGACATTTTCAGAACGCCCATGTGAATGGGAATGCACACCAGTCTGGTTCCTGCTCGTGTGAGTTCAGTCACTGTCTCTTTTGCTCTAAACTTATCCTTCCCATTTCAAGAGAGTTTACGGTGAGGGGCCAGGGACTCGGCGGTGTTTGCTTTCAGATGCCGTCCATACAGAAGACAGGACACCCCTTGGAGAATAACAACCCATGCACAACTACTAACGGCTTGTCCTATTCATAGATGCCAAGACTGACGGGTATGTAACGACCAAGCTTCGCAGATGTAGTAAAGCGCGCCTTCAGAAGACTCTACCGCAGACATGTGTGTTACTATTATGGCTGCTGGTTGCTGTAGAATACTCGAAGCCGCAAGGACTTGATTTAAAGGATCCAAGAGCATGGAGTGGCGAACAAGGATTACAGGTTACTTCATGCAGGTTCAGTCTTATAGAATAGGCAGCGTTGCCACCTACACCTCGGTGAGCTATATTCGTGCCTTGTTGACTTATTGTCACATTCAGACTATGGCGGGAATGTTGATGCCACTCAAGCGACTCTTTCTAAATTGTTCTGATAGAGATTGTCCAGAGAAAGCGGGAGTCTTATCTCCGAGGATGGCCAGGCATACCGCAGTAAGCACTCTTGTTAGTTTCAATCGACCTGAAGGAGTCTTGCGAACAAGTCAAAGGTGGCCTGGTAAGATGTTAGACCTAGCCTTTTTTTTTTTTTTTTTTTTTTTTTTTTTTAATATAGATAGGTTTAGCAACTCCAGAAGTGTCTAGTCGTTTTGGCGGAATGAAATTTGCCACCAATTATACGTTCCCAATCGAGTATGGTACGGATGTTTGCTTCTAGTCGCCGTATGGAGGGTCTGCCAACTAATGGGAAATGACTCGACAAGACATCTACTTCAGCCTAACCGCGATGGAGTTCTTAGCTTTGGTCTCTTTAGTCTTCTAGAGAATAGCAAGGAAACAGACTGAAAGACATTCAAGCTCTGTTGGTTCATCACCAACCTGATGGGATTGAACTCTCAATGTCGAGCTGTTCTAAGACTCCTTTACCTCACATTTTGCAGAGGAAATGTGGCGGATAGGCAAGTACAAGAGAAGAGATTGTAATCTCTTATCAGAGTGGAGAGTGCGTAACTCCAAATTGTTCCGAGAATGAGTTTTACAGAAGTGCACCTTTTGGTCAACAAGATTTTACCAACTGTGGTGTGGGCGTCGTAGAAGGAAAGGGAGATCTTTTGAGAAATACGAGGAGAGAAGGGAATCCGGCAACTGGATGCAGTGCCCAGGGAAAGAGGGGGATTTGGCAATAGAGCAAGTTGAATTAAAATATGCCATTGAACTATAGACGGCAGGTCCATTGGAGACGTGTTTGGCAGGATAAAGAACAGACTCACAGCGAGGAGGGGATGCAACCACATCTTGCGAGGAATCCGCTTGGCATGTGAAATGGTCAAGTTCTGGGGGTGGGGGGGCGAAGTTACGCCCGAGCAGCATCTCTCTCCAGACGAGAGTTGTGCTGATCCCCCTTCCCCTTTCTCATTCCTCTCTGCGATTCCCAATGTGAATGGTGTGTTCTGGTAAGCTACCTCTCCTTGCACGCAAACACTGATTTTGGTAGTGTATAAAAGGCACTTCCGAACGCCACCCTACACCGGCACTTATCCGATAACCACGTTTAGAACCAAGGCTCGCCACCTCAAGAACTATTGTATTTCCTGTTACAAGTATCACACAATGCAATTGATATCCATCTTAAGGTTGTGTGATTCGACAAAAAGTTTTGTTTTAAAGAAGGCAACATCTTGTTCATTCTTAGTTTGCCGCCTATTCCATGCTCTCTATGCTACTAGGTCTTTATCATTTCAAAGTGCCTGCTGGGCGACGGGACCCCGATCGAGCTAAGGGGTCGTGCTTTCCAGGCAACTGTAGATAGCCTGTTTGTATCACTGTGTAGCTTTTTTGACAGCTAGATGTGAACATTATTTGTTAAGGACACTAAATTTGGGATATGAATGAGATTTGGACTTGAAGCATCTTGGGACACGGTGGGCGAAGACTGAGGTTCAATGAAACTGCTAAGAGTAAGCAGAGGTGTCTTCATCTTAGTTTTTTTTTCTTCCCCGCCCCACCCCTCCTCAAGCTTGTCCCTGAGATCCAGATGGGAGTGGAGTTCCCTCTTATTCTTTTCCTCACTCACTCCTTATCTCACCTAAGGTTTCCCCATTCTTGAAATTGGTTCCCAATGAGAAGTAGAAGGTCCTGGTTTTCCTTGTATTGTGCAAACTTCAGTCGTATAAAAACTTGCTTTACTTCCTCCACCTACACATTTCCGATCTTCACTTCTAAGAATTGTATCCCCCCCCCCTTTTCACAGACGTTCATGACGTCTGTTTGAATGATTTCTAGTCTCGCTCTAAGCATTTCGGACTGAACTGAGCCCCCCCCCTCCTTACCGTCCCCTCCTTTCCTTCTCGAATCAAGAACGTTCTTCAAACTGTTTTTACTCACAACCCTACAGAAATCTATTGTGGTTCATTGTTAACATAATAGAAAAAAAACTAGGAGAGGGTACCCTTCCATGCGAGTGCTTTTACTCTTCAGTTTGTTCTTGACTTTGATCAGAGACGAGCTGTGCTTCAAGATCGGTGTCGATTTCCAGCTTTGGAGGACGTGTCGAATAACTATAGGCAGTGCAGACGGAAACGGTAGTACAGTCTTTTGCAGAGACCAAGAGACTTATTTTGGGCTACTCACCAGCACGATCAGAGTGCATTGTGGAGGCGTGTTTGTCATTGAAATTCCACATAGTAAACTCTCGTCCCCTCGAGGCCGTGGTTGTTATGACTTACCCTATACAGTTCGACAACCAGGATTTGTGCAGTCAGGAACAGTAAGGTCTGGTACGTCTTTGAGAGAAGGTGATGTCTTGTCCGTCCCTGGTTCGCCGCCTACTCCAAGCAGTCTACATTACTGGATCTTTACCAACACAAAGTATCTGCCATGCAATGGGGTCCCAGTCGAGTTAGGACCCTATTACGGGCCTTGTAGTCCAGGAAATTGTGATAGACTGCTAGTATCATAATTTAGCTCTTAGATGCCAAGATGGACTCCATCCAACTGGTCTTCGGAGTCAGGCTACTTGATCGATGTGTGTTTTTTCGTGCAAGACTCTTGGATCAATTGAGTTTGAGTTCTAGACCTAGAAATCATCGGGGGTGTGCGGAGGAGGAAGAGAGGGAGTCTGGCAGGTAGTTGAGGTACATACACACAGCAACACTACTCTTTGGAGTCGTCGGTACTGATTTTAATAGCGAGAACACACTATGGTCTTTTGGGGTCCAGCCTCTCAATGCTGCATGTAGGCGTCTTCGCTAGTCAATCTCCTTTCCTTCTTTTTTTTTCTTTTTCTTTTTTCCCTCATATGTACCCTGTCCCATTTTTATTGCTATTACCATCTTCTGGGATCGGACATCACACCATTGCTCACACCTAGTATGTTAAACCAGTGTGAATGCTCAGCTGGTCGTGTGCGTTAATAGTTTTTCCGAAATATTCATCTCTAGTGATGCTAACGAGGTTCCTATCAAAGTAGCGCAATCCAAAGGGGAGAGAGGAGAGCAAATAGAAGCAACTTGTGAGGTGAGGATTACAAAAGAAAGGTCCACGCAACAAAATGGAGCAATCCAGAGAACCATGGAAAAAGTAGCGAGGCTATATAGGGGAGTGTAAAGGAGAGAAAGAGAGAGAAGACATATGACAAACCGATGGCCGAGTGTTTTCATCTCTCCCCTTTTTGGAAAAACAGGAATGGTCGTTGCTCGATCGTCATCAGCATCGAGGCCTCTCCGGTTCTGTCCAGCTCTTGAATGGTGTCTCAAAAAGGCAAAAAAAAAAACGCTCCTCTCCTCCTCTGACACGGGAAAATGATCTTGCGTACCAATAGGAATTAGTCAGACCCGATCTGGTTAGGTTACGCAAGAACAAGACGCAAGACGCGCGTCCATAATACGATTGGGTTGCTTATAGTATTTGCATTATCCAGCTTGCTTGCCCAAGACCTCGCTAACCGGAATCTAGATGCACGAGCCACTCAAGGAAGACTTTTTTTTTTCTCCCTCTAGTATATCTACCTTGCCTCTCTTCACCAGGTTTCTTTTTGAACATCTTTCTGTATCAAACTCCATTTGCCATATCTACTCTTGCTCTCTCAATTTTAACATTTCGTGTTTGCAGTGTTTCTACTACTCTTCTCTCTCTCGTTCTCTCACTCTCACTCTCATTCTCTCACACACTCTCTCTACTTTCTCAACCAGCTCTTTTTTTCCCCTTTCTAAACACCCCTTCGAAAAAAAAATGTTGCACTCGCTCACCAAAGTCTCATTCTGGAAGACTTACTTCACGTCTTCTCGGTACTCATACGACCAAATGCCTGATCTCACAGGGAAGGTAGCCATTGTCACAGGTGCCAACATCGGACTCGGTTATGCTACGATGGTCGCGCTTGCTGGTCATGGTGCTCATGTCTTTGCAGCCTGTCGTAGTCCACAGCGAGCCAAAGAAGCCATTGAACGAGCTCTAGTCGAGGCCAAGGAACGCTTCCCTTACACATGTCCCAAGGAACCCAAGATCGAATTCCTGGAGTTGGATTTGAATGATCTACACAAGGTCCGAAAGGCAGCCAAAGAGTTTTTGGATCGAGGTTTACCTCTTCATATCCTGGTCAATAACTCAGGGATCATGGGAGTCCCCTTTGAACTGAGTGCGGATGGTATCGAGTCCCAGTTTGCAGTGAACCATTTAGGGTAAAGAGAACAGAACCAAAATCAAGACCCTTTTTGTATTTTGAGAATGGCTGAAAAAAAAAAGAGTCAATGGTTCTAACGCAAGGAGAGAGGGGGTGCACTCCCTACTATATTCTCTTTAGTCATTTCGTCTTTACGATGGATCTCTTGGATCGAATCAAGGAATCCCAGCCGTCTAGGATCGTGGTCCTCTCCTCGATGGCCCACGAAACAACAGTCAAGGGTGGTATCGACTTTGACACTCTCAATGACGAGACAAAATCCAGTGCCTTCACTCGTTATGGCCGATCCAAATTAGCCAACATCCTCTTTGCGAAAGCTCTTGCTCGTCGTCTCAAGGATGAACGAGTCTATGTCAACAACGCACATCCCGGATTTGTAAACACTGCACTTTCTAGGGGAACGGATGCGACTTTTGGTGAGAGGGTGGCCAAGGTGTCGGATATTTTAAAGGCCACCATGTCCATGTCTCCTGAAGTAGGTGCGTTGACTCAGTTGTACTTGGCAACAAGTCCCGAGGTCGAGAACAAGGATATTCGTGGACGCTACTTTATCCCGATTGCGAATGAGCTCGAACCAAGTAAGTTTTATTTCTTTAAGTGCTATTTCATTTTCATTTACAGAGAGAGAGAGAGAGAGAGAGAGAGAGAGAGAGAAAAGATGATCGGGCTGCTTGTTGTGCGTATATTCATTCGACATTTGTTTCCTTTACTAGCCGCATATGCTCTTGATGAAGCGCTCCAAGAACAGCTCTGGGAGTTCTCAGAGGAGCTTGTCCGAGAGAAGCTTGACAAGAAACCGTCTACCAAGGAATCCCCTGCAAAGGCAGCTGTAGATATATAAACCATGACCATAGTGAACACCTTCATCTAAATCGACTTAGTTAGTATAAGTATTAAAGCCAATCCTCCTACCTCCCTTCCTTCTCCAACGATCATGACAACAAAAGATGCAAGCCTTTTTTACAGAGTTAACAAAGAGGCTGAGAGAAAGAGAGAGAGAGAAAGGCTGGAGAGACATTCCGATCAACTATGCGCATATCAAAATAAAACTTGACCGTTCAATATTCGCCTCTTCTTCTTCCTGGCACATGACTCTCTCGGTCGAGACCCATTGAAAGAGGCGATGATGGTGGTGGTGGTGGTGGTGGGGAAGGGGAACTGAGAAACATGGTGTACTGACCGTCTATTTCAGTGCCTACGTGGGGGGAAGGAGAAGGATCTCGAGCCGACGACAACACATTGAGATAAAATAGATAGGGAAAGACCAAAAATGACTAGCATCACATAACACGCGTCGTATGCAAACAGACATGGGGATTTGTGTGTGCTTATCAAGTGTGGAGAAGGGGTGGCGTGGGCGTGTACAAACACACCCAGCCCTGAACAAGAGAGAGGGAGAGAGTCTCTCCCACTGTCAATAACCTGCATACACTGGATCGCATGGCTTTCCAAGGGGCGAGTCCCACGGTCTCTTTGCGTGAGATAAAGGAGGGAGGGAGACTCCAGTTTTTGACGACCAACTTTTTCCTATGAGAACAAAGAGGGTCCGAAATGACCGACAGGTAGTCAAGTGAGTTGTTTTTCTGGAGAAAGGCAACCAGTGGAGGGCATTTGTGTAACCTTCGGAAATCGGTGGGAGACCCTTTTCGAAGGTCGAATTAGAGAGAGAGAAAAAAAGTGGAGAGAGAATGCGGGCAAAATTGGTTTGTCGTGGTCAAACTGTCGTGCCGTCGATTTCGTTCCTACAGCGAGCGACCAAGAGCGAGAGAGAGAGAAAGCGGACAACGACAGCAGCGACCACTAAAGGAACAAACGTCGTGAAAGGGAGAGGCGACAAATCATTCCTGTCCATGGTCACTCGACTTTAACTATTCTCAACACCCCCTTCTCTCGAGGGTGACGACCAATCTATATCTCCTGTCTCCAGCCACAAAGGAGCCATGTCAGTCATCTACACTCGGGTGTATTTTTTTCTTTATTCCTCTTTCGCCCCTTCCTTTCTCTTGGCTGCGGCAAATGAGGATGCAGAAGAGTCAGGCAGGGAAAAGCATGTCTGTCTATAGACTCCTCTCCAGTAACTCCCCGCCCCATTCACCCACATGCAACACATGCAGTAGCAACGGGCAAGATCTGTCTCATTCCTCTCCAGAGAGAGCCTCTCTCCACATTCTTCCATGCCTTACTGTCCCAAGAATAAACAGAAGAACGCGTGTCCAGAGCCTGATCTCTTCAGATCGGAAATAGGGAGAGAAAAGGCGGATCGATATTGAGGTCGTTTTTTTTTCTTGGACAAGTAAGAGCGCAAGAGAGGAGGACTGAAGAAAAGGCTCCGAGACTCTCTGTATCGCACATCGCTATCTGTCCTTCTATCCCCCCGCTCCGTCTGACAGGCATGGACAAAAAAAAGGCGTCGTTTGTTTTTGTGATCGTGGCCGAATTGCAGTAAAAGGGAACCTGTCAAGTGCGGGGGTGAGAGAGAGAAAACAATATGGACATGAGCATGAACATGAGCCAAAGGCAGAGGTGTGTGGGGGAAGACAGAGTGAGGCTATGGACCGGATGAAAGTGGGAAGAGGGTCAATGGACTCTCGTTGCCAAAACAACAACAAAAAAAGGGGGGTCAAGTTATTCAAATGAGCAAATCTTCCCCCTCCCTCCACCACCTTCCCAATCGCCGCGTTTCTCGTGCTTTTGGATGTGTGATTCGGAGGTGAGTTGGACTTGGATGGCGACTGTTCCCGATCTTTTTCTCTCTCTCCATGTCCCATGAGAGAAGGCTCTTTTAGCGCTTGGTATAAAGTGTTGGTCTGCAGACCCATTGGTCATTATCGATCGACTTCCACATGACAGCTCTCCAAGCACCGTGTGGAGAACCGAGAAAAAAAAAAAAAAAAAAAAAAAAAAAAAAAAGTTGCGAGAATATTAAGGAACGGCCTTGCCATGTCAACGAGGCGGGGGGAGAGAGGAGAGTCAAGTATTTTTCTCAGGTCGAGAGCTTCACGATAATTTCTCGGGACAAGTTCATGCTGCATGTCTCCCTCTCTCTCACTTCCCCCTGGGGAAACAGTTTGCTCGACGCACGGACGAGAAGAAACTCAAGGACGGGCAGCGGAGCAGGCAAAAAAATGCGTGCGTGGACCCGAAGAAAGAGGAGGGGCTTGCTCTTCCTCCTCTCCTAAGCCCAGCGACGGAAAAGCTCGCCCCGTATAAATAGGCCTCGCTCTCATTTGTCACTACATTCTGTCTATCCCATTGCTCTTTTTTTTTTTTTTTTTTTTCTGTTCTCGCTCGCTCCAGCTTGGCCCCATATAAAAAAGATTGTCTGTCTGAATTGTCTCCAGTCTGTCAATCCCATCCCGCCCTGTCTCGTCCGATTTTTTTTCTTTGCCTTATATTCTTCTTGACTCTCCACTCTTTCTCTCTTTCTCTCTCTCTCTCTCTCCCATTTCCCTTTCTCTATTCTTCTCTTTCACATCTTCAGCAAACAAGCATAATGTCACCTTTCCTCCTGCCCGCCTCTTGCCGCTGCCCACAGCGGTCAATGATCTCACACTTTGCGGCCGCCATGCCCTCGCCGAGCGCTTCCAGAGTCACAACCACGCTCGCCCCCGCAGCTGCACGCCGCTGCTCCAGCACCATCTCATCAACAACGGGCTACTCGGCCGACATGGCCGAGTCCTCGTTTCTTCTGCTCAATGCGAATGCCTCGCAGGGCGAGTCCAAGGTTTTTGCACCCCAGTACCTTTTGCAATCGCAACAACCATTCTCTTACCAATACCAAAGCGTTCAATACGCACGTCCCTCAGCTGGTACTTCGTCTCAGTCTTCATCAAAGTCGTTTGATGTCTTTCCATCTCACCAACAGCGTGTTCGTCAACAGCCATCGCTCAGGTCGGCTGCCTATGCACATCGAACTATCCCACTTACATTCCGAGCTCCACCGCCCCCTCCTTCACCTGCTTCGCCCGCTCTACCCTCTCGACAAGTGATTGATCAAGGGTCCAATCCGGCTTTGAAGACAGCGACTGCGCCCGTTGACTCTGCAGAGAGTATTCTGCGCGCCTCGTTGCCTGCGATGCTCAATCAGGATCCTTTGAAGATCAAGTTTGACCATGTCTTTATGGACATGACCCGGATGCGGCTTCGTCGAGAACGAGCTCAGTGTAGTCATGAGTTTGATTATTGTCAGGACAAGCCCTTGCGCGAGGCCGCCGTGATGATGGTAATTTCTTTGCGAAACGGTCCCCCTGCCTGTGAATTCTCTTTACTGTCTCTTTTTTTTTTTTTTTTTTTTTTTCCTGACTCGAGGTGCTGACGCGGACCCCCCCCTCCCCAATTTTTTTTTTTTTTTACGTAGCCTCTCTGCGTTGTCAAGGGCGTACCAAGCATTCTTTTTACGGTGCGGTCAAACACTATGCGAAACCATCGGGGCGAATGCAGGTAAGGTTCCTCTCTCTCTCTCTCTCTCTCTCCAAATTTCCATCGCCCCAACCTCAGGGCTGTACTCATTCTTTCAAAAAAAAAAAAAAAAAAAAATTGAAAAAAAAAAAAAAAAAAAAAAAACTCTCATACCATCCCTTTCTAACTCCTCTCTTTCTCTCTTTTCTCCATCCCTGAACATGATTCAGTTTCCCCGGAGGTAAACGCGACCCTACAGACGAGGATTGTCTCGCAACAGCATTGAGGGAAATGCAGGAGGAGATTGGTATTGACCCAACAGACGTCGAAGTTTTGGGTGAATACAGCCCCGTCCCCAACAAGGATGGTACGATGCGAGTTCAACCCTATGTTGGGTTTGTTCGAACCCCTCTCCAAGACCTGGATCAATTGGCTTTCAATCAAGATGAAGTCCAAAGAGTCTTTGCCATCCCACTGGCGGAATTACTTTCAATGGATCGACGTACCAAGTTGGCTCGATTCCGGGATTCCAAGTATGTCTATCCAGTGTATGAATCGGCTTGTGAGGATGGATGTACCGTTTGGGGATTGACGGCTTTTATTTTGGATGGCGTGTTGAGGAGGATCTTGAGTGTTGGACCGACGGGGGCTTTGGTTTGTCCAGAGTCGGTCCAGATTTCGAGATATCGTCCACCTCATTTGTCTGCCCCTGTGTCTGCCCCTGTGTCTGCCCCGGCTGGTCCGGTTGTGGCCCAGTCTTCGGCTTGAAGAATGAAAGAGCCAGCTCGGCTCTCTTTGTTTCTCCTCTTGTCTTTTTTAATATCTCGAACGTAATGAACACTGTAAATACAAACCAATAAAACAAGGAAAAATATGAACACCTGTTGCAATGAGGCCATTTCTTGAGTTGATGTATTTCTCTTGGGAAAGGGGAGTCGTAGAGGGTAAAATAAAAGGGGAAAAATGAAAAAAAATGTTGGTCTCAATGAAACTCCCTCTTCTCCTGATGTCGCTGTCCTTCTTTTGTTCCAGTCTAAGAAAGAAGTTGTCTATTCTTGTTGGGGAAGAGAGGGTAAGAAATGGTATGAATTAAAAGAGGAGAGGGGGAGAAAGAGAAAGTGGGTATCTACAAAAAGGAAAAGAAAAGAAAGAAAAGAAAATGAAATAAAGACTATTTACACATGTTCTTGAGCTCCTCGGGGATGTTGAACGCCTAATTTCGGGAGAAGCAGAGGAAGGAGAAGAAGCAGAAGAAAGAGTGAGTTTCTACAACTACCTCCACCAAGACAAAAGCAGCAACCGAGTAAGAGGATTGTTTTTTCTTTCTTTTTTTCTTCTTCTTTACCTGGACAGTATCCGGCTGGGACAGGAACTGAACCAATAGTCCTGCCTCCATATGCCAATGGATATGACAATGAAATGCCCAGACCCCCGGATTGTCCGTCACAAATCGAAGCACTGCATGTCCAAACGCTGGGACGGTAACTGTGTCTCGACGAAGGGGGTTCTTGGTTTGTAAAGGAGGTGAGAGATCGTCCATGTACCCACCAGGACCGATGGCCAGGACATAGAACGTGTGTCCATGCTAGTTACAGATCACGAGTCCGGCAAAGTTACTGTTAGTTCGAGTCGAGGACGACCCAATATATTTAGTGAGAGAGTGAGTGAGTGAGTGAGTGAAAAATAAAGGAAAAGAAGACCTACCAAGTGGAACGGATGGTCGCCTTCGTCGTAGTCTGGTGTGAAACGAGATCAAGAAAAAAAAAAAAAAAAAAAAAAAAGTGTAAATCGGCTGTGCAGGATGTTTCTCATGGAAGCAGCTACACACACACACACATTAAAACAGCAACACTTACTGTTGATGACCAGTTCGACGGTCATACTTCTATTAAAGGTCAACATCAACTGCGAGGCCTCAAAGGTGGACACACCCTGATTCGCCTGGAATAGAGTCGCATCACCTCGAAGAGGTTCCCAAGTGGTCTTGTTCACATATCCCAAACTCACCCCAGATCCCGTAATCGTCTGAAACGACATGGACAATCGTAGTTGAAGATCCGCAGGCGGTGCGTCTCGAACAAACCAAGGTTGAAGCATTTCTGAGGAGAGATCCTTACAACGTGGAGACCAACTACTGGATGTCCAATCTTGACCTGCCATCCCTGCCTCGTTCGTATCTTGTGCAGTTGTAGTCGAGGGTGCACCATCATAATGGATAATGGCTCGGACATTTGGATCTAGGGCCGGGTTGGGTTCGTTAAAACAATTCGTGTTCATATCTGCACGCACCCAGTAATTCCCGACTGTTTGGTTGGCCTCCACAATCACGGAATACCGTTGGGCCACATGGATCGGGATCCGCTCTACAACTACTGGCTGCACATCCACCCCATCCACCTCAATGACCGTCAATCGGTGATTATCGATCGAGAAGTGGAATGCTGCGAATGCTCCTGAATGAATGATCCGGATCCGGTATCGAAGTCCCTTTTGAAACGAAAAATGAGCATGTGGTGCGCCTGGGTCACAGCGATTCCCTGTAGGGAAGAGTGCGGTTGATTCTTTGGAACAATCAAAGGGGTTTCGGCCGTTGATGAGTCCATTGTCAGGGATGGGTTCGGATCCTTCGCTTTCGGGACTCAGATACCAGGAGACGAGCGATCCAGAGTCGGTGTGATAATAGTCCGAGATCATCATGATGATATCTTCGTCATAGTGTCCTAGCTGTGGCTCTTCGGGGCTATGGAGGACAAGGGGTCCTATGTCAAGATAAAAGAAAGGGAGACAAGAGAGTTATTTAGATGGGTAAATCTTGAGTGCCTTGAAAATATTTGATCCGAGCATAAAACTGAGGTTAGAGAAAACATTTTTTTAAACTCTTACCAACAATGCCATCGACATACTGCGAGGATGCATGGGCATGCCACCAAAAGGTGCCCCACTGGTTTGGGACTGTAAAGTTGTAGGTAAAGCTCTGTCCTGGTGGGATCGGGCACTGCGTCACTCCTGTTGTCCCGTCCATCCAGTTGGTTCCTAGACGTGGAGCGATTTTCGCCAAGAACAGAGAGGGGAAGGGAAAAAAAAAGGAGACTCTTGTCAAAATCACCAAAGGCTCGCTCCCCTTTGTCGTGAAAATAAAAATATAAGGCCATCTCGGCATCCATTGCAGGGCCAAAATGCGGGGAAATATATATGATTCTTTTTTTCTCTTCATACCATTCTGGTACATCCCATGCCAATGGATCGCTGTCCCACTCGTGAGTTTGTTCGTGACCTTGACCACGATCCGGTCTCCTGTATTGGCCTCGACCAACGGTCCAGGGAACATTCCTAACGTTATTTACAAACAATCATAAAATACACGCGCATTTGTTCAATCACAGAGATGTATGTTCATGTGAACAGAAAAAAAAGAAGAGAAGAGAAAAGTTCATCTGGGTCAGTATAAGACGGTATCACGCGAATCAAATTAAAAAAAAGAACTATCTCTCCACAAAGACCTTGCTCTTTTTTTTTTTTTTTTTTTTTTTTTTTTCTTTTTCTTACCATTGACTAGCAACATGGGTCGTGAAAGTCCATCCGGTGCAATGGTCTGTTGAGTGATAGTCCAGTCATAAAACCGAGTTGTTGGCACACCGGCCTTGATCTCAAACGATCGATTCAATAAAAACTCGGATGGGTTGTTCCAAGGCTGAACAATTGAGAAACTCACATCCTCAAATTGATGATCCCCTTGGCCATCCTTATCCCTAGTTCTCCACCCTTGACGAAGCCCCAAACCCAGAGCAAGAGCGAGGAGAAGGGCAGCAGTCACCACAAGAGCAACGGTCCTTTTGCGTTGCAGTAAAAATAAACGTGGATGAGAAGGAGGAGGGTGTTGACTGTGATGAACAAGGTGAAGGGGAATGAGCGTGGGTCCCTTGGGGTGATTACTAGGAGCGACCCCCTGGATTGGCTTCATTGGTGTTGAAGGATACTTGAATGGGGTTGTGTGCTGGGGTCCTAGTTTATTTTTACTCGTCTGGACTAGGTGCTGCCGGTGAGTCCCTGGTTTGTGGTCCACTGCAAATGCGATCTCGAGGATAGAGAGAGAAAAGTAAGGGGAGGGAGGAGACACTCGGAAATAGGGCAAGAAGAGCGTAGGGTGGTGAAGCGCGCGCAGATGGGACAGGGTCGAGTACCAGGCAGGGAAGAGCGAGGGCGCGATGAAGCAAGAAAGGAGGGGAAAGAGAGAGTGAGAGAGAGAAAAGAAAAGAAAAGAAAGAAAAGAAAAGAAAGAGACAAGGGGATGGAAGAAGTTCGCGTCCTCTCTCTCTCGGCGTTCAATGCAAAGACCAGTCACAGGCGATGCCACTAGTGTGGGGAAGGAAGAGCGAGAGCTGGTCGTTATCATGGACGAAAGCTACACCCAGTGGACCTCGATAGCATTGACGCTACACCGGGACCTCGATAGCATGACGCTGCGCCTGAGTCTAGATACTGTGCTGTAAGCCGAGAACAGCTTACTCAACAGAGTTCACTGTTTGCAAAGCTGATTATCCATGGCCCAACCAAGCTACCCCCTCAATAAGCACTGTCCATCCCTCCATGACCAAACGGCACAACTCTTTCTCGGGCACCTACTCTCTCTCTCTCTCTTCACTCACCCCTAAACGCGGTCTTTGTCGAAAGGGCTTTTGGCTAAAAGAAGAAACCGCGGGACCATGTGGACGTTTGGTCTGCTCATTTTTGATTCTGTTCGCATAACGCCTGTCAAACCGGTCCCGGATGTCTATGCGCATTTGTGTCACTCCACCGTTGGGTCATGGACCAGGGCGGCTGGCCACCATCTCGTCTCCGCGATCGCGCGGAGTCACAGGCATCGCCATCGGTTGTTCTGGCAATACAGCAAGTGCAGAAGCAGAGGCTGCTGCTGCTGATGATGCTGCTGCAACAGCAGCGACAACAGTAGACTGCCGAGGGGGATCATCTCCCTTGCAGTATAAAGTCCTGTCCTTCGCCTCCACCACCATGGTTCAAACACCCCCTCTCCGTTCTCTGACAAACTTCTAACCTCATTTTTTTTTCTCTCTCTCTCTCTCTCTCTCTCTCTCTCTTGTCCTCTCCTCCCTCTTGCCTCACTTGTCCTCTCTTTCTCCTTCCCTCTCTCTCCCCCTCTCTCCTTTTTTTCTGTTTGACGCTCGCTTCGAGTGCGAAAAGTCCGTCTCTGTCCATCCTGCCTGCCAGGCACCTTCAAGAGAGACTCTAATCATCGTCTCCGTTCTCCTTTGTCCTTCCTCTCTCTCCCAGCTCAGCACTCTATCTTTGCGGTCCCTCATCTCTTTTTAATTGCCTTGTTTCCTTCTTTCTCTCCCTCTCTTCCACTCTCTTTCTCTCTCTTTCTCTCTCACCTTCGCTCACTCTTTCGCCTCGTCTCTCTTCTTTGGGGTGATACTACTATTATTTTCTACCTCTTCTTTTTGTTTGCCATTTCTTTGTTGTTGCTTGCTTCTCCTCGGTACTCATGCTGCAGCAGTCCAACAAGAAGAGATCTTGCTGTGCCAGCATTGCGGTCTCACTGACTGCCTTGCTCGCTGCCATCACTGCCACGGTTGTCTTGGCCCCAGTCGGGGCAGAGCCGGTCAAGGGCAAGATGTTTGACCACATCTTTATCGTCGTTCTCGAGAACACGGTATGCTTTGCTTCTTTCCTTAAAAAAAAAAAAAGGGAATCAGTCTCTCGTTCTCTCTTTCCCGATATCACCGTAGCGTAGAGAGGTGCCTCACTCACCGCTGCGCTTGCATCTTCTTTCATCCGTTTGCTGACACTGTGCTCCTCTTTCTTCCTCCTTGACCTCCCTCTCTCTTCTCCTCTTTCTCACTCCTTTCCTTCTTGACCGTTCCCCTCCCCTCTCCCCTCTCTTCCATCTCCATCTCAATAGGACTATGACCTTGCCTTTTCAGATCCTACCCTGCGCTCGTTCCTGTCGCAGGGAATCCTCCTCACCAACTATCACGCAGTCACACACCCGTCCCAACCCAATTATATCGCAGCCATTGGAGGTGACTACTATGGTCTGAATGACGACCTTTTTGTTTCGATCCCCGCCAACTACACCACCATAGTCGACCTTCTTGAACCCAAGGGGTTGACCTGGAAGACATATCAGGAGGACATGCCCAGTCCTTGCTTCCAGGAGATCCAATCCAAGGGTGTCTATTATCGAAAACACAACCCATTTGTGATCCATGACTCCATTGCCTTGAATCCGAATCGATGCAAGAATGTTGTTCCTAGCTCTCAACTCTACACCGACTTGGCCAATGCTCAACCTTCCACCTCTGAGAACAGGTCTACCCCGGCCACCACCGTCGTACCCATGCCAAACTACATGTTTTTTACTCCTAACATGATCCATGATGGACACAATACGACCGTCGCCGATGCTTCGCTCTGGCTGTCCAATGTCCTCCCGCCCCTTCTCGGCACTCCCTCATCTTCTTCCTCGTCCACCACACCAAAGCTCACCTTTCCAAAGAATACACTCGTCGTCGTCACGTTTGACGAGACGGACGATTACAATATCCCCAATCGAGTCTGGACACTTTTATTGGGTGATGTGATCCCAAGCCAACTCCGTGGAACCACAGATTCCACTTTTTACACTCATTATTCTTTGCTTTCGACCTGTTCTTCCAATTGGGATCTTCCCTCCTTGGGCCGAGGCGATGCTAACCCACTGCTTTCGAATGTATTCAATGTCGTGGCAGCAAAAACAAAACATCGAAACCAAGTGGTTCCTTTGACACAACAACCAACCTTGAACGGAACTGAACCTGGATTCTTGGCCAGTCGAGCCCCTATCACGACACAAGCCAATGGTTCTGTAGGAATGAGGACGATTGGGGGTAGGAAAGGCTCTTGGGAGAGGTGGTTGGGATTGGATCGACGGAGATCTTGGATCCAACCTACGGTCTTGGCCTTGGGCACAGCACTCTTTTCCCTTGGCGTGACTACGCTAAAAAAAAAAAAAAAAAAAAAAAAAAAAAAAAAAAGGATCCTTCTTTGAAGGAGGAAGGAGGAGGGAGAGAAAAGAGGGTAGGGCAGGGGAGACTATACAACCATACAACTATATAACAAGAACAATAAATTTGATCCGATTCCAGTTTTTTTTTTTTTTTGCTCAGTTCCTGTCTTCTCTCTCTCCTCTTCTTCTTTCCGTTGATAGGCAAAGCGTGCAAGCACACATGAAAGGAAACAGCTTTTTCTCCTTCCTCCAGATTCCAATTCTTCCTACAATCAAATCTTTGCTCTCAATATCCCGGGATCTTTTTTTTTTTTTTTTTGTCTGGTTAAGGCCCTTTTCTTCTACTTCCTCCTCTTCTCATCTCAAGATCCCAGGATCCTAATGTTACGAGTTCTTGTTTTCTTTGTGCGAACTTTTCCCTCTCTCTCTCTCTCTCTCTCTCTCTCTCTCTCTCTCTCTCTCTCTCTCTCTCTCTCTCTCAACTCTACCGTAACTATTGCGGACAAAATCTTCAAGTTCAAAAGAAACAAAATAAGCTGGTTTTTTTTTCACTTTTTTTCTGATTGTTGCTGTTGTTGTCTTGCATTTACATAGTGTCTGAATAAAGTTTGGAAGAAAAGGACAAAGGATGAGCTCTGATTATCTTTTTTTTTTTCTTTTTTCATTTTTTTCTTTTTTTGCTGTTGTGATGTTTTCTTGGTAATGGGGGGTGGAGGTGGGAACCCGCCGAGTGGGACCGTATTAAAGAAAGAGATAAGAACAAAGTGCAGTTGCGTCGCAATAGAACAAGAGGTCAATGAGACTGCAAAAGGGGGGGAGGGAGAGGGGGAAAAAAAAACGTGCTGTGTTGTGTTGTGTGATGAGAGAGCTCAAAGAGCAACTAAAAAAAGAAAAAAGAAAAAAGGAAAAAGAAAAAAAGAAAAGAGAGAAGGATGGCTAGAATACAAATACTACCATATGTGTTGATGGGTAGGAAAAAATAAGTGGGGATAGAGGGGAAGTGCAAATGAAAAAAGAAAAGAAAAGAACTGTAAAAACAAAACAAAAAAAAAATAAAGGACGTATCCGATATTAGATGGAAAGGGAGAACGCCCCCTTCGCCTTCCCATCTTGAATGGGCTTGCCGCTTATCCGCTGCACATCACACAGGCATCCTTGTTCTCAAGCTATTTCATAGAAGAAAGACTCGCTCTGTCAGATCATCTAACCCTCTTCCTAAACACTACAGCACCACATTACCATATTTTCCAATAACAAAAAAAAATAATGACGGTAACTTACAGAACACATGATGGCATCCAAGGCAGCCTGATCTGCCTCATCCAACTGAGGAGACTCCACTTCGGGTGTGGTCACTCCGTTAATGTTCTCGGTCGTGATCTTGGTCTGCTGCTTCACCACACGGGCCACGAGCGCTTGCTTCTTGAGACTCTCCACCAACGCTTGCTGGTCCACCGTGAACTTGATAGCATCGACTGCAGGGCGGGATCGCAAATAATACATGCCCGTCTTCAATCCCTTCTTCCATCCATAAAAGTGCATCGACGTCATCTTGCTCGCGCTTGGGTCCGACATGAACACGTTCAAGGACTGCGACTGGTCAATGTAGGGCGCGCGGTCCGCTGCCATATCAATCAATGCTCTCTGAGGAATCTCCCAGATTGTTCTGTACAGGCTCTTGATCTCGTCATCCAGCTCACTCAATCCCTGAATCGAGCCGTTGGCAGCAATGATCTGGTTCTTCATCGACTCGTTCCACAATCCCATCTGTGTCAAATCGTTCAACAAGTGGTGGTTCTATAGAGAAGAAAGAAACGATACGCTGTCCGTTAGAGTAGGCTCCACTTGGTAAAACAAAAACAAAAAGAGGAGCGGCTCTCTTCCCAATCAAAGCACTTACCACAATCTGGAACTCTCCACTGAGGACACGACGCTGGTAAATATTGGAAGTGTAAGGTTCAAAGCATTCGTTGTTGCCAAGGATCTGGCTTGTTGAAGCTGTGGGCATGGGAGCCACCAAGAGCGAGTTGCGAACACCATGCTGCTTGATCTGTTGCTTCAATCGATCCCAGTCCCAACGGTCGCTAGGCTTGACTCCCCACATGTCGAACTGGAGAACACCTTCGCTCACAGGAGAGCCTTCGTAGGTCTCGTAGGATCCTTCGACCTGTGCCATCTCACAGGACGCCTCCAGGGCCGCATGGTAGAGAGTCTCAAAGATATCCTTGTTCAATTGACGAGCCTCGGGGGAATCAAAAGGATACCGAAGCATGATAAAGGCATCAGCAAGACCCTGAACTCCCAATCCAACACTAGAAATAGCACCAATGTTTTTCAAGAGAAAAAAAAAAAAAAGTCAGCCAAGGTAACTTAACTAGCGCGGAGATTTAAGCCCATTTGTTGCAAACACCAGCCACAAAGAATGAAAAAAAAAAAAAAAAAAAAAAAAACGTACGGTCGATGACGACGGTTGCTCTTCTCGGCTTCTGGGACAGGGTAGTAGTTGCGGTCGATGACCTTGTTCAAGTTCTTGGTGACCACCTTGACAATCCTGTGCATCTGCTCAAAATCAAAGCGCTTTTTCTTGATATCCACAAACTTTGGCAGGGCAATCGAGGCCAGGTTACATACGGCTACTTCATCCGGCGCGGTATACTCAATAATTTCCGTGCACAGGTTGGAGCACGAGATAGTACCCAGATTCTTTTTGGTTCGACTTGTTGTTGCATGCATCTATTATTTGGTAAAAAAAAAAAAAAAAAAAAAAAAAAAGTCATGTCAATGTCAGTTTTTCAAATGTCATAAACAGGTGAAGGTGAGAAAAAGATAAAGAATGCTTGCTTACCTTTGTAAAGCATATAGGGCATGCCAGTCTCGATCTGTGCATCAATAATCGCGAACCAGAGCTTCTGAGCCTTGACCACGCGTCGGTGCTTGCCCTCAGAAACATACTTGTTGTACAAATCTACAAACGCCTGTCCGTAGACCCGGTCCAGACCAGGGCATTCGCCAGGACAAAAGAGATGCCAGTCGCCATCCGCCTGGACACGCTCCATAAACAAATCAGGAATCCAGAGTCCAAGGAACAGGTCGCGTGCACGGAGCTCCTCATGTCCAGTGTTTTTGCGGAGATCCAGAAACTCAAAGACATCACTGTGCCATGGCTCCAAGTACCTTTTTCATGATAAGAATGCGATGCAGAATATCATGGTTAGAATACCTTGCCCCACACAACACGGATCTTGCTCAAAACTGTAGAAAAAGATACATGGATTTTCTTTCTTTCTTTCAACTTACATAGCAAACGAGCCGTTACGCTTTCCACCACCTTGGTTCACAAAGCGGGCCGTGTCGTTAAAGACACGCAACATGGGGATGATACCATTCGAGTTGCCATTCGTTCCAGCGATGTACGAACCCGAAGCACGGATCTTTTGAAAACTCACTCCAACACCTCCTGCTGACTTGGAGATGAGCGAACATGTCTTGAGAGTATCGTAGATTCCTTCGATACTGTCATCTGCCATCTGGACAAGGAAACAGCTCGACATTTGAGGCTTGGGTGTTCCTGCGTTGAACAAGGTTGGCGTGGCATGTGTAAAGTATTTTTCAGACATGAAGTTGTATGTTTCGATCGCGGCATCAATATCACGGCCATGGATGCCAATCGAGACACGCATGATCATGTGCTGAGGACGCTCCACGACAATGTCTAGTAAAAATTTTTTTTTTTTTTTTTTTTTTTTGTCCAGATCGCAAAGGACAGAGTCAGATCCAGTCCATCATTCAACTAGAAAAAAAAGGGGGATTCACAGTAATTGCTTCCTCGAATAGAATTCAAAACTCGACAATTCGACAGTACCATTGATACGCAAGAGGTAACTTCTCTCAAGCGTCTTGAAGCCGAAAAAGTTGTATCCATAGTCACGATCATAGATGATGGCCGAATTGAGACGATCGGCATGCTCCGTAACAATGTCATACAACTCCTTGGAGACCAAAGGCACATTCTTTTTGAGCTTGGGATGGATATGGGTATAGAGGTCCTCGATCACGTTCGAAAAGACCTTCTTGGTCTCCTTGTGCAGGTTGGAGACAGCAATGCGTGCAGCCAGTGTCGCATAGTCGGGGTGCTTTGTCGTCAGGTAGGCAGCAGTCTCTGCAGCAAGGTTGTCAAGCTCGACCGTTGTGATGCCCTGGTACATACCCTCGACAACCTAAGAGAGAGAAAGAGATGGATCATTTGGAATTGGATTATTAACATGCGCAGAAACGTTAAAACCAAGCGTTGTGAGCATCAGCGAGTAGTGGGGGAGAAAGTCGTTGACAAGCAAAGAGAGGAAAGAACAAGAAAACAAGGCACAACTAATGGTCCTCTCAGAATGGGGATTCTCTCTTCCCGTCCAGGAAAGGGAGTTAAAAGGGGGAGAGAGAAGGAAGAAGGAAAAGTTGACTTTTGTGGCGTTGGAGATCAAGGCTGCGAGCCTCTCTCTCCCTTTCTCATTATCTATCTATCTCTCTTTGACACCCCCTTGGGTGTAGCACCGAGACAAATCGGTAGGAGCAAAAAAAGAAAAAAAGGATCTCCTGCCCCGGTGGATCAAAAGTGGTAGAGGTGGATAGACTCGAAAGATAGAGAACATACTCGAGAGATGGATGATGAACAAAGATCGAGGCTTCCAGAGAGAGAGAGAGAGAGAGAGAGAGAGAGAACAGCTGTGTGAATATAAGCTATCTGTTACGACTAGTACCTTTTGCGAGACTCTTGGGGGGTCAATAAAGTCGGGATTCAGACCATAGCAGAGTTTGGAGATTCGAGATGTGATCTTGTCAAAGTGGACCTGGTTTGAGCAAAAAAAAAAAAAAAAAAAAAAAAAAAAAAAAAAAAAAAAAAAAAGATCCCTGATGGCAAGGTGCGCAAGGACGGAATGAGATTAGGTACAAGAACAACTCTTTTGGGAAGAGGAAGGGAAGACTATTGTGCATGAGGAAGAAGAGAGACTCTACAAGTGATCAGTCCAAAAAGAGACTGAATCCAAAGCAGGCATGGACAATGAGCTTACAGTCTCGCGTCTTCCATCTATATGCGAATGAATAGGGCCATCACCAAAAAGGGGGGAGAGGAGAAAGTTCATTCTTGGTCAGTCCATGAAGTGAATCATCCAGTCATTGAGTAGAGCGAGAGCAATAGTGTGAAAAGAAAGCAAGAAAAAAAAAAAAGGGAGACACTTACCTCGCTTGAGGACATACATTGTTGGTCGAGTGTGTGAGGAGGGGGGGGGGAGAGGAGGTGCTTGGGATGAGAGCCGGGTGGCGGGAAAGAGAAAAAGAGGTGTGGCAGTGATCACTCGAACGCGTAGGAAAGAGAGAAAGAAAGTACGAGATGAGGAGGAGCGAGATTCCTGTGGAAGCAAATGAGGAATGAGGCGGGTAATGAGAACTGGACTAGGAGAGACGAGAAAGAGAGAAAGACAAAGAGAACAAACACGCGTGAATAGTCAGTGAAGAGAGAGCGAAAGCGAGTGGGAGTGAGTGGGAGTGAGAGTGAGAGAGAAAGGAAGGACGTGCTGCTGTTGGGAGGAACAGACAAAGCAAGGATGGTGTGTGGAAAGGGCAAAGAAGAAGAAGAAAAAGAAGAAGAAGAAGAAGAAGAAGAAGAAAAAAGAGAGAAAAATAGAGGAATAAGAAACAGTGACCTTAACGACAGCAGAGAGAAAGAGAGAGAGAAAAAAAAACATAACAACAGAAGAAAGCGCGTCAAATAGAGGCGGGTCTTTAACTACTGTAGTGTTGTTATGGACCCAATTCGCCACCCGTTAGGTGTGTTTGTCTGTCACTCTGTCTGTCTGTGTGTGTGTTAGCCAGTTCCTGGACCCATTAGCAAGGGGCAGCCCAGTGGCGCTCTCTCTCTTCTCAAATTTAATTAAAGGAGTAAACAAACCTTTAGACGCGTCTCTCTCTCTCTCCTCTCTCTCCCTTTGTGACACTGCTGTCGCGCCTACGAATAACTTAACTGCGAGGGGAGTAAGGAAAATCCAGTGACATGAGCACGGGGGAGTGGTGGCAAAATAAAATAGAGCCTCTATTCGCTTTCATTAACCATTATAAGAAAAGAAAAAAAAAAGTATCTGGTACCCTCCTCTCTCTCTCTCTCTCTCTCTCTCTCTCTCTCTCTCTCTCTCTCTCTCTCTCTCTCTCCTCTACTCTTAATGCGCGTATCTAAGTAAACTAATTGCATTCGCACATACGCCAAGTACGCATGCTCTATCTGTCTAACCCTTATTTGGTTTTGGACAAAGAAAAGAAAAAGGGTCTATCCTATTTACATCGCCCACATCACGGTCGCCACAGCGGTCAACGCCACGGCCACACGCTGAAGCGTCTGTACCAATCCAAGGTCTCCCGCAGGACCCGCTCCCGCTCCACTGCTTCCACTACCATCCCCCGATTCCTGGCTCGCCTTCCTTCCCACTGCAGAAGAGAAATCCGATTCCGACATGCCAGGAATACCCATGTACGAATCCTTGTTGTCATCTGGCTTTGGCTTCTCAGTCGCACCATTCAATCCAAGCTTGGAACCACGCTGGTAGGGTGTCTGATCTGCGAGACAATGCGCCAAGCTCATCGGTTGCAAACCCCGGTTCATACCGATTGGGATCAGACGCTTGGACAACTTGATCGTATCCACATTCAAATCATGTTCGAGTGTGATCGGACCCGCTGGTCGCCCACCAGGGGATCGAACCATCTGCGAGTTACCGACGGCAGTGTGGAAGTTTTGGATGACATCGGATTCTTGGACTTGATGTTGCAGCATCCGCCAGTCGTTCGTGTCCCATCCCTTTGTCCAGATAACGGTTGTGTATCCCATCTGGCGTAGAATCTCGCGGACTCTGTTATCCGTATCACCTATTTTTTTTTTTTTTTTTATATATATATCGTAGGTAAAAAAAAAAAACAGAAGATGGTTTGTCAGCAGAGAGAGAGAGAGAGAGAGAGAGAATGGTGGAATGGATCGGAGAGAAGAAGATCCAGTCTAAATTGTTTACCATAAGGCGGGCGGACGTATTTCATGGTCAGTCCTGTCACGTCGCGGATAATCTTTTCCGTCCATCGAATCTCGGCCACAATCTCATGGTTTGTCAGCGTCGTCAGTCCTGCGTGGGACCAAGCTAAGAGATGATATTACACAAAAAAAAAGTGGATTGAGCAAACCAACCTTCTCTCAAGACTGTCAAAAATGAGAAAAAAAAGTGAGAGAACTCTCATGCTGTGTAATCAACTTACTGTGCATGGCAATATGATGACCCTTTGCAACCTGCTCCTTCAGAATATCTGGATACTCGAGCACTCGACTGCCGACAATAAAGAATGTCGCAGTCAACTTGTTCTCTCCAAGGTACTTGACCAGATTCCTCGACTCCAAACTTGGTCCATCATCATAGGTCAGTCCCCAAGCACGCTCACTTGGACAGGTCACCACATCATCTGGTGCCGTACATCCTGAACAGGACCACCAACATGCAGACCGATCCAACTCGGCATCTGATGGGCACTTTGGGAAATGGGGCGCATCCGGCAATCCCGAGGCCACAGGGATATTGGGCACCTTGGACCAGTCAATCTCGGCCACCCATGCCTTGACTTGAGGTGAAGTCACATCTGGGATGGTATCCTTCCGTGGGTAAATAGCCGCATTCAAACGGAACTTGGAGCGTGGGCCAGATCGGAACTTGCCGTTGCCTCCACCTCCTGAAGGCGGTGCTCCAGTACCTGTACCAGGTGTTGTGCTGTTGGCCGGTGCATGGACAGGGGCCACGGCAGGTGCAGCTACTGGGGCAACTTTTGGAGCAGCCACAGGAGCAGTGCCGGGAGCAGTGCCAGGAGCAGTGCCAGGAGCAGTGCCGGGAGCAGCCCCAGGAGCGGCTCCAAGAGGAGGATTGAGAGGGGCCCCAGGGGCAGGACCCGGGGGAGCACCAGGAGCAGCACCAGGAGCAGCGCCTTGGCCTCCTCCTCCTTCTTCCGAATGGATCCAGGTTGAGGCATCCTCCTCGTCATACGTGCCTGCAAAAATATTTTCATCGCCCAGATGACGTACGATACCATGGTAATCGATATCAGCGCTGGACAAGCTACTGTAGTGTTGGCTGCTGTCGAGAGATCGACGATATGCCGTCTTTGCATGATAGATCGAAGCTGCATCGGGGCCTGGAGCGGAAAGTAGGCTCATCGCGTCGCTGTCCGAGTAGGATGGGTCCAGCTGAGCCAATGTCGAGCGCGTCAGCATGGGCGACAGAATGACCATGGCAGCTGTGGCCAAGAGCACGACATTTGGGCGTGAACGACGGTGTTGGTGCTGTTGTTGGTGGTGTTGGTGGCGAAGATGACCGTGCAAGGGCGAGGAAGCGGATCTCAAGGACCGAGAGGAAGCCGCAGGCTGAGGAGCCATGGATCTGTTGTAAAAAGAGTCTACTAAAGGTGGTGGACGCTTACAAGCAAGAGTAGTAGAGGATGATGAAGGCGAGTTAAGCAACGGCCACGGTCGAGTCGTTGGCAGAGGTAGCTCAGACCAGACGCGCCTTCTGAGGCAGAAGGGCGATGGGAGGAATGTCGAAAATAAGGTTGTCGAGGTGGAAGACCGGGGATGAAGAGTCCAAGGGCCGGAAGATGGCGAGCAGGCAGGTTAGGGAGATGTAGTAGGCGTGACGAGAGAGAAGAGAGGTAGAAAGAGGAGAAGAGAGAGAAAGAGAGAGAGAGAGAGAGAGAGAGAGAGAAAGAAAAGAAAAGAAAAAGGAATAGACCAAGACCAAAGAAGACGCGCGAGGTGGGGCCGTGGATCGACGACCTTTATACAAAGAGACATGAGAGGAAGGAAAAGAGAAAGAGTCTACATGTGACTTGAATGCGCATTGGCAGAACGCAGTGTGCGCACTTCACGCGTCATTGTTCTGCTGGGATGTTCTGTGGAATGAACGGACAGACGCGCAGAGGCGAGAAGGAGGGTGGTAGGGGTGATCGCGGCCCGGGCAGGAAGAGGGGTGAGAGAAGAGAGTCGGCAAGCGAGGATCACAGGCCAGCGTGAAGGATCGAGGTGGGTGGTTATCTTCTTCTGGGCACGTTCATAACGGGTCTCAGGACGACTTGGCCTATCGTCGTCGTCCTGCTAGCCGGGATGCGACGATCCTCTTCTCACCTTTCAACGGGTGGGGTGGGATGGAGGTAGGAAGCGCGACATCAGGGCAGGCGGGTGAGGCAGGCCACTTGAAGCGGCTTCGAGTTCATGCTAAGATGGCCGACAGTGAAGACTATTTTTAAGACGCGTCCCTCCCGCGCGCAGACCGTGCTGTGTGTGTGTGTGTTTTTGATTCCAACGGACGCCAACCATGCAGTTTCGCGAGAGGGTGAGAGTAAAAGAGAGGGAGAGTAGGTGTGTGGTGTGTGAGCGGAGAAGAGCTTTTGCAATGGTTAATTCTTCTTCTTGTTGTTGTTGTTGTTGTTGTTGTTGTTGTTGTTGTTGTTGTTGTAGTTGAAGTTGCTGTTGTAGTTGTGGTTGTCCTCAGCCATTTGTGCAAGTCTCTTGATCACTGAGTGTGATCGATCACTGGACAGAGAGCGACAGAGAGCGGCAGAGAGGACAGAAGCGAGAGAAGAAAGAGAGAGAAGAGAGAGAGAAGAGAGAGCAGTCACAGACATTGCTTCATAGGAACAGAAGAACACAGAAGAGGGCGCCTAGGAAGTAGGAGAAAGAAGAGAAAGAAGGAAAGAAGAAGAAGAAGGAGTGGAGGTAGGGGTACCCTTCGGTCCCCCCCACTTCTCCTTTCTTTCCCTTTCCTCTGTGGAGGATTGTAGCCAATAATGACTCCCGTCCCTTCAGCTCATCAGAACTGATCTTGGTCCGCAGTTCCTGCTAGGAAGGCCTAGAGCTGGATCAGAGAGTTCCCGGTTCTCTGGGAGGCCAAAGAAACCAGGCAAGGTACTTCCTCCGAGTCATCGGGACTCTAGAAGCTTGTGCCCCGGGGCCCCAATTTCTCTCTCTCTCTTTCTCTCTCTTTCTCTTTCTCTCTTTCTCTCTAGGAGAAAGGGAATAGGAGATCCTCCTGTAATAAGCCCCGCCATCTCCTCTTCGTTTCTCCCCCCCCCCCTTTCTCTTTCTCTCCCCCCGAACAGGAGCCCAAAGACGCACGGTCCCCGCAGAACCTTGCATACAATTATCTTGGGAGAGAGAGAGAGGGAAAAGCAGGCTTCATGGGACTTGACCTCTTTCTCTCCCTTTCTTTCTTTTTCCCCCTGGGCTCGGCCTTCGTCAGCAGGCTCTGACAACGGACCTGGAGCTGTTGGGACTCCCTTGCAGAGAAACAGATGGAAACAAAAGAGAAAGAGAGAGTGTGTGTGTGTGTAAGGAAGTGAAAGAAAGAGAGATTTATAGACTAACTAGAGAAGACAACAGGGGGGGAGGGGGAGAAGACCATAGACGCCTTCAATTGGGCGCAATAATATCGTTAGGACGAACACAACAAGAGAAAAGACGTGGCGAACTTCTTTTTTTTCTTTGACGAAACACCGATCGGACCCAGTTATTGGCTCCCATTAAGTCAGGACAACCACGCAGGGAGGAGGCATTGAGGGCCAAGCCAAAAGAGGAGAGAGAGAGAGAGAGCGCAGCAGAGGAAAAGAAGAAAAAAAAAAAAAAAAAAAAAAAAAAAGAGAGGAGACAGACAGAGAGTAGGAGAAGGAGAGAGAAAGAGTAAGTAAGTAAGAGAGAGAGAGGGGTCGGGATCCCGTCTTGGGAAATGCAGCGCTCGCAAAGACCTCGCAGGAGGCACGCGCACAAACTATCCTTGTGGGTGAAGATGGGGTATCTCGCATAATAGAAGGGCCTTGGGGGTGGGGGGGAGGAGGAAGAGGAAGGAAAGGTAAACAGGAGGGGGGGGGGGAGCAAACTCGGCACGAGGACGAACAGGTTCAGGTTCAGGCCAGGTCCATGTCAGGTCATCACCAAAAAAAAAAAAAAAAAAAAAAAAAAAGGTCCAAAATGGTCAAATGGTCAAAAGAAGGTCAGGCAGGCTAGCACGAACAAGAGAAAAAGGGAGAAAGAAAAAGGGCCCGAGAGAGAAAGAAAGAACAACAACAGTAGCAACAACAGCAACAACAACAACAATAACGATGGACCCAGGCACTCATTTTTCTTGCTGGAATGCGGTGCTACTGTTCTCCTTCTCCTGAAGGCGAAGGCGTGCTTTTGTCTCTTCTCCTCCCCATCCCCTCTCTCTCCTTCTCCTCCTCCTCCTCCTCCTCCTCCTACTCTTCCTCCTCTTCTTTCCCTCTCTCTCTCTCTCTCTCTCTCCCCAAATAATGCCCATCGGATCCCCAAAGAGACATTTTGCTCCAACATAACACAACGACACATGGTCGAAGTCTTTTTATTTTCAATCCCAGGGAGGAGACAAGGAAGCAGCAAACAAGAAAAAAAAGAGAGAGAGAAGGGAGAGTGAACCATATATTTGGACTATCCGGTCAGAGACGCGTCCGCATAAAAATATATAGAGAAAAAATGTTTTACAGACGTTTATTTAAGCAAAAAGAAAGAAAGGGTCAGGCTGTTCTAAAAGAAAAGAGTACGAATCGGCTGGAATAGAAGTGTGTGGAAAAAGAAAAAAGAAAAAAAAAAAAAAAAAAAAAAAGTTGGTGGTGGTGTTACAGACGCACAAGACTGGAGAAGCAAGAGCCAAGTCTTGACGATAGAGAGAAAAGAGACGACACATTTGGAAAAGTAGTAGTTGCAAAGTAATGGGTAATAGTGTGTAAGAGTCGTCCAGCCTATCTTCTGAGAGGAGGGTTTTTTTTTTTTTCACTGGTTGATATACATGTACAAGGCCGAAAGGGAAAGTGAAAAAAAAAAAAAAAAAAATAAAAAAAAAAAAGGATGCCATCCCCGGAGGAGACTAGGCCCTTGGCTTAGCTGAGCCATCCGCCCATCCGAGAGAAAGAGAGAGCGAGTAACAAG
The DNA here is from genome assembly GCA_011634665.1 of Mortierella sp. BCC40632. Taxonomy (NCBI): domain Eukaryota; kingdom Fungi; phylum Mortierellomycota; class Mortierellomycetes; order Mortierellales; family Mortierellaceae; genus Mortierella; species Mortierella sp. BCC40632. The sequence goes on from WAEK01000024.1 coordinate 169,960, forward strand.
AGTTACGAGAGTTACGAGAGTTGTGTGAGAGAGAAGAAAAAAAAAAATAAAGAGAGCTTGTCGTGCAAAAAGGACTCTCTTGTCAGGTGCCAGGCGCAGGAGGGTGAGGATGAGTCATGGCTGGGGCACTCAGGGTTCTCCCTCCCACTGGCTCATCCTTTTTTTTTTTTTTTCATCCTCTCTCTCACTCTCTCACTCTCTCTACCCAGTCTCTCTCATTCTCTCCTAGGGGGAGGGAAAGACCATGAAGAAGGCGCTTTTTTCTTTTTCTTTTTTCTTTTTTTAGTGCTGCGCGGGCGAGGCTGGACGGAGCGCACTTAGGTTGGCATAGAATTGTGGGTATTGCGTCGTTGGCGAAGACGGCTTTTCACCAAACGGCTGCTGTTGTTGCTGTTGCTGCTGTTGCAATTGTTGTTGTTGTTGTTGTTGAAGCTTGAGCTGGAGCAAATGTTGACTCAGTGCCGAGGCATTTGCGTTTGGACCCGAAGGCGTCGTAAAGAGAAGCGAGGCAGGTGGGTTGGGATTGGAAGTACACTGGGCATAGATATTGGGGATCGAGGTCCGCTGTTTCCGGACAAAAGGAGGCATCGAATAGAGCTCATGATTCATGGGCGAAGGCGATGGACTGGAACTACAGCTCTGGTCCGACAAGGAACTAAAGTAGGCCGAGGAGGAGGCAGAGGCCGCGGACCCTGCGGACGAAGCGGAGGAAGACATCAGGTCGGTGTACCGGCACTCTTCTGAACAATAGGCCTCGCCTTCGTTCGTCCGTTTTTCGCACACGAGGCACCAGTCGCAGTCAACGCCGTCCATGGTGGTGTGTGTAGTGTGTGTGTGTATTGGGAGGGGGTGTAAATGAATGTGTGTGGAGACAGCAGTGTGTTCCTGAAGAGAAGGACGGTGTGGGGATCGATCTGACTTTTTTTTTTCAGAGTTCTTTGTGGGAATGAGATGAAGGAGAATGATGTGTGGAGAGGAAAGAAAGAGAGAATGAAAAAGAAGGCGCGAAGGAATGTATATAAAACAAGAGAGAGAGATCGAGGCGTCTTTAGGCTTGGGTCGAAGCGTCTTGCAGGACAGGCTTGCAGGGAGGAGGTACAAGGCGAGGGAGAGTGTTTAGTCACGGTGCGGTGCCTGAGAGAGACAGAGCGGGATGCGCAGACTTGGTTGGATTGGGTGGAAGGGAGGAAAGAGATGAAAGGAGTGGATGGAAAGATGGAGAGAGAGAGAGAGAGAGAGAGATGGATGGAAAGATGGATGGAGAGAAGGATAGAGAGGATGAAGAAGGACTGAAGAGTGAGAGTGAGAGTAGTCGTGGTAGTCGTGGTTGTGATAGTAGTGATAGTAGTGATAGTAGTAGGAGTAGTAGTGATGGAAGTGTCGTAGTAGAGGCTAGAAGAGAGCGAGTGAGAGTGATCGTGTCAGTGTCAGTGTGAGTGTTCTGTGAGTGTGCCGTAAGTTCGTCTGTGGAGATGGTGAAGAAGAAGAAGAAAAAGAAGAAAGAAAGAGAAAAACTTGCTCGCGCCTTTCTACCTTTTTCTCTCCAGCCCCATCGCCAGCACAGGTGTAGACACAAAAGAGTCAACCAGAGAGTGTACGAAGCGCACAGGGACCGGGCCCAGCTTCGCAATGACGACGGTTGGCATGGCCCAACCCAACCCAACCCAATCCAACCCAAAGGGAAAGGGCGGGGTGCGGGGTGGATTGGGGACCGTCCTTTGCTTTCTCTCTCTCTCTCTCTCCAAAAAAAAAAAAAAAAAAAGTGCGACTGAATACTTTTTGCTCCCCTCTCTCCTTACCCAGTCCTCCATGCCTCAGCTCAGCTCAGTCAGATGCAACGCCGCACTGTCCCGCCCCAAACTCTGCAGTCCTTGGGTCTGTACAACCCAGCAAGTGGTACATGGTTCATTCATTTCCCTTTGAACAGCCCTTGGAGGTCTGGACTGTGTTCCTCTCGCTTAGCTCTCTCGTCTTGGCTCTCTCTTGCTCTGCCTCCACCCATGGCCCTCTTTTTTTTTTTCCTTAAAAAAAAGTTCCGTAGATGTACGTATCCGTGCTCCCGGGGCAGAGAGAGAGAGAGAAAGAGAGAGAGAGAGTACCACTTGGCTACCACATTCCCTTCCCCTATAATTACTGCCAGATACCACGTATCGGGTACCCTATCAACAGTAAGCATGCCCCCTATCCTCTCCCGCTCTCTCATTCTGTGTCAATGTTTGGGTTCAAATTATATCCAGTTTGCAACCCATGTTGTCCACAGGGACATGACGACGATCCTGCGAGGATACCGTCATGTCCACTTTCACTCTTGGTCACTTCCCCTGCTCCTGCTAATTACGCGCTTGTAACGTTGAGAGCATTCTGCTCTGACCTTGTTCCCAAGTAGTAATTGATAGCGACGAAGGAGAAAACTCCCTATCCCCCCGACCAGCAGGTGAAAGTGAAGAGAAGAGAGAGAGAGAGAGAGCACAGCGCCTTTGCCTTAGCAAAGATATGAGTTTGGTTCGTTGATGCTCAATGTATATGGCCAAGCCATCGTTCCCAGCCCATCCGTCCCAGTCACCAACAAGCTAATGCTCTGCGCCGAATTAAAATAAAAAAAAAAAAAAGCCTACGCCCAGATTGGGTACAACCCCTCCTTTGAAAGAGAAAGTGAGAGTGAGAGATGGGAGACTCGCTCAAGCCTTATTCTCTCCGAGGAGGAGTAAGCATAGGAAGATGTCGAGGCAAAATAAAAAAAATAATAAGGCTCGAGCGGAGGATTTCACTCCACTTGTGGTTTTCGATCGCTCTATTTCTTCTCTCTCTCTCTCTCTCTCTCTCTCTCTCTCTCTCTCTCTCTCTCTCTTGTTCTCTCTCTCTCTCTCTCTCTCTCTTTCAAACATAATACACATTGACCAGCCCCCCCCCTCTCCCAATGTGGGCTTAATTGCAGGTAGGACGAAAGGCATTATTGGGCACAACATCAGTGGACAACATTTGAGCGATCCGACAGACAGGACCGGACATGAACGAGAGCGATGTAGGAGAGAGAGAGAGAGAGAAAGAGACAGAGAGGGTCCCTGTCGAGAAATGAACGCTGAGCCTTCCCTAAACTAAACATAGAGAAAGAGAGAAGGAGAGAAAGAGAGAGATGGCGCGATCAGGGCTCGCGCCTGGTTGTCGCTAGGGGGGGGGGGCGATGCACGTACGTGCGACACGCAGGTCTACGGCCCATGGCTCTCGCATTCGCCCGTTGGGTCCAAGGATTGGGGATGAGGAAAAGGAAGAGAGGAAAGAGGGGAGAGGAGTGAGAGGGGTAACTGAGGAGAGAGCGCAAGAGCATGCGATAGAGAGTAAGCGCGCACGCGTGTGTGTATATATAAATGTGTGTGCTGTGGGTATGTGGGCATTCAGTCAATGGGGCTGAGGCACAAGCACGGGACCTCTCTCTCTCTCTCTTTCCTTCTTTCTCTTTTTCTCTCTCTGTTCGAGAACAAAGAATGAGAAAGCAAAGGAGGCTTCATCGTCTCGCCTCGTCTCGTCTCATTCTCTCCGTAGGCCAGACCTGCGCAGGAGTCTCAAAGGAAAACTAGCCTCCGCCCCAAAAGGACCCGAGAGAAGAGAAGACGGAGAGAGAACAGCCCACGGCAAGTAAAATAGAGAGAGAAAAAAAGAAAAAAAGAATGAAAGAGAGAGAAAGAGAGAGAGAAGGGAGAAAAGTGAACCTACCGCGACTCGGAGAGGGCTGTTGGTTGGCTGGGTTGAGATACCTGAGTGTTTTCCGTTTGGGTGTATTCGAGAGGGGGTAAAGAAAAAAGAAGAGGAAGAAGAAGGGAAAAAAAATGACTGAGAATGACGGTTTTCTGTGTTTTCTCCCTTCTCTTACTTGTGCGTGTGGTGTCTGTGTGTATTGTAGTAGTGGTCGCATTAACCATGCACCAGAGAGAGAGAGAGAGAGTGTGTGTGTGTGTGTGTTGTGTGAGAAGGGAACAATGGAGACCTCGGCGCGGTAATGATTACATGATCTGGGATGATCCCGTCTCTCTCTTTCTTTCTGGTTTGTCTGGTCTGTCTGGTCTGTTTGCGTGTTTGCGTGTCTGCGAGTCTGTGTCTGTGTGTGTCTCCCTTCTCTCCAACCCCCACTTCCGTCCCGCCCTATTTCCTTCTTTCTTTTTTTTTTTTTTTTGCGCGTCTGGATAGATGGGATAGGGACAACCACGAACCATGGCCATGGCCACGACCGTGATGGACAAAGGGCGTTGGCTCGTTCTTGTCTCTCTCCAGATCAAGCCAAGTCTTGCATTGGTGGTGCTGGTGGTGCGGGGGAAGAGGAGAACAGGTCCACAACCTATCACTCCTCTAGACTCGTACGCCTGCTCTAGTCTCGCTGTGGAGAAAGGAGAAGGGACCGTACACCAGCACAGCGTGGATCGTGTACGAAGGAGGCCTCACTCTCATTTTATCTTTGCTCTCTCACTCACTCACTCTCACTATCATCAATCTCACTCATTATTGCTCTTTCCTACGTCCACGCAGGGCAGATGTTGGCAATGAATGGCTAGGAATCTGCGGACCCAGAGAGGATCTCCTTTCCCCTTGCATATGACAAAGAAAAGGTGCCGCGGTAGGGAACAACCAAAAAAAGACAATCCCAAGAGAAACGAATGCAATAGAGACGGAGAGAAAAGGATACATGAGGGATCGGAGAAGAAATCGACCATGCAGAGAAAGTGAGGTGGAAAATATAACAGCAATAATTGGACATGCTCTCATGACTCCTTTGCTGGAAAAGAAAAAATACTGGGAACAAAAAGGGTCTCTCTCTCTCTCTCTCTCCATGAAGAAGAAAGGGATACATCCCCCTTCTCTTGGGACGCATAATTGGGGGGAGAGGGAGAGGGGAATGCGAGGTCCCTGTCTGGAGACAAAAGCGGGACGAAATCAACCTGGAAAGGCTCATCATCGGTAAGTGAAAGTGGGACATGGTCATGCCGTGTATTCCCTTATTTTTATTTTTTTTTTTTGTTTTTTTGCTCAATCCTTCCCGGCAGCAATCCATTTTTTGGTCCCATGCGCGATGATGAGCAGGCCCTTTATCCCAAAAGGCAGGAAGTTCCGGTCCCAACCCCATTGTTGTCCTATACTGACATGTAGAGGGACAAAAAAAAAAAAAACGCACGGTCTACACGCAACCAACCAAACTCAGACCATTGACGCACAATAGATCCGTTTTCTGGAACTCGGAGTGAGGCTGTAATGTACGCCTTGTTCTTTGTCCATCTCTGTCCGATCCGATGAGGGGAAGGGGAGGAAGGGGGAGACCCAGATAACACATCTCTTTGCTCATTTGTCTCTCTTCAGTCTCTTCTTTCTCTCTTTTCAATTCTACACGCACCTATTATTCTTTTTTGGCAAATGCACATTTTACACGTCATGCAGACACATGCAGCGCGCAAGGAACTCGGTTTCGCTCTACGTAATTCCATCACGCCTACAGTATGTCTACCCTAGGAGAGAGGTTTCTTTCTTTCGCTTTTTTTTTTTTTTTTGTTTTTCGGACCGCCCCCTTCTTCTCAACTCTGCAACCCGATCTCACTTTCCACAAAGAGAGAGAGAGAGAGAGAAAGAGATTGAGAACAAAATAGCTCTCTTCTCTCAAACACGAGAAAATAGAAAATAGATCTCGATCCGTAGAATGTAGATTTGGGAAAGTGATAGTGGAGAGATGTCCTACCTGGTGTTGAATGGACCGGTTCCTGTCGGATGTAAAGAGATAAGGAAGGGGGGGAAGGGTAATGTGTAGACAACTAGTGTATTTACAGGATCTGATCCTACTGTGAGGATAGTTATGAGAAATGAAAAGGAGCGGGAGTGAAAGAAAGGGAGCTTGTCGAAGAATGCTGAGGAACGATAGTTTACAAGACGAGAGGGAAAAAAAAAAAGAGTGCAGTAAATCCAGATTGGGAGGTGGGGGGGAGGGAAGGTTTTGTGCGTGAAAACAAGTAGACGGGGGTTCTGACGGACAAAATAAAAAAAAACGAGTGTGAGAGGGAGAGAGAGAAAGAGAAGTAGTGGATTCGGTTCTGTTCTCCTTAGCCTCTTGCTCTTTATATAAAGAAACACAAAAACCAAGGTCTGTTTGGGGATCGCTTTCTTTCTCTCTAGGATATTCAGGCGGGAGACAGGAGGAGGTACCGAAAGAGAAAACGTGGTCAAAGGAGCTTTTTTTTTTTTTTTTTTTCTCACTTTTTTTTTTTTTTTTTTTTTCTCACTCTTTGTTTTTTTTTTTTTTTTTTTTTTTTTCTCACTTTTTTTTTTTTTGCCCTCTCTTACTGTTGGGTAACGAGATCACATTGGATGGATCGTATGATGAAGGAGAAGTGAGAAAATGACAACAAAAGGGAAACCCCTCCCCTACCCTCCTTCTCACAGCCAATTGAGCAAGTAGAGCACAATAACAACCACAACACTGCCTGCACCAGCCGACCGACAATGATGTTATCTTGTCCCCCGCGCGCGCGAAAAAAAATAATCACAACGACATTGCGCCGACAACAAAATGCCTCATCGTCCCTCTTTCTCTCCCTCTCTCTCTCCCTTGATAATGACTATCTGCTCACCTACTCTCTCCCCTTCCATCCTTTCCCCTCTCCTCTCCCCCTTCTCTAGGACGTCATAAACCGTCTCCGAGAAAGGGTTTGAGATTCGAGCTTGATGAGTGCTTTAGTACGTGCAGACTGAGAAAAAAAAAATGGGCCAGTTATGAAAAAATGCCTCGTCTCACAAAAAAAATAATAATATAGAGAGATACACACAACGCGTGCACAAGCCGGACTTTTTTTTAAGCGATGAACAGTCCATGAGGGGAGGGGGAGAAATGTCAGGTGTCTACCATTCAAAGTAGCTTGCTTGCTTGCTTGATTTTTTTTTTTTTTTTTTTACTCTTGCATTGCAGAAAGGAAGCATGAGAAGCATGAAGGAAAGAAAAATAAAAACCCTCGGATGCGGGACAAAAAAGAAAGAAAAAAAAAAAAAGCACAGGATGCATGCATGACCTCGAACTAGGCCCACGGGCCAAGGGTTTACGTCTTCCTCCTCCTCCCCTGTGAGTTGTCCGAGTCCACTGTTTCTCACTTTTTTTTTTTCTTTCTTTCTCTCCGCCTCCCGAGAGAGAGAAAGAAAGAGGCTGAAGAGCGGGACAAAGGGGCAAAACTCCGAAAGATCGAGAAGCATCCTCGCACCGCCTCTTTCCTTCCTTGCATGCTGCTATTCCTGTTTTCCGTTGTTGTTGTTGTTGTGGTTGCAGCATGTTGTTGTCATTTTTTTTTTTTTTTGATAGTCCCGCTGCATCGCTGTTATTTTTTTCCATCCCCGATCGTGGTTTCTTTCTCAATTTTCGAGTCAATCCCGAACTGGTCGATTATGTAATTTTTTTTTTCTTTTTTTCATTGCTTTGCTCGTATCTCTACACGTGGATGTTCAATTGTGTAAGGGTTAGAGAGAGAGAGAGAGAGGAGAGAGGAAAGTAGAGAATCGCGTGGAATAAAAAAAAGGTCTTCTATGTTCGCTACAATACATGGATTAAAAAAAAATGATGCTTACAAAAAAAAGTGAGAGAGAGAAGAGAGAAAGAGAGAGAGAGAGAGAAAAAAAAAAAAAAACACTCACACTACAGAACCAAAAACTTCTATGTTTCCATTCCATTCCAAGAAATTACCCCCTTCTTCCTTTCCTTCTTCCTTCTCCGCTCTCACTCCCCCTTCCTCCTCCTTCCCCCTTCTTTGTTTCCTCTGTTACTTGGTCGATGTAGGGGCTGTGGTCGGGGTCGAAGGAGTGGGCGTGGTCGTGGTAGTCCTTGACTTGCGCCCTGTACTACTCCTTGTACCTCCAGTACCTCCACTTGCTCCTCCCAGTCCCGGTTGCGACCCAGCTCGGATCAACGTCCGACCACTACCTCCACCTTGGCTTTGACTCGCCGCCGCACTCAACTTTAGGCCCAAGCCACTGTCAACAGGAATCCCGTCCATGCCAAGTCCAAGTCCAAACTCTCGAATCGGGACCGGGTGAGCCATAGGACCGTACCCATACCCACTGCCATGCCCGTATGTACTTCCATAACTACCACTTCCACTACCACTACCGCCATGACTGGCAGTAGCCTTTCCACTCGATCCAGATCCACTTCCGACTCCAATGACCGCCCCAGCTCCGACGCTCAGGGTTCTTTGTCGTTGTCGTCCCGAGCTAGGATGACTCGAGTGTGTCTTGGGAGATCTCGTACTACGACCTCCATACGTGACTCCTCCTCCTCCTCCGATCCGCGCTGACGTAGAGGAAGAAGCTTGTTTTGGGGTCGAGGGGGTACTTGTGCCACTACTGCTCCTGCTTCCGGCTATACCATACCCTTGTCCATGTCCATGACCCTGTCCATGCCCCGGATGTGAGATGGATCCGAGTGAAGGCGAGGCTGGTAAAGATTCCTCTCCCAAGAACGGAGACATGGTCGCAGAGGAAGAAGGTGACGATACCAAAAGCTGTTCCATGGCTCTACGAGATCCTCCAGTTTCGTCCGCAGCTCCCTTGGGATGGGTGATCGTGGCTTCTCTGGATCGGGATGATGTCATTCCAGACCTGGACGCTTTCGTGCTACGCCCTTGAGGATGATGAGGGTGATGAGAGTGATGAGGATGATTATTTGAATTATGATGGTGATGCTGTTGCTGTTGGTGTGGGTATTGATGCTGAGGGTGGTGGTGGTGGTGGTGACCATGACTGGAGTGAGAATATGGGACCCCAGTTCCTGTCGTGCTATAGCTCGCCGTTCTCGAATGGCCTTCTGTTGATTGCCAAGATTCACTGTCTCCTCGTCGTCGTCGTGAGGATGGGATTTGATTGGAGGGTTGAGCACTTGAGAGGATAGGACCCTGACTGGGACCTGAGCCGCCCAACACACTACTATGGCTACTTTCCACAGTACCCGAGCTGGATTTTTTGTTCAAGGAAGGTGGTCGTTGCTGGGAAAGGCCTGTGTGACTGCTATTTTCAGGTCCCATCAACTTGAGACTCTGTTCAGCGGGACTCTGTTCCATATCTGGGTTCATCATGTCCACGGCCACCGACTCGGATCTTGTTCGACTGTGTAGACTGGTGGCTGTGGCGTTTATTGGGTCCATAGTGATTCCCTGTCCAGGATCGTTGACGAGTCCGAGCCCGAGTCCTCCAAAGTTGACAGCCTGCATCCTTGCTTGAGCGAGGGCATCTGCAAGGATCCGTGCGTATACCTTTTCGTTGTAAACATCATGGAACCCGTCTCCTGGTGTGTTTCCATATGGCACTAAAATGGAGATTTTTACCGATTGACGTGATTAGTTTCTTGCACGCATAGCATGAAAGTCTTTTTTTTTTTTTTTTTTTTTACTTTCCCTCGAGACACAAGGTTATAACAAAACGAGAAGGAAGAGATAGAGAAGGTAAAAAATGGCTTACCGAACCAGAGCCACCAGGACTCGCCCATGACACTCTTCCAATTCGCGAGCCACGAGCCCCGGTCCCAGATTCGTTCCTCATGCGCCGCTTTGACCACATTAAACTCAATTTCGGACAAGAATGGTAACAATTGAGCCATATTCCCTCCACCATTGGCCGCTCCAACAACCCCAGAGGCTACCGAACCCGTTCTTGACCTTGAAGAAGGATTCCGTCCTCTATTTGATCCCATGTCCTTGATTCTCTCTCCAATTATCGCGGGGTGTTGTTGTGGCGATCCTGTTGCTGTTGCTGCTGCTGCTGTTGCTGCTGCTGCTGCTGCGGCTGAAGAGATTGTCCTAGATCTTCTAGAAGCTTGATTACTTGGACTACTACCACCAAGACTCTGACTGGATCGATCCAGTTTCCGGTATTGAACTCGAATATAAGTACTTCTCATCTCTTGTAATGCTTCAATCGTAGTCCTGTTTCCTAGGATATAACTCGTATGTACAGTCGTAAAGGCAATGATCATCAACGCCAACAAACTCGTCAAGACCATGACCACCACCCATTGTACATCCAATGATCGCCAAGTCGAGTTTGGTATCCAACTATTATCCCCATTGGGTCGATTTCCTTCTCGAAGGACCGTCAACAACAAGGGGGCCATGGATCCTACAACCCAACTTGCAGAGATGGAGGCATACAGGATAAACAGATAAAAACATTTGTAATTCCCAAATCCGACACATCCATTCACCCAGGGACAATGATGATCCATTCGAAGAACACAGTATCCACATTCAGAACAGTGGTGACTCCGATCCGGTTTGACCATTTCACATTCATCACACCATCGGGGTTGTCCATCCCTTGTCGAGATACTCAACGTAGCCATCGGTATTGGGTAAGGAGTCAAAGCCGATGTTGTGGTCGTTGTGGTGGCAGTAATGGCGGTAGTGGCCGAAAAGGGTGACCTGGGAGAACTAGGAGAGGTTTGACTCACTCCCGTGGTTGTTCGGACGAGAGGTGTCATTCCAAACCCGACTTCATCCTGGGGCATGGCCGCCATGGCCGCCAGAGGCGGTCGTGACGGGAGATCAATGTTTACGGTGAGCACACCATGACCGCTACCGTTTCTCCCTGAGTCTCTTCTTCTTCCTCCTCCTCCTGTTCCGCCTTCCAAAGCCCCATAAGAAGAAGAAGAAGAAGAAGTTCCCGTTGTTACTGCTCCCGTCACGCCAGCCGTTATCAAGTTCATCTGGATGGAGGAGGAAGAAGTTGCCGATCCTCGATGATGATCCTCTTCTTGCTCACTGCTCTCAAGCATCTCGACGACTTGTTGCCGTTGTTGCTGATCTCTAACGTCTATGGGCTCTTCATCGACGATCATGGAAAAGTAACCCGTCGAACCTGGGATTTGATCCGCAGGCGAAACTGCAGCGGTTGGGTATTTAGGCATACTCAGTATTGAGGGTGAGTGACCAGGACTCGGGTATTGTTGCTGCTGCTGCTGCTGCTGCTGTTGTTGTTGTTGCTGTGATAATTGGAATTGGGAAGCTCCACTTAGGGTTCTTGAATGGACAGACATGGGTCGATGATGATCCAATGGCTGTGGGGCAATTGTTGCCGATCGCAAAGTCGGTAGACGTTCAACGGATTCAGATCGTCGCCCTGTAGACAAATGTGTCATCGGAGGACTCGTTGTGGTGGTCATGGTCATCATGGCTTGTGTTTTTTGGAAGGGTGTGGTCGTCCTTGGGACCGGAGGCGGAGGTATCCGTACTGGGGGCTACAAAATGGCGAAGAAAGTGGCGGGAAATGATAATAATGAGAATAGTATCATATCCCCCCAAATTGAAATGAGGACAAGAAAACGTCAGTATGATTTCTTTGTTTACTCTACGCCCTGCGTTGCAGAACAAGGCAATCAGATAGTGCCATCTCTCCCTTCCCTCTTCCCAACTCAAGATATCCCTGCTTGGAGGAGGAGGAGGAGGAAGAAAGGCAACACGCTTCCAAAAAGACAAAAAGATAATTGACACTTAGTAGGGAGAGGAGGGGGGGTGCACGAGAGAATGTAAGGTTGCATGTGGAGCGCAAATAAAACAAAACAAAAGGAAAAGGAATGCTTAATGACGACATGGTGTGGAGAAAGTGCATGAAAAAAAAAAAAAAAAAAAAAAAAAAAAGGCAAAGAGGAAAAGAGCACTCTCTCCTTCCCTTACCCCCACATGTTCACACAGCGCAAAAAAGAAAAACAGATTGCAGGAAGACTAATCTGTCAAAGGCAAGCCAGGTAGGTCACAGGAATGATTACGTCCTCCCCAGGATTGGTTTGTAAAGAAAAGAAAAGAAGAAGAAGAAAAGAGATGGAAAGTGAGAGAAAGAGAGAGAAGGAAGAAAGGGGAGCCAACAGTTACAGCAAGGAAACCTAACAGAGACGCAGGTTGGCCTCATGATGCATCCAGAAAGAGTGCGTGCGGAAGGGGGATGGGGAGGTGAGGAGAGAGAGAGAGAGAGCAAAAAATGTATGTTTGTATGTGGAGATGGTGTGTGCGACGCGTCCAGTGCGTCAGAGAGAGCAAAAAAAAAAAAAAGATAGAGAGTTCAAGGAGTCTCTCTCTATTTGGGAATGCAATTCATTATTATTTTTCTTCAAGGGGGGAAGAGGGACCCACTAACGTGTCATCCAGAGAGAGGGACATGGGAGGAAAGGGGACTAAAAAAAAAAGTATTCAATCATCGCTTACCTTGGAAGTTGACCCTGGTGAACGAAAGACACTCTGCACATAAGAGGTCAAGAAAAGTACGATCAGGACATTAAAGACCACGAGATAGAGTCCTGTTCAATCGTTTCGTGAATGGAGACAAAGAAAAAGAAAAGAAGAAAAGGCCCCAATCCCACCGAGGAAGGAGCAAGGAGGAGAAGAAGAACAAGAGAGCAGGGAGTGACAAGAATAGGATAATTTGTTTTGGGAGCATGCGTTAGTATACCCCGGTGCATACCGATCGTGTTGCTAGGAGACGTGGATCTCTTTCTCTCTCTCTCTTTCTCTCTCTCTCTCGCTCTCTCACTCTCCTCATGATCTGCTCATATGCTCCATTGATCGGATGGACGCCTATCTTTGGGGATCTTAGTGCCTAGAAAGCTTCTCTCTTTCTTTCTTTCGTTTTCCCTTTTTTTTTATATAGTACATGAAAAATATGATATCCATAAAAAAAAATAGGCAGGAAAAAAGATAGAGAAGAAAGGAACACCAGTAGCACGTCGCTGACCCACCGGTCATCGGAGCCACACAGATCGGCGCCAAGGAAGCACGCTCCTCTCCGGGGAACAAGCGATGAGAAGTAGGGGGGAAAGGGAGGGTCCCATTGGTGCAAAGAGAGAAAGAGAAAGAGAGAAAGAGCTCTTGAAAGAAAAAAAAAAGAGTCGGGACCGAAGGAACGCGCTGGCAAGGAGGTACGGGAGTAAAAAAGAAAAAAAGACTATGGGGAAAAGGAGAAAAATGAAAGAGAGAAAGAGAGAGTGGGGGGCTGAAGAGGAGGAGGAGGAAAGAGGAGGCGGTGAGAGCGAAGAAAGGAGAAAGGTCATGGAGATCGGAGGATCAACCAGGCTGGGCAACGGAAACATGATCTGGTCCAGAAAAAAAAAAAAAAAAGCAAAAGAGCAAGAAAAGCAAGAGACAATGAAAAAGTAGATAGATAGAAGACTACATTGCGATTCTTTCACCAAGAGAGAGAGAGAGAGAGAGAGAGAAATTCCACATCCGTGTGTGCTGGGAAGACCAGGAGAAAGAGTAGGAGGAAGGACAGGGTGGGCGAGGGGAGGGTTGAGAGATCCCAAAGATTGAATTTCCAACAACTACGCTCGAGCCCAAAGATCGCGACATCCAACTCGCGACAAACAAACAGAGAAAAAAAAAATAACAAAAACCTCGGCCCCGCACAAAACCATAGAGGAAGGGGTCTCCTTTTTTGCTTCGTTGGCTATTTTTTTTTGGGTGTGTCTGTGTTTGGTCCATTCTGATCATGTTGGACCACGGGAGGGTAACCAAGGGGCGTATGTGTGCGGAGGAGTGGGGGGGTCTAGTTTCTTATCGTCCTTACCAGCTTGAAGAGCGTTGTGCTTGATCCGGAGGATGTAATCAACTGTTGGCAAACCATTGGGAGTTAGGGGAGAGGGGAGTGAGAGAGACAGCATGTGTCCAATTCACAAGAACCGAACCAACCGACCAACCAACCGACAAGAAAAAAAAAAAAAAAAGAAAAGAAAAAGAATGGATCAAGAGGACCGATCCCACACCAGAGAGAGCATTCGTTTTGTTCGTTCGTTCGGTCGTTCGTTCGTTCGTTCGTTCGTTCGTTAAAAAAAAAAAAAAAGAGGAAACAGGGAAAAGGAAAGAGAATGGTGAACACAGAATTAGTATCAGAGCAAGACCTGCAGCCCACCTGAGCCTTCCGTAATCAACGCTGCAGGGTTGCCAGAGACAGAGACACCGTGAGCCACGGCAGGAAATGAACAAGGATGCGGGGAAGGGACTAACGAGTTCAAGTGAGAGAGAAGGGACAGAGAGAGAGAGAGGAAGGGAAGTGATCTTGACAGCGAACGAGACTAACAAGACGATGGGTCTAGGGAGAGAGAGAGAGAGAGAGAGACGAAAGACTTTCGCTTATTCTCACTCTATCACCCTCACTCCCATTGTCTCTCTATCTCTCCACTCTCTGCTTCTCATTTGTATCCTCGCAGCGTTGGATTGTGAATAGGAAGCCAAAGGGGGACTCGATCCATGGAGTGAGAGAAAGAAAAAGAGAGAAAAGAAAGAGTGGAGCTTGTCTAACGAAACTTTTTTTTTTTTTTTTTGAAAGAACGTACTGCAGACACGAACGGTGTAGACATAGTAGATATAGCCGACCATCAGCACCAAAACTGCCGGAAGTGCCGTCGATGCCAATCGAATCGCTCGTCTAGGTGGACGATCGGCCCGACGACGTCGACGGCGCTGTGTTTGGACACCACCGGTTTCAATCGGAGGCAACGACTCGTTGTGAGGCATGGATGGGTCTGATATGGGCGAATCCTGAACACCTGCACCGGTCATGGAAACTGCGATCGGCAAAGTGGCAGCGTATCCAGAAGTGGGAGACGAGGCAACTGACTCTTCAGGTAGTTTCGAAACACGATGATCCTTGGAACCAGCAGGAGGCCATGGCGTGATGGCCATGGCCAGTGGCGGATGCTGCTGGTATTGTTGTAGCGACGAATGGCGACGGTGGTGCTGAGGGTGGTGGTGGTGCGAAGGGTGACGGTGATGACTGTGATGATGATGATGGCGGTGATGGTGGTGGTTGCGGTGGTTGCGGACTGGAGGAGAGGAAGATGACGAGGAAGGAGATGCGAGATGACCGTCCGAGTCCAGGGCGGCGGCCATCTCTAGGGCCGCAAGAGCCGGTGAATACCGAGCTCAGGATCAGTGGTGCGGCACGCAAGCCAGATCAGAGCAAGAGAGGATGTAAAAGAAGATTTGCGGAAGGGTGAGTAGGGGTGAGAAGGTGAATGTGTGTCTGTGTGTATGAAATGAGAGTGTTGTGGGCGTGTGCGCGATTGTGTCAAGCAGATAGGATTGAGAGAGAAAGAGAGAGAGTAGGAGTGGGGAATGCGAGAGACGTTTGAGGTTTGAGAGAGAGAGTGAGAGAGAGTGAGAGAGAGAGAGAGAGAGAGAAGAGAGAGAGAGAAGAGAGATGAGAAGAAGAGAGAGAAGAGAGAAAAAGAGAGAGAGAGAGAGAGAAGAGAAGAAAGAGAAAAAGTGAGAAAAAAGAAGAGAGAAGCTTAATTGGCATCGACCACGGACCACCCTGGCCTGGGATTGAGCAAGCGTCCTTTTTTTTTTCTTCTTCTTCCTCTCCTGCCTGTACCAGAACAAAGGCCACAAAGGAACAAAAAAGAAAATTACCCCGATCGCCACGCACAGAGACCCTTTGCTCCGAATAGACTGACAGGCAAGGGACAGCCGAGAGCTGGAATGGTAAGGGACGAGACAACCGAGGAGAGAACTGACGGGGGTTGGGGGGAGGAGAGCTTGCCCGGCCGAGAGGCACAAGACGACGAGTAGGAGGAGTAGGAGGAGGAAGAGGAGAGGGCTTGGGGAGTACGAGGGGGTGGTAGGCGATGGACAAGATAAAGAAGAAAACTTTCGAGGTGAGAGAAAGAGAGAAAGAGACAGCAAGGGTGGGCGATGGTGCATGCACGCGTGCAGTGGGCGCTGCGATGAATGTTCTGCAGCAGGTCGCTGCCGATGTGGTTCTTGAGTGAGTTTTCTTTTGTGTGTATGTGTGTGGTGTGTGTGCAACGAGGTGTCGGTGTTCAATGGAGAGTCGGTTGTGAATGTCAACGGGTCTTTTTCCTCTCTTTCTGCAACGAGCTTCTTCTTCGAATCTTCCCGAAGCAAACAGCCGAATGCAGCAGGAGGAACAGAGCCAGGCGAGCGAAAGAGAAGACCGCGTGGAGTAATAAGAAAAAGAAGGAGAGAAGCCCGAGAGAGAGAGAGAGAGAGAGAGAGAGAGAGAGAGAGAGAGAGAGAGAGAGAGAGAGAGAGAGAGAGAGAGAGAGAGAGAGAGAGAGAAGAAGAAGAAGAAGAAGAGAAAAGAATGACGATGAGAGAAAGAGAGAGAGAAAGAGAGAGAGAAAGAGAGAGAAAGTGAAAGCAAAGGAATCCCTGTCTGCTTCTGTCCCTTGTACCTGTGTGTGCCTGAATCCCTTTGTGAATGTGTGCCTGGCCTGTCAATCTCATCCTTTGGTTATTCATCCTTGTCATTTATTCATCCTTGTCTCTTCCACTGTCAGATTCTTTTTCCTGAGCAAGAAATGGACACTCCATTGAGTTCCTCTCTTTTCTCTCTCTCTCTCTCTCTCTCTCTCTACACAGCTTCTCTCTCTTTTCCTCTGCGCAACTGAGCTTGCCTTATTCTCTCTCACCTTCCTCTACCTCGGTATTCACTTTCTCCTTTCAAAGCCCATAAACATCTTTTTGGGCGCAACACCCTGTTCTCCGACCCCAACGGACCCAAGAGGTACCTTCGGTTCCTCTTCTTTACCTCTGCACGTCGATATCGCTCTGTGGGACTGCTGAGCTGAAGCAGAGCCCTTTTTTGCGGAGCAGAGAGAATCCGCATTTCGATTTGCGCCAGACCATACTACCATGGTCTCTGCTTCTGCCGCTCAGAGCACATTCATCATGGTGCCCTGCCTCCCTTCCATCCAATGCGGGTCCTCCTCGGGTTCTCTCCTGGGACAGGGGAGAGAGCTAGAAGGAAGAAGAGGACAGTGGCTCGATGCAATGACTGAGCACTCTCTTTCTTTGATTCTTTCTTTCTTTCTTTCTTTCTTTTCTAAGAGTGAGTGAGTGTGCTGAGCGAGTGTGCTGAGCAATCAAGCTCGGTCTGGGCAACCGGTGTGTTCTTTTTGTTCTGTTGCAAGGGTGTACTACACGATTTGTATGCTTGTGCGGCGCCAGCTTATAGCAGCAGACAACTAGGTTGTTTAGAGCTCGTGAACCGAGAGGCGACTGAGAAGAGACAAAGTAAAAAAGAGAGAGATGCATGGCTCATTGACGCGATTGACCAAAGTGTCGACACTGCCTCTTTCTCTCTCTCTCTCTCTCTCTCTCTCTCTCTCTCTCTCCCTTTCACTGTTATCTCCGTCCACTCCCTTCTACTCCCTCTTTCTCGCTCTCTCTTTCTCAGTTTGATCCGGAGATGCAGTTGCACAGGCACCCATTTGGCTTTGGGAGGGTTGATGCAGTTGCACAAACAGCGCCTCTCTCCAACTCTCTTTCTCCCCTTCTCTCTCTCTCAAGTTGATTACTCTGCATCGTGTTGCATTGCCCGTTCCACCCTTTTCTCTCCCTTTCTCAGTTCCAACCCTATTCGGAGGACACATGGGGAGAGAGAGGGAGAGAGACGTGGGGGGAAGATGCAACGTCTGACAAACCAAAAGGCACTATCGCACTCTCTTTTAGACAAACGGGGTCCCAGCAAGAAAAGAAAATTGGTGAGGTTGTGTGTGTACTTTTTGCCGTAAAAAAAAGGGCCCCTGTCTCTCTCACACTCCCTGCTGCATGGTCCACAGACATACACACACACAAACACGTACTCTCTCCTTCCTATCCCAGCGTACCTTGCTCGACACACACCTTGGCTCCTTGTCATTACCTCTCTCTCTTTCTGACTCTCTCTCTTTCTCTCTCTCTCCAAGAAAACCCTTTTCTTTTTTTTTCTCCTGTGCAGTTGCACGCGTTCACACACACACACACACACACGCAAACATAATAGACTCTCGACCATCTCCATCTCGGAATCGAAATCGCCCATTTATCTCTCTTTCTCTATTCTTCTTTTTCTTTCTTGCCTCACTCCTGCACCCCATTAAAGTATACGTTACCGTTGTTGCACATTCCACAAAAAACTCGGATAATCGTCGTTCGACTGGGTCCTCTTTTTTACTCTCTTTTATTTTTTTTACATTCCGTCCCTGTGTGTCTTTGTCCCTTTGTCGTCTTTACTTTCCTCTTTCTCCTCCCCCCTTTCCCCCTTCAAACTCTCTTTTTCTCTCTCTCTCTCTCTCTCTTGGACACATGCCGACCACAAAAAGAGCATGCACAACGCGTTCGTTATAGTTTTTTTTTTTTTTTTTTTCAGTTTTTGATATGTTGATTGACTTGTCAACATAAAAAAAAAAAAAAAGTGCACAAACCGTGGCCGAGTCACCTTGCTTACCCGAGACCCATGTTGCTCTCTCTTTCTCTCTCTCTCTCTCAAAAAAAAAAGCAACATCGGCAATAACAACAAAAACATCATCATCATCATCATCATTAGAATCAACAACAACAAAGTAACCATGTTAAACGCTATGATGTAGTACTCTAATACTTTCTAATATTTTTTTCCCTCCTCCTCCTTACCCCCTTCCCTGTCCTCCAACGTTCCTTCCCCTTTCTACCTTTTTAGTCTTTTCTTTTTCAAAGAAAAAAAAAAAAAAAAAAAAAAAAAAAAAAGGCATGCAGGCGTACTTGCGAGTGTTCAAAATGACATGGTATGGTAAAGTCCAACTGGGGGGGGTAAGGGGGAGCGAACAGGCTTACAACAGAACCCCAAGATAAAAAAGAAAGAGTATAGGTTCTCTCTTCGTTTCACATCAGCTCGGCCAGTTTTTTTTTTTTTTTTTTTCGTTTTCCTTGTGCTTCAGATGTGGTCAATGTGTCCCGTAGGTGCAGTTGTACCCTACTCCAACAGTCAAAACAGCCCTCATGAGTCCCAAAAGAAAGAATGAGAGAATGAAGAAAGGAAAGAGAGAGAGAGAGAAAAAAAAAAATTTTTTTTCTCCCACACTCACACCATGCAGGAGTGGGCCCAAGAGTCGTTGCACAATCCATTATTTCCCATTTCTACATTGCTCTCTCTCTCTCACACACACACTCTGTCTCTCACACAACACTCACACTTTTCTTTCTTCCGACTTATCTTATCCTCGCAGCTCTTTTTTTTTTTTTTTTTTTTTTTTTACCTCTTTCTATTCCGTTCGACTATCAGCACTGCTCAAAGTTTGAGCAAAAAAAAAAAAAAAAAAAAAAAAGAGAGAAAAGGACTTGACTCAGGGGGGGGTGCCGGGCGGAGACCCTGACAAAAAAAAAAAAAAAGAATTGACTTTTTACGCAAAGATCGAGCCAGATAGAAAAAAAAACAAGAGAGTGAGCGAGAGAGAGAGGAGATGTGATAATAATAGGGGGAGCATATTCTCAGGCACTGATTCAGACGCACCCCTCTCTCAACGCCTTTTTCCTTTTTTTTCCTTGGTGCGTGTGCAGGGAGCGAGGTAGGCAAGCAGGCAGGGCATGGACTCTTTTTTTTTTTTTTTTCTCTCTCACTCCACTGGTCTGAAACCCAATTGATCGCACGTGGTGCATGACGACGCGTGCTACCGCTGGGACGCGTTTTACTCTCTCTCTCTCTCTCTTTCTCTCAAGGGAAGATCAAAACCCTGGATCCTAGCAAAAAGATTTTCCTTCCCTCCTCTTCGGGACGGGACACACCTCCATCCATCCATCCATCCATCTCTTTTGGCACCAAAATATCTCCTCTCACATATACACCTGCTCCAATACCGGAGATTTTCAACCGAACCCACTTTTTTTTTTATTTCTTATCCTTCCCTTTCTCACTCCTCCTCCTCCTCTCTCCTCTCTCCTCTCTCCTCTTTCTCTTTCTATCTCCTTTCTTTCTCATCTCCTTCCTTTTGGGCACCATCTCCCTACCTCTCCACCTCGTTTTCTATGTTTTTTGGTCCTGATGACTAGAAGAGTGTCAACTCCGAAGGTATATGTGTTTGTATGTGTTTTTGTCCGTGTGTGTGTGTGTGTGTGTGTGTGTGTGTGTGTGTGTGTGTATTGCGCGTGTGTATATTTTTTTTTTTTTTTTACCCCCGCAACCTAGGACCAAAAACTGCGCTATTTCAACACAAAGCGGGTGTCAAAAAAAAAAAAAAAAAAATCGAGATGGAACAGGAAGAGAGAGAGAGAGAGAGAGAGAGAGTGATCGACATGTTAGAGAAAAGTAACCCCGCTATCGACCCTACTCTCATCCTCTTCCTCTCTTTTATGTTGTCATCTTGGTCATCAGCTGAAAAAACTTTTTTTTTTTCTTGCCTTTGCCTTTGCCTTTGCCTAGAGCTCTAGACCCCTCTACTCCTCTCTTCACACGCCATCCTCACCCAGATCTCTATGCTCAACACAAGATAAATCGAAAAAAACGTGTACTTGTATATTGAAGAAAAAAAAAAAAAAAAGAAAAATGCCTTTTTGCGTGTTTTTTTTCGGGGGAGGACTCAAAAAAAAAAAAAAAAAAAAAGAATGCAATCGTGCTCCCCCCCTTCACATTCCCTTCCCCTCTCAACCTATGCTAACCTTCTCTCTCCCCTTCATCAAATTTCAAGGCGACAATGACTTGTCCTTCGCCAGATCCAGCTGCTGGACTTGACTCGTCACCTCCGATACTCCCGTCGCAGAACTATCATCTCCTTCTACTCCTGTAATTGGTGATGATGTAGATGCTGATGTAGATGCTGATGATGATGATGCTGTGGTGGTCGTGGATGCAGAGGAAGTGGTGGTAGTGGTCTCAATACTAGCCGACTTGCTCACTGCCGCCGCAACCATCTGCTCCTCCAACTTGACATCCCCTTCAAACGATTGTGATGTCTTGAGCTCTGGTGCAGTCGGATCCGCCAAGAGCACCGGCTCCATCAACTTTGATTGACCCTTCTCCTCCTCCGTTTGGGTCGCTCTTACTCCTTCCACAGTCTTCAAAGATCCCTCCGTGCTCTGTGGCTCCTGCTGGCCTGCAGCAGGCGCTTCCTTGACACTACCCTTCTCCTCTTCTTGAAGGGTCGATGCTTGAGCATGCACTTTGGGCGCCAAAGGCACGGGTATATCGACCGCCTTCTCCGCTGCCGATCCCTCCTTACTACCCGTCACCGTCGTCGCATTATCATTTCCTTGCGCAGATGGATCCACTGTTGTCGTTTCTGTAGGCCATGAGGAAGATGAAGAGGCGGTGGGGGTGGTGTCAGGACTCTTGAAATCATCCGAGAAGGGATCATTTGGGTCCGAATCAAATCCAAAATCCTGAGCAAATGCATCCTTATTCGCCCCTGTCGATTCGGTGGTGGTCGACTCCTTGGTTGTCGTCTCTTCTGCCTCTCCCTCCTTGAACGCACCAAAATCAAAGTCGCCCTCCTTGCCCTCTAGAGACGCCGACTTGAACTCGGTAAATCCATCCTTAAAGTCTTCGGACCAATCTGAGGGGGCTGCACTGAACTGGGTCGATGTTCCTAGAGTTGAGATCCTCGCATCACCAAACGAGCTTGTCCACTGCTAGTGACCAAATCGATTTCAATAAGAGAACGAGAAAGAGAAGAATTAATCCTTCAGTCAGTTATCGCCATGTTACCAGTTTCGTTTTTCAGGGGGGAAAAAAGTAAGAAAGAAAAAGAAAAGCAAAGGGAGAGCAGCGACTTACATGAGGACTCCATCCATCATCGTCTGCTCCTTCTTCCTCATCACTGTCATCAAACTCAGGCATCGCATGTCGGTTTCCAAAGGGACTCTGCAGATCCGTCAACGCCGCCGCTGCAGTAGCTGCTCTCCGACGATCAAATTCCGTCTCGGCTCCATACTCGCCTACCCATCCTCCTTCTTCATCATCCTCATCTTCATCCGAAGATCCAAACTTGTCTGGATGGGCTCCTGGAATATGCTGTGACAGATAACGAGCAAACTAACCATGGCAGGTCAGAGGAAACACACTCACTCACTCACATGGACTCATCCACCTGCACAAACAATCAAACAAAAAAAAAACAATACACCCCTTTTCTCGTGAAACTTCTTTTGGAAAAACTTACCTCATTGGCAGTATCTCCGTCAATGACAGCTTGGTTCACTTCTCGATAACTCTGATTCCCTCCATACTCCTCTCCATGTGGATCATCCATATAATCATCCACCACAATCTCATCCAACAAAGACTTGGAGTTATCCAACATCATGTTGGGTCGACTACCTCCCAAGACCTGTGCATCTCGCTCTTTGGTCTCCTTGAGTGCATTCGTCACATAGCTCCACCAGTCTTCTTCATCAATAAACTCGGCAAGCATCGACATCAGACTCGTGTCCTGATACATCTCCAGCAACTTGACCGTCTCGTCCGCAATATAGGTCAAATGACCCATATATCCCAATCGAACCCCCATCGGCTGCGAGCTATTCCCCAAAGCAAGAGAGAACGAGTCAGTTGAGGATGATTATTTAGGGAAAAAAAACCTCTTTTCGGCTCATCCTTTCAGAGATTCCCCTGTACTCACCACTCATAATCACAAAGACGTTGAGCATCTGCAATCCTCTTGGTCAATTGTCCATCCTTAAAGATCGAAACCGTCAACCGTCTGTTCCATCCTTCACGGATACCAAGGTTCCCCTTGGGTGGGATATAGTTGCCACTTCCATCCGGTCGTCCAATATCCCCCATAGGTCGATGGAACACTTGATGCACCATATCATACACCACCGTATGCAAAAAATTGTTCCAGGGGAATTGGAAAAACAAATCAAAACAGGTCGGGATGATTCGATGATCAACAAATTGAAGCTTCAAAAAATCTCCCACAGGAATCATCACATCTTGTTCCATCGGGTTCGACAACGTAATGTCCACAATGATCGAACTGGCCAATGTCGAAGGTGGCCCCGCTGGTGGGATCGGTGTCGCTCGTGGTGTCACTTGGTCATCGGGCGATGCCAAAGACAATGTATCCTCAGAAATAGGTTTAGGAGTACTGCTTCCCGAATCGGTCTCCTTGTTGACTTCTTCTTCTGATTCTGTGGATTCCGAGGCGGCAGCCTTTTCAGTAACATCACTCTTCTCTGTTGGATTAGTCTTTTCAGTCACAGAAGCACTCGGTTCGTCCTTGGAGGCTGTCTCATCCTTGGCAACACTAGATGCCTCCGCGTTGGTCTCCACGGTAGCCGCTTGAGCTCCCTCCGACTTGACAGCGTCTCCTCCGTTGACAGTAGCCTGAGCAGCATCTTGTTCCTGAGCCTTTTCGGACTCCTTTTCCTGCTCTGGCTTTTGCTCCTGTTGTTGTTGTTGAGTGGCATCTTGTTGGAGATGAGGATGAAGTGAATAGTTGGGAGAGACGGTTGGCACCTTGACCGTTCCATCTGGGGAGACTGAAATGATGGGTCGAGAATTGAGAATGGCCATGTTGGAACAATGCAAAAGCTCTGCAAACATTTCACAAATTTTAAGTCGCTCAAAACCAAGAGGAATTTGTCTTCCAATCGAGGTCTCGACAGATCCAGACTAGAGGAGTCAAGTAAACCAATTGGGGAGGAGGAGGAGAGAGGGAGTCAGTGCCAACAAATGATCGTTGTCCTTTCATCTTTAGCATGGGGACTATCGAAACGTATCAGGAACCTACCACTGATCTAGGATCAAGGAGTAAATCTTTAAAGTCTTCAATCCGCGAAGCCAAGACCTTCAAAAGGTCGCTGAGATCCACAGCCTCTCGCGGGGGTTCGGCTCCAGGTGGTAGTGGCTCAACATCATAATCGCTATCGTAACAATCAAAGAACAGAGTAGATGGTCCATTCGTCAATTCATCTGTGTCCATTCTTTTCAATTGATCCAACAAGAAAAGGGTAAAAATTAAAAAATAAAATCCAGAGTTGCTCCTCGCACCTGTTGTTCCGTCGAATAAGCTCGATAAATATGGTAACACCGTTGATGAGGGTCGAAGTCGAGTGTGGAGCGGTTCGATCCAACATGTAGCCAACAAGTCGAGTGACCATGATCTCGCTCTTGAGTTCATCAATCAAGATATTGGTTCCAATAGAGGGCTGCTCCGGGTGAGAAGACTGTGAAATCGCAATGATGTCTAACAGAACCTGCGAAGCTATCGAGTGGGTCTAAATAAGGATAGGAAACAGAAACAAAAACAGCAAGGCTCATGAGTGAACTGCAACAAGTAGCAAATGAACAAGACTGGAGTGTCCAATATTGTTGAACTCGAGAGAGAAAAACGCTTTTGTTAGATGATTTACCTCCTCGTCTAGGTTGGGGTCCAATTGACCAATTAGCCAAGGCATCAATCCATTCTCGCTTAGCCACTATAGGATCCACCAAAAGATTAATGTCAGGACATCATGAAACAAATCGACAATGACTGGTACAAAGTAAGAAAGAAAAAAAAATCCTCAAAAGTGATGGACGAGCGTGTCCTGCCAATAGACTAAAGGTTACCTGAACAATTCCCTTGCCCTCTGGAGCTTCTTCCATGCTGATGATCTTTAGCAACAGATCCATGATGGCTGAGGTCGACATGTGCAGCAACAGTTTCTGAACTACATTGGGCCGTGATTTGATGAACTCTAGCATCTACAAAAAAAGATCAGAGAACAATGTCAACGGTCAGATCAGTCATTTATCCCAACAATAATAAAGAAAAGGATCAAAAGGGGGAAGAAGAGGGGGGCTGGATGAGATTCTCCACTCCCCAATCACGCGTGCATTAGTTTTTTTTTTTTTTTTTTACCTTGGATGTCTTTTTCATCAAAAAGACGCCAATGACCTTTGCGAAATAGCTAGCCTGCACAGGATTCAATGGTGGCGGCCGGTCCAGAAACTCCCAGAACTTTACAAGCATGTCGATATTGGTCATCGCCGACTCGAGGAGACCCCAGATTTCGCAGGCAATCACCTCGCAAGCAATGAATGGGTATCTAAAAAGCGATAAAGAGAGAAGAAAGCAAATGTGAGCGTGAGCATTGGTTGAGCGCGGAAAAAGAGGAAAAGAGAGGTGAAAAAAGAAAGAAAGAAAGAAAAGAAAAGAAAAGGCAAAGCAATGCAAAGAGTAGGTAGATCCAGTAAGATAGATCCAGTTCTGTGTTTCTCTTTTTTAGATCACTTGGTAGATGCGCCAATAATGCTGTCCTACTTTGTGATAATGATGGTGGTGAAGGGATGTATACACGCAGCATGTATGCTTTTATGCGCGTGTGTATGTGTGTATGATTGCTGTGTCCCCGTCATTCTCTCTCTCTCTCTCTCTCTCTCTCTTTTCACCCCCAAGTGTCGTGATCCTCTTCCGCCCATGAGAAAAGAAGAGAAGAGAAGAATGCTCTTTTTCTCTTGTATCACATCATAGCGCTTGTCTGCCCGATGTTTTTCACTCTCATCTTGTTAGTCTCTCTGCATCTCATCTCTTCCTCTCAGCAGACGGCTGTTTAATGCAGCTCTGGTTTGTGGTTGGGTTGGGTTGAGTTGGGTTGGGTTGGGTTAGGTTACGTAGGGGGTAATAGCAATGCGGTGGCGGCGGTGGTGGTGCGTTTGATACTCGTCTCTCCTGTGTATCGTTTACTCCAGATGCCTCAGTCCCAGCTGACCAGAATGATCGGACGATACACTGAGGCACCATGTCAGAGAGAGAGAGAGAGAGAGAGAGAGAGAAAGAGAAAGAGAAAGAGAAAGAGATAAAAAGAGTATCGCGGATCCCTTTTCCCCCTGGCCATGGAGGTCCAGTCCCTGAGTGCAAGAGCCAAAGTGCGATGTGCGACGTGTGATGGCGATGAGCGATGTGCCAGACAAGGAAGAGAGAGAGAGAGAGAGAGAGAGAGAAGAGAGCCGATTTTGTCCTAGTCGAAGCTCTGTCGGATGCGGATGCGCAAAAGATATGGGGTATGTTTTCTCTTCAGGCTGCGTCAGTAGCTCCTTGAGGCCTCTCTCTTTCCGTCCTTTTGACTTTGGCTGTCCCCTTTGAAGATGCGAAACGCATCCAGGGGAGGCAGAAGAAGACAACAAAGAGACAAAAAAGACGGGCGCGTGTTCGTGGGACGGACACGTAATCACGAGCCACGGAAAAAGAGAAAAAAAAAAAAAAGAACAGACAGGTACACGGTCGGTCGCAAAGTCCCGCGCTGAAGGATGCCTGGGCACAAAGAGTGAAGAAAACAATAAAGAGAAAATACTCCATCTTCTCTGTCTGCACATCACGTACGGCCACCATCCCACGCAACGCATACTACCGCAGACGACTTCAAGCAGGGGTGCAGGGCAAAAAAAAAAAACTGACAAAAAGGGAGAGGAATAGCAGTGGATGGTGTCCTCGAGACTTTTTTTTTTCTTTTCCCGACTTATTTGAACCGTGCACGGTCTTCGAGGTCATCGCTGACGATATAGCTCAACAGCTGTGAAAGAACAATTGGGTCACGGAGACTAGAATGAGCAAAGTGAAAAGAATCATTAGTATGAGGCAATTGTCGAGATGCATCAAGAACAAGGAAAAAAAAAAAAAAAAAAAAAAAGGCATATCTCTCTCTCTCTCTCTCTCTCTCTCTCTCTCTCTCTCTCTCTCTCTCTCTGAATGCCCTTGCTGCTCCCGAAAAGGCTGGCTTCCGAGTAGAAACAGTAGACACCTCCGATGGTCAAGAGTCGAGGTTGCTCTCAGAGTGAGAAATAAAAAGAGAAAAGAAGAAACAGATCTCTCTCTCTCTCTACTGATTGCTGCTGTGCCATCTCTCATCCTGCTCATGCTATGCCTTTTTTTTTTCCGAATGCCCTTTGGGGGATGGAAGGAGAGGAAGAGTGGTCCCCAAGTCACGCGTGAGGAACCAAGCCAGGGAAGGGGAAGAAGCAAAGGGAAGGGGTCGCAGACCAAAAGGACGATGGGGGAAGAGAAGGAAGGAAGCTTGCCAAGAGGCAAGCTAACAAGCATGCTCCCTTTCTTCTACCAGGGCTATTTGTTCTGGTGAACCCACCCTTCACTTTTTTTTTTCTCTCTTACTCTCACTCTCTCACTCTCTTTGACTCTCTTCCTCTTTCTCAATCAAGTTTGCGATGCTTCCTTTTGGCTCATGGGCTGAAATGAGCGCAAGGTAATAAAACCGAGGGTGCTCCATGTCCATATGCACAAAGGGTTCTCTGGTGCATGTCAAACAACATCAGAGCCTTTTTTTTTTTTTTTTTTTTTTTTTTTCGCTTTTGCTTTTTGCTTTTGGTATTGGCTTCCAGTCTGTTTGTCCGTTGGTCTGTTTGGCTGGCTGGTTGTCCGGTTGTCTGGTTGTCTGACTGTTTGGCTGTTTGGCTTTCTGTCCGTTTGTCAGTCAGTCAGTTCAAGTGGGAGATACTCGAGCAAGGTGAACAATAGTGAGCGCGCAGTCAAAAAAAAAAAAAAAAAAAAGTCGGTGCAAGTGTGTTGGATTCGGAGAAGAGCTCTTTTTTTTTTTTTCCTGGTCTTCTTTTGTTGTCGAACCCCATTTTTCCGATTGCCTTTTTTGGAATGTAGCACTCGCTGAATTTCCCGATGATGCCGATGGTATCCACCATCCACCCATGAACAGGAAGGAATGAGAAGAGAGAGAGAGAAAGAAAGAAAAGAAAGAAAGAGTGAAAGATAATAAAAATAATAATAACAACAAGCGGATTTTTTTTTTTTTTTTTTTTTTTTTTGCATTACTATTCGAGAAGCGTGTGGTTGTGGGCTTTGCATTCCTGAATGAGATCATCCTGCTCCAGTAGCTCCTCGAGCGAGACATTGCCGCTCTCCAAGAGATGGTCAATCACTGAGGCATTCTGATGGCCGAATCGCCAATACATTCTAGAGGGGTGATGGTGAAGAGAATGAGAAGAAGAGAAGAAGAAGAAAAAAAAAATAAAGAGGAATAGAAAGGGAGAGAGAGAAAGAGAGAAAGAGAAAGGGATGGATGAGGATGGTTGATTTCGTGGCAGAGAAGAAGAAGAAGGAAGGGATGGAGGCGTGAAAGAGAAAGAGAGAAAGAGAGAAAGAGAGAATGAGAGAATGAGAAAATGAGAAAAGAGAAAGAAAGAAAGAAAGAGAGAGAGAGAAAGAGAGAACAGAGAGGAAAGAGTATGCGGGTCGAATGCCGATGGCGGGTAACCAAAAAATAAAAAAAATAAAAAATTGACAGCGCGGGGAGAGTAAGTGAGCGAGTGAGTGAGTGAGGAAGAAGGAAAGAGGAAGGAGGCGTCACAGTGTGTGGGGAGAGAAAGCGTGAGTGAGAGAGTGAGAGAGTAATGGATTCCCTTCGGAACAGAACGAAAAGAACAATCAACTTGCTGCTCCTCTCCCCACGGATCTCTCTCTCTCTCTTTCTCATTCTAAGCAATGGATCAACCCCATTTCAATGATCTTCAACAACGGACCAGAAGAAGAAGAAGAAGAAGAAGAAAAAGGGAAGGAAATAACAACAACAATAATAATAATAAACTATCTCTTCCATACATTTTACGAAACAGAGCAAGACTAGTCAGACGACATGGCCAACAAAGAGAAAAAAAAGATGAGGTCTCATGGCTCACCCGAGCAACAATCAAAAAAGGTCTCTGAGTCTCTCTCTCTCTCTCTCTCTCTCTCTCTAATACGCTTTTTAGCTTTATTGCTGCTATGAATCCCGCTCATATTCCAATAATGCCCCCGACTCATCCAAGTCGAGCTTAGTTTGTCCTGCTCCTCGTCTAGATCCGACCAGATCATTGCCAGAGCTCTTCTTCCTCGGGTGCCCTGGCCGTGCGCTGACACCTCCTCTCCTCCTCTCCCCTCCCCCTTCTCCTCTTTTTCCTCGCACGGGCATACGTCTGTCCACCAAGGAGGAGTGTCGGGTGTTGCAGACAATGATTGTCCACGGCACCCGCATTTCTCTCTCTCTCTTTCTCTCACATACCCTTCTCTCGCATATACTCTCTCTCTCTCGCATACACTCTATCTCTCTCTCTCAGCTCCCATATCTAGTCTAGACTGTGCTCTTCTGGCTCGATGACGCATCTGCAACCCGTGTGTAGACGGGACACGCAACGAACCAAGAGGAGCCCACCGGGATGAATCTCTTCTTATCCAAGGGAGTTCGCGTTTCGTCAAAGGCTAAATAGAAAAAGAGATGCACATAGATCAGTCCTACTAGGGTATTGAACATGCGGAGAGGAGAAGAGAAAGATAGGAGACAGAGAGAGTGAAAGAGTGTGTGTGTATGTGAGAGAGAGAGAAAGAAGAGACAACAGAGACTGAAAGATAATTGGGATCCACGTGGCATGTGGGCCGGTCGCGTATATTTCTGCCGTGTGTGAGTGTGTGTGCGTGTGTATGTGAGTGAGTTAGTTTATATTTCTGCGTGTGGACGTGTGTGCTGTGTGCTGTCAACAACTGATCAGTCTCTGGTCATGGAGATCATTCAAAGAGAGACTCCTTCGCGAGTCATTTTTTGATCATCAGAGAAGCAGTGGTAGAAGAAAGAGAGAAAAGAGAGAGAGAAACGTGACGCTGCTGACTTGCCATCGGTGGCTTTGATCAACGGCTTCACTCTCTCTCTCTTTCTCTCTCACTCACTCACTTTTGCCCCAACTCCGCCTTTATCCGTACTCACCCCTGTGTGTGCCCTGTTTGGCCAAGTGAGAGGAAGCAGACAACTGAGCGAGTGAGAGAGTGAGAGAGTGAGGAGAAACACGTCTTTAAGCAGCCTTCGCTTCGATTCGGGTCCATCAACTCTCTCTTCTCTCTCTTCTCTCCACTCCTCTCCCGTTCATCCCCGCCCATCATGAACATCCTGAAGTTGAACGCCGCCAAGGCTGCTCCCGTAGGTGACTTTAATCTCTCTCACTCTCACACTCTCTCACTCTCTCTCACACACACTCTCACACACACTGTTTCTCATCCTCATGGAGCCTCTCTCTCATCGCAACTGTCCCTGAGATCTGTTCTCATGCATGCTTCTTCTCCCCTGGATTCATCCAACCTCTTTACTTTATGCTTTTTTTCTCTCAATCTCATCCTTCCTTCCTTTCTTTGTCCCCCACATAGGTCCTTCGCCAGCAGACCCGCTTCTTTAGCGCTGCTCCCTCTGTCTGGGTAAGTCAACCCCTGTCCCCCCCTCGCCTATGCATGTCGCCACCTGGATAGTTCCCTAGACACGCATGCCCTAGCTCTCTACCTTTTAGGTGGCGCTTCACACCCGTTTGTTTTTCTATAGACAAACCTGTGTGCGTGTATTCCTGCGTGTGTGCAAGAGTGTGAGAAAGCCAAAGAGAGAGTACAGAGACCACGGGCCACAGTCTGTTGAGAGGAGACACACACGAGGAATGGTTCGGCTGAGCCGTGTGTGGACTGACAGACATAGAGTGAGTGAGCGAGTGAGTGAGAAGAGAGAGAGACGATGCTCGATCCCCTTGACTCTCTCTCTCTCTCTTTCTCTCTCCCCTTCTCTTGCTCTCTCTTCTCTCCTTCTCCTTCGTGTCTCTCTTGTCTCGCTTTTTCTCGACTCCCACGCCCATGGGAGACCGTGTATAAAAAGGGCGCGTCTCTACTCTGCTCCGCGCTGCTCTCGAGTCTCTTTCTTTCTCTCCGTCTCTGTCTCCGTCACCATCGTCTTTCTTTCTTTCTTTTCCTCTTCAAGCTAACCAAATGTCCATCTACCCCAAACTCGATCCTCAGGCTCCCAAGTTCCGTCAGGAGGCCGATACCTTTGGCGACCTCCAGGTCCCTGCCGACAGATACTGGGGTGCCCAGACTCAGCGGTAAGTGATCAGCTGAAAAAGAATGAAAGGAAGAAAGAGAGAGAGAGAGAATGCTTTGTTTTTTTTTTTTATGGATCCATTGAGATCTATTTCTTTTGTTCTTTCATTCTCTTGTTGCATTCAAATTGGATCCATTTGAAGCTTCTTACCCCGCGTTTTTGATCATGTCCTCATTTGTCCTCTGGGCCGATGCTCTCTTCCTAACCTTATGAGTCGCCTTCCACACCTTCTCTTTCTCTCCCCCAACCGCTTCCTACCACAACTACTCCCACTACAAAATATATAGCTCGCTTCAGAACTTTGACATTGGCGGTCCCACCGAGCGCATGCCCGAGCCCTTGATCAAGGCCTTTGGTGTCTTGAAGCGCGCTGCTGCTCAGGTCAACATGACCTACGGTTTGGACCCCAAGGTCGGTGGAGCCATTGTTGAGGCTGCGACCGAGGTCATTGACGGAAAGCTTCTCGACCACTTCCCCTTGGTTGTCTGGCAGACCGGTTCCGGCACCCAGACCAACATGAACGTCAACGAGGTCATCTCCAACCGTGCCATTGAGCTCTTGGGTGGTGAGCTTGGTTCCAAGAAGCCCGTTCACCCCAACGACCACGTCAACATGTCCCAGTCTTCGAACGACACCTTCCCCACTGCCATGCACGTTGCTGCTGCCATTGAGATCAACCAGCGCCTCATCCCCGCCGTCACTGAGTTGCGTGATGCCATCCAGGCCAAGAGCGATGAGTTCAAGCACATTATCAAGATTGGACGTACTCATTTGCAGGATGCCACCCCTTTGACCCTTGGTCAGGAGTTCTCTGGCTACACCCAGCAGCTCACCTATGGTATTGAGCGCATTCAGGCCACTCTTCCTCGTCTTTACAACCTTGCTCAGGGTGGTACTGCCGTGGGAACTGTAAGTTGTTTGACAGGATCCTTTATTGTTTCTGGTGGAGACGCACTTTTTTTTTTTTTCTCTCTCTCCTTCTTGTGAATGCTGTTTGTCATTGTTGTCACTGGTTGGCATGTGCAACCCAAACGAGATGTGTGCAAAAGTTTTGTGGAGAAAAAAAAAAAAAAAGATATACTCATTCCTCCTTCTCCACTTTCTCTCTCTTTCTTTCCCTTACTCTTTTCTAGGGTTTGAACACCCGCGAGGGCTTTGATGTCAAGGTCGCTGATGCCATTGCTGGCATTACCAAGCTTCCCTTCAAGACTGCCCCCAACAAGTTTGAGGCTCTTGCTGCTCACGATGCCATTGTCGAGGCCCACGGTGCCTTGAACGTCTTGGCCGTGTCGTTGATGAAGATTGCGAACGATATCCGTTTCTTGGGTTCGGGACCCCGTTGCGGTCTTGGAGAGTTGAACTTGCCCGAGAACGAGCCCGGTTCGTCGATCATGCCTGGCAAGGTCAACCCCACTCAGTGCGAGGCCATGACGATGGTCTGCTCTCAGGTGATGGGTAACAACACAGCTGTCTCTGTCGCTGGTTCGAACGGTCACTTTGAGTTGAACGTGTTCAAGCCAGTGATGATCAAGAACACGATCCAGTCGATCCGTCTCTTGTCCGATGCCTGCGTCTCCTTCAAGAAGAACTGCGTTGTTGGTATTGAGGCCAACGAGAAGAAGATCAATGCCATCATGAACGAGTCCTTGATGTTGGTCACTGCCTTGAACCCCTACATTGGTTACGACAGTATGTGTTTGTTTGTTTTTTCTTGTTGGATTGATGAAAAGAATGTTGGTGCTGGTTGTTGCTTTTTTTTTTTTTTTTCCTATTTGCCAGTTGCTAAACAATATCCCCCTTTTCTTCTGCTGCTGCTGTTTCTTAGACGCTGCCAAGGCCGCCAAGAAGGCCCACAAGGAGGGTACCACCTTGATGGAGGCTGCCATCTCGCTCGGTTTGTTGAACGAGCAGCAGTTCAAGGAGTGGGTCCGTCCCGAGCTCATGTTGGGACCTACCAAGGCCAAGTAAATTGACTAGTGGCTCTTTTATAGGAACCCTTTTCCATTTCTCTCTCTCCCTTTCTCCCCCCACACACAATGTTAATATAGCGTCATTTGCATAGAGCGTTCCTTCCTCTCTCTCCATAAGCAACCACGTTAAAGAAACGCGGCGAACGTCCTTATTGGAGAGAGTACAAATAATTCGATGTAGAGAATCAGTGTGCAAGGGGAGGGGAAGGGGAACAGGACAAAGGGTGTTCCTGTGTGGGTGGAGAAAGAGAATGAGAATGAGAGAAAGAAAGAACGCATGTTGGACTCGTCCGACTACAGGACAAAACCCCTTTCTCTTTTCTGCTCTCGGATTAGCGAGCATCCTTTCATCATCCACATTTGCAATTGTCATGGTCATTCCCAGCATCGGATGTTCATCTGAATGGAATCCAGATGAGAATCAACCTTCACTAGCTGACAACATTTTTTTTTCTTTTTCTCTTTCTCTCTCTCTCTTGGCTCTTGTTTGCTTGTCTGCCAGTTAGGCAGACAGTAAAAAGGGCTGCTAAAGTAAGCGACATTTTGCTCCGGATAAAGTACATGTCATCTACATTTGGCTCACCTCACCTCACCTCACCTCACCTCTTCTTCTTCCACCTCCCTCCCTCCCTTAGCCCACTCAAAGGGAGACATGAAGATGATGATGAGTACAATATAATGCAGTGTACAAAAAGTCTCTCCCACCAGGTTCGACGTTTTATTAATACGATTACTACCCGTTGAGAAAAGGAGGCCTCCGTTGTACCCAGAAGAAAGGAAAGACGGTCGTCAATGCAAAAGAGAGAGAGAGAGAGAGAGAGAGAGTAGTGAAAGAAAGAGAGAAAAGGTCGGAGAAGTGTGGTTCCTGTGTAGATGGAGAGTGTATTCAAGAGGCAACATCCCTGCTGGATACCCCTCCTTTCCTCCCAGCTTCTCTGGACCTTTGACTTTTTCTTTTTTTTTCTTCTTCTTCTTTTCTTCTTTAAAGACCGAGAGTACCAGCCGCAGCAAGGGCCGCAGTGACGGCACCAAGGACAAGACCCATCAAAAGATCCGAACTCTGGGTCAAAGACGATGCTCCACTGCCAGAGTTGTTACCCTCAGTCTTGGGTGTGGGTGTGAATCCTGGGGTGGCAGATCGACCAGCATTGAAGGAAGAGATCAAGCCTCCGAAACTTGAAAAGTTACTAGCTGGAGGGATCGTATAGTTGCTGGAAGGTCGGGGAGCGGCTGAGGTCGTGACCGATGGACCTCCACTCGTGGGAGAGGCACCAGTGTTAGTGTTGCTGGTGGGGGTGGGCGAGGATATGGGTGTTTCTGGGGTCTGGGCCGAGACGACCAGAGCAAAGACCGCAAGGATGAGGAAGAGAGCGTGGAAGGACTTGGTCATGATGATGATAAAGGTGAAGAGAGGAAGAAGAGGGGATTGGAGGAGTTGAGAAAAAGGAAAGGAGGGAGGTCTAGAGTCGAAAGGACTGAGGAGAGGAGGGGGAGGAGGAGAACAAAAGAGTCGTGGAGAGTGGAGGTGGACAGGGGACGTGTGTGGAGAAAAGAAAAAGAGAAAAAGAGAAAAAAAGAGAAAAGAAAAAAAAAACAGAAAGAAAAAAGAAAGACAGCGCAGATGGTCAGAGAGCATAAACGGGCCTTGGGTTTACGAGAGCCCCGCCCCTTCCTGGAGCAATCGGCCTCGCTCGGCTGTCGCTCGATACAGGCCGTGCTGGCGCCTTGTATTGTACAAGAAAAAAAAAAAGACAGAGAGAGAAAACGGTTGAGAGCACCCATGAGACTGTGAGGTTATTCCGTGCGGGCGAAAATAATATATAAAGGGTCGCGCCATAGTCAAGCATGTGAGTGCACAACGCCAAAGGAGAATCCAAAAAGGTCTACGAAAAAGATATTCGAGGTTAGGTGTCCCACTAAAGAAATGAGCTGTTGATGTTGTGCTTCGCCTTGGACATTGGTCAGGACACTGATGGTTCATGCCCAGCCTTATTGAACCGCTTACGCAGTCGCATGTCTAGTCTATGTCTGAAGAGAAGAAGGGCACGGACACAGAGAGTCTGTAGCCACTGCATTAATAAATAACAATTATGCTGCTGTTGTTGTTGTTGTTGTTGGGGAAGGGTGTTCAGGGTCAGGAACCACACGCATTCACCCATGATTGCAAAACGCGTTTGATCGGGCTGTGCTTCCAGGTTGGCAGAATGCAATAGTACCTCATGTGACTTTTGTGACTTTTGAAAGGGCGCAGATCACAACTGTCCAGACCGGGTCTGGAACATACTACATGGATCCCGGACGGATGCTTTCCACACGACTGGTACCTGGTCTCAATCTCCTTTTTCTTTATCTCTATCTCCATCTCTCTCTCTCTTTCGACTCGACTACTCTTGTCGATCATGATCGAAAACTCCAACGTCCCCCTCCCTGGTCTTAGTGTGATTAACACAATATGATAGGACTCGGTATCGAAAACAGACAAACTGGACTCTCTAGTTCAAGTAAACTGGGGTGTTCACTTTTGTATCCCACTCGATCAGCTACAACCCAAGGAATGTACTCTCATTTTTGTAATATGCGCTTTAGCCCAACTCGATCATTCGTTCATTTCCTTCTTTCTTCCTTCTTTTCTCTCTCTCTCTCTTATTATTTCATCCTCTTCTTTCCATTCGGCTTTTGCCTGCAAGAACACGTCTCTGCTCTCTTTCCACTGGTCTTTACCCTTGTCCTCCCCTTCCCCTCCTCCGCACAGCCTAAAAGAGTATTGCCAGGAACAACAAAATTCAGGAGGTAGAACATATAAAAGAATATGCGTGTGAATTACTATGGAAAAGTACCTAGGGAATGGTTATACTGCATTAGTGGAGTGACAGGTGCTCCGGGGACTGGCGGCCTCATAGGACCTCCATGCGGTGCACTACTTGGATACATGTTAGGCGCTCCATTGTACCCTGGATTGGCCGGCCTTGGGTAGGGCATTGACATCCCGCCGTGTGGATGTGAGGAAGGATGCATTGGTGGGGGCGATTGGTGAGACACGGGATACCTCTGTGGGGCAGGTTGGGCCATTGGTGAGTGATAGGGCCGTGTGCCTCCAGGACCTGCTGGATGTGAAAAGTTGCTATAGGGTGCCCCGCCTGCGCCTGGCCTGAGAGGTTGATTATAACCAGGTGCTCCAATGAACGGTGCAGGGCCGCCGACAGGCGGTGGAGGATGGAATGATTGCTGTTGCATGGGAAAAGGTCGTGCATGCTGTGCTGGATAGTGTGCAGGGGGTCGATGTGGTGCGCCCATGTTGGGGTACATAGCCGTGGGCGGTGTCTGTGGGAGCGGGCGAGGCCCAGGCATGTATCCAGGCTGTGCTGGGAGCATTTGCGGGTGGACAAGAGGGACTTGAAGAGGCGCCTATCGATCGAGAGCCAAAGGACGAGTCATCAGGGCTCATTTTTTTTTTTTTTTTTACATAAACACATACTGGTGTACACCATTTGATCTCTCTCTCTCTCTCTGTCTGCACTTTTGCAGTGCTGTACCGGTGGTACACTGCTGAGCTGGATGACTTTTGTGCACACTGAGCACCCGTTCCATGCATCTTCGGTAAACGGGCAACTCTGGTGCTCCAGCACACATACACACAAGTCCGAGTCCTCTTTAAATCCCTTTCTCCAATGGGTTTCTCATGAGTTTCTTTTGAATGCTTACCGCAGCATAAAAGGTCAATTCAAAGTAGATGTCACCGGCATAGACACCCTTGTACTTGATCGGGAACCACACTATTCAATGGCAGATGGTTGGGTACGCAGGAGAAATAAAAAGAGAGAGAGTATGCAAGTGTGAGGCATTTCTGTTTATGAATGAATGTGTGGGTGTGTGATGTTGTTGTTGTTGTTGTTGCTGATTTTTTTTTTTTTTGCTTTCGGGTCAAACAAACTGTCTGTGCTCCTCTCTTCTTCGCCCACAAACACACAGCGACTGAATTCAAAAAAGGACAAAAAGGAAAAGAAGGTGCTTGGGGGCGTGAACGATAAAAAAAAAAAAAAAAAAAAAAGTATGTGGGACGTACCATCCAGCTCGCCCTTGTCAATGACCTCGTGGAGAAGAAGGAGGCCCTCGCCAATAAGCTCATTCTTTTTTCCATCATCGTGAACAGCAACGTGCATATCCAGCTGTCCATGGAACACATCGAAGCGCACCTATTATTCCCAAACAATCCCACAGAGTGCCCAAAAGAAAAAAAAAAAAAAAAAAAATCGGCGTTGTTTGTCCGTTAGTGTGCTAGCGTTTGGAGGAGGGAAGACGTCCGCTTGTTCCGTCGCTCTGTCATTGGTAACCATCGCGGTCATGATTACATGACAACAATACTTTTTTTTTTTTTTTTTTTTTAAAAAAAAAAAAGGACCATGCGTCAGGCTGGATCAGGATGAGAAGTTATTAGAGTTTTGTTCGGAATGATTTACCTCCTGGTCCCATTCTGGTTCGACGGAAGCGATGAGCGATGCCTTTGTGCGCTTCTTTTGGTCAGCAACTCTGAGCTGGACATAGGGCGACTGCTTGCCACCACTCCTGTTGGTGAGTCTCCTGCCCTTGATGGGGATGGCAACAAGAATGCCGATCTTGGGAGGCATGGGAGCAGCCATGGCTAAAGGCGATGGCAGTGGCGAGATGGCGATTGCAGCGGCGAGATGGGTGGGGGGCGTATTATGAGAGGTTTGGATGGATCCTTGATGATTAGAGCGAGAAATGAGTGGGCAGGCAGCAGGGCGGAGCGTAGGGTGAGCAGAGGCACAAAAAGAGCAGTGGCGGCGGCAAAGGGCAAAAGGAGAGAGAAGGAGAGAGAGAGAAGAAGAAGAAGAAGAAGAAGAAGAAGAAGAAGAAGAGAGAGCGACAAGCGAGAAGAAAGAGAAAGGTGAAGAGAGGAGAGAGAGGAGAGAGAGGAGAGAGAGGAGAGAGAGGAGAGAGAGAGAGAGAGAAAGAGAGAAAGAGAGAAGAAAGAGAGAGAGAGGAAGCAAGAAGAGAAAGAGAAAGAGAAGCGAACAAATAGTACGCACAACTGATGAGACAAAGAGCTGATGCATGACTGCCATGTCCGCACACATCCGCCGGGGCTGTTCGCGCCTCTCTTGCTTTCTTAACCTGTCCTCTCTCCTTTGACATCCTTATTCATTAACTCCTCTCTCTCTCTCTCTCTCTCTCTCTCTCTCTTTCTTTAATCCCGCGGCGGACGCCATTTACCTTGTGCTCTTTCTTTGGCCACGCCATGCTCTCTTTCGCTCTCTCTCTCTCTCTCTTGGCCACTCCAGCCATTGTTGCCCTTGTCTTGCCGAGCCATGACGGCTGTCGCTGGCTGGGCTTCCGCCATTTTGCTCCCCTCCCAACCCCCACCATCACCACCATGACACCCCCTATCCTCTCGCTTTCCATCGGTCATTCGCTTTCTCCTAATCTTCCTCTACCACTCTCGGATCCAAAGAACGCATCACGTTTTGACTCTTTCATATCCTACATCCCATGGCCATCTTATGTATCACCTTGCCCGTTCCTGTATACATTCGCACGCGCATATTATGGCACAAATGCACATTTCGGTTGGACCAGCTACCAGATCGACCTGTCTGCTCTCTCGCTGTTTCCATTTTTTTTTTTTTTTTTCACAGTGTCAGACTCAACACCCGCACTGGCCTTATCCAACCCCTTCTCACTACATTGCAATACTTGCCTTGCATTTTGGTCTGCCGTGTTCTCAAGGGCAAGGGCAAAGAGAAGATGATGTCAACCCTGCATTCCCATCTCAATTTCTTTCTCGGAAACTTTTATTATTCCTTTGGGACACAAAAGAGAGAGAGAGAGGGAGAGAAGGATGTTTTGCATCTATAACCACCAAGTTTTTATTTTCAAGGCACCACCACCACCACCATTGCCATCCCTTGCTTTTCTTTCTTACTCATCCGAAAGGCAAAAGAGGCAATGGGCAGAAACGAACAAAAAATCGGTGCTCAAATAATCCACCTGAGAAAAAAACAAGACAAAATAACGCCTAGACATTCCGTAGAACAAGAGCAGGCCCCCACATGCTAGTGAGCAAGAACACCTTTCACTTGCTTTTTCTTTCGTTGCTCTCTTTGATCTCCCTGTAGCAACAGATTCTCGGCCATTGACGGGCGACCCATATCAAGCTGTCCGCTCCCTCCCCCTTCCCCCACATGCCCGAGACACGGCCACCAGAGGGCTCGCCCAGTCATCGTCGAGGATTCTCCCGCCAAACCCTTTCTCCTTCTCTTTTTCTTCCTCCTCTTTGTCCACTCCCTGTCATTCCTCCCCTCTCTTCTGTCCTATCCTTTTTCCTTTTTTTTTTTTTCGATCCAAAAATACCATGGCTTCATTTGCACTAGATCTCCGCCCTTTTTTTCCTCTTCTTCCTCCTCCTCCTCCTCCTCCTCCAGGCACAAGGTACGGCGGCTACGCCCACTATTCTTGTCCAAGACATCCTCTCCCCTCCCCTCCCCCCCGCATTTGTCCATACCTCTGATCCCATTCTTCCCACATCAAAGCGCCACCTTCATCATCACCATCGTCATTGATTATGTTTCTTCTTTTTTTTTATTTCCGACAAGATGCTTAAATATTTAAATATACACACCACGAGAGGAGGGTTGATCGGTAAGGTATTGACTTGGATAAGCAAAAAGAAAAAAGAAAAAAGACCACCTGTCCTGTCTCATCCATCCAAACATTTTTATTTCTCCTCCTGACCTGAACGGAGAAAAAAAGTCGATGGTCTATTCTCGAGCCTCGACCTCTTCATTGGACGATGGCCTATGGTTTAGGATGACTAGGATTCTATCCTTCATTTCATCTTGTCCACTACACAGCCTCTTTATTTATTTTATTTTATTTTTTTTTTCTTCTCCTTCTTTTATTCGGGGTGAAGCAATAAAAGCAAGTAATAAAATATATATATACGAGAGGTAGAAACAATAGTAACGAAAGGAGGAAAGAAACCAAGACGACCCTGGAGGTATTCAAAGAAGAAAAAAGAAAAAAAAATGTAGAAAATAGAAAATAGGAAATAGAATCGACAGCGGGCCTTTTGCCTTGCCACCTCTTTTTTAAAGCCTGTAAGAAAAAAAAACCGTTTTTCACTGTTTCTACTAGAAGAAATACACAAGCTGTATAGACCCCCTCCGTGCTTCGTCCATGTGCACGCATCTGCCTCTCCTCCCCACCACAAATGTTAGAGAGAGAAGAAAGAAGAGGTGGAAAAGATAAATAAGATACAAATCAAAAGATCCTGTCTTGAACATGTCAGAATAGAAGAAAGGCATATAAATATACAGGTTCGGGGTCGAAAGATGAAGAGACCATCCAAAGGCGACATGAGTGTGCAAATATCCTGGGTCTTGTTTCGACTTTTTTTTTTTTTTTTTGTCTCGACCTCTCTTTTCTTCACATTTTCTCCTTATCTCTCCTTCTTCCTTGCCATGCACACACGCACGCACAAAAGATACAAAAGAAAGAGAGAGAGAGAGAGAAAGAGAGAGAGTGGCATTGGTTCCATGAGAAGAAGAAAAAATGAGGCTGAAAAAATATAGGATAAAGGCATATATTTGTGGAGTTTTTTTTTCTGGATATGTGTGTTGCTACTGTCGATTCCCGCCTCTTTTCGCTTTTCGCATTTTTTTTTCTTTTTTTTTTTGGTGTGTATGTGTGTGTTCTTTCCTGTTTCCTGCTACTGCTCGCCCTACTTTGTTGCTTTGACGATGGACACTATAGAATAAGGAGAATGCGAAAGAAAGGAGGAACCGGTTTAGTAAAAAAAAAAAAAAAAAAAGAAATAAAAGTCATGTCTCCCCCCTCACGCTAGTCAGTGATAGATTGGCGCAGCGTTATCCACTCTCCGGCTCGGCCCAACCAAAGGTCGCCCTGATCATGTACTGGCTTGCCACTCTCCCCTCATATACCCCTACACAAAACAAGACAAAACCCCTCTCTTTCTTTCTCTCTCTCTCTTTCTCTCCCCTTGTCCCACGTCCACGTCCACGTCCACCTCGGCTATTTTTACCCTTGTGTTGTTTCCCGTGTGGGCCCATATACCTTCCCGATCCAAACAACATACGCAAACACACGCAAACATTCAAAGAGAGACCAACACACCACACACACACACATTCACACTCTCACACACCACCACCTCTCTCTCTCTCTCTCTCTCATCATTCTTCATATTCTTACCAATGATGATGGTCAGGATGATGGCCACACCCAGTCCAACAATCAGACGCCACTTCATGTTCTTCCACCACATCTGGCGGCGCACACCCGATGCGCCCTTGCGGAACTGGAGTGCGCCCTGTTCAAGGTCGGCTAGTTATTTTTTAAAAAGATAGAGATAGAAAGATAGAGAGAGAGAGAGAGAGAGAGAGAGAGAGAGAGAGAGAGAGAGAGAGAGAAAAGATTCCGTTAGTTGCGGACCATCCCGGGCCTGTGACACCAACCTCGCCATCTTTCCATTTGGGCGGGAGAAGGAGAAGGAGATGGAAAGGGAAAAAAAAAAAAAAGCAAAGTCGTGGTCGAAAAAAAAAAAAAAAAAAAGGTCCGCCTAGAAGGGGAAAGGCTTCCAGCGCGGACCAGAATCGTGTCAAGAGTGGATCCTCTTCTTCCTCCTCTTCTCCTTGCTACGACAGCTACTTGTCCTCGCAGTGTTGCTAATCGACGAAAGGGGATAGAAGAAGAAAGGAAGGAGATAGAGAGAGGAGGAGGAGAGGAGTATAGGCCGTAAAAAGAGAAAAACTTACTGGTCTTGTGCTGCAAAGAGTCGAGCTTCTCGCCACGGTCACGGACAGAGTCCAACTATCGGGAAAAAGTAGTTTTTTTTTTTTTTTTTTTTTGGTTGGTTGGTTGGTTGGTACAACGATTAGCGTCTTGGCATGTGGGCTGTTATCACTATTTTTCTCTTGTCCTTTTTGTCCTGTGTCTGGGCTGTGTGCGTCTCCCCACAGGGTAGAGAATAAATAAATATATATATATATATATATAAAAAAAAAAACTCGGCTTACGTTCTGTTGCATGATGCCAACGACATCATTGACCTGCTGCTGCAACTGGGCAGTCTTTGCAGATGGACCTGGGTGGGGATCGTATGGGGTAGACCTGGCAAAAAAGTAAAAAAAAAGAAGACAAGGCGTTGAGAATGGTGAGTCGAGATGTTCTGCATTGCTGTCGGACAATATCAAGTTCCTTTCAACAAAAAAAAAGTCTCTCTGTCCCGACGTCGGTGATAGTGAGAAAGAAGAGTAGAGAGAGAGAGAGAGAGGATGGCTCTATTGCCCTGAGCACTCCCAGGGAAGAACGACGCAACCGCGGGTGGGTAGGCGGAGCGCAGAGCGGGAAAGAAGTCAAGTGTGTGTGTGTGTGTGGTGAAAGGCATCGATGTGCGTGTGCACGAACAGGACTGTGGGGGGGAAGGGGGAGGGAGAGAGCGAAAAAAAAAAAAAAAAAAAAAAAGAGCAAAAAAGAGCCAGTGTGAATGAGAGAGTAAGAGAAAGTGAGAAAGGTTCTTACATGGTGTTATGTGCAGGGGTTGGGGAGATGGATGGATGACTATAGACAAGAGAGGAGATGCTGTACAAAAAAAGAGCTGGGGATGAAGGAAAGAGCTGGAGGATCGAGGATGATGAGAAAAGAAAGAAAAAGAGAAAAAAAAAGATGCGCAGAACTCGAGAGAGAGATAAAGGGCCACGAGAGAGGAGAAAGAGGAAAAAAAAAAAAAAAATAGGAGGCATCGACAACCGCCCCCTGCCCTGTTCGCCGTCCTCACAATCCCTTCGCCTCTCTCCCTGCCGCCCATCATAAGAACGCCCCCCTCTCTCTCTCTCTCTTCTCTCTCTCTCTCTCTCTCGGGCCGTTGGCCGCGCCGTCTTTGTTCCCTGCCTACGAAATGTCCGGGTGGGCCTTAACGATCAGCCCATGGCCCAGCCCAAGGCCCAGCCCATGACGAAGCGGCCCCCGCCCCTGGACCAATATTTCACTTTAG
This sequence comes from Mortierella sp. BCC40632, assembly GCA_011634665.1. Classification (NCBI taxonomy): domain Eukaryota; kingdom Fungi; phylum Mortierellomycota; class Mortierellomycetes; order Mortierellales; family Mortierellaceae; genus Mortierella; species Mortierella sp. BCC40632. Next base: position 212,541 of record WAEK01000024.1, read on the forward strand.
AAGAACCATCACATGTGACCCTACAAATATTCCAATTATAAAGGCTCACATGATTCGCTGGAATATCGATAGTATAAATAGTAAAAATGATTCCTGGTTAATATCAGATGGAGGATTGGCGCAATTGGCAGCGCGTCCGTCTCCAAAGCGGAAGGTCGGGAGTTCAAGTCTCTCATTCTCCACATCTCTTTTTACTTTTTGCCTTTCCAGCCTTTGAAAGGGCTCCTCCATGGTCCGATCTCTCCGTTGGACCAAGGTCATGGACACGCCTGGATCCGAAAAGTAGTCTCTTCTTTTGCACTTTTTTTTCGGCAAAGGTTGAGTATGCGCAGGATTCTGGAAGATCTGGGATCCTAGAAAATACTTCCTTTGTGTCCTCACTCGTCCGGGACAGGACCATTGAAATTAGTGCTAAAGCACTAAGACCATGTACCAAACAAATAAAGAAAAGGTGGAAGATGGCCCAGATACGACATCTACGTCGTACTTTTGCTCATTTCTGGGTGGTCCTCTTTCCTTTTCACTTTTGTCATTGATAGCTTTCTTGTTATGGAGACCATAGAAAAAGGCGCGCCAACGATTGAAATTTCCGCAAGTTGGCCCCGAAAAAAAGAAAGAAAGTAACGAATAGACTAAGAAGAGCCATTCTCTCTCTCTCTCTCCCCTTCTTGACTTTTTAGATTTGCTTGAAAAAGAGTTTCTCTTGCCATCCTCTAGACTCGCATTTGCTAGCTGTAGACCGCCTTTGACTCGTCTCTCTTGATAGTTCACCCAGCATTGATCTTGTACTCACTAACTGCGCTGTGTATCCACTTTTTTTTTTTTTTTTTTCGGCGGCAATCAGTTTGTAGAGCATGGCGGGCGTGCTCTAATGAGCACGAAGGTTTGGGGGGAAAAAATGGCTGTTAGAATCTGGTCCCCTGAGACTCTCGGACCCCGCCAAAAAAAAGAGCAGATTAAGAATGCTTTAGACTGCTGGACTCAGTAAAATGCGGCGTACAGTTCGTTGAGCCTGCGCCAAGAAAACCGAGGAGTTTGTGCTCGGTTTGAAAGACTTTATTCAGGTGCACTGCCACAGCCGTTAACGTTCGGCAACGCCTTCTCGAGTCCGTCCCTCAGACTGTTGCATCAACATGCATGACTAGTGAAGCGGCCACGATGAGAATATGAGAGACAGCCTATCATTCCTTCTTCACCACCACCACCACCACCACCACCACCACTGTTATCATCATCATCATTATCACCATCGCCATCACCATCACCATCACCACTACCCTCACCACCACTTTCGCCCCCATCATTATCACTTTAGTCTCAACTATGTCGACCACACTGTCTCTTCCTTTCCTTCTCTTCCTCTGTACGGGTTTGCACTGCTGTGTCTCTGGGGCTCTCGTTCGAACCTTTCAGTGTTCCAGAAAATAATTGCGCTTCAACCTTGGCATGCATACTCGGTATGTTGTTCACAAAACTCAATATAAGGAATTGTGACTGGTTGCGAAAGTTGTGAATTTTTTTCCTTGACCGAACATTCGGTGATGGAAGCAGATTGATTCCAGCACCATGTCTCATTCGTACCCATACACCGCCCATCTACTTGACAAAGCTGGTGAAAGCAGCCACAGTAGCCGAATCCGCTCAGCCATTCCTCCAGTTGATCCCATTGGTGAAGGTGATGATTTTTTCCTGTACATGTGCCATGTGCCTTTGATAAGCTGACCTAGGTCCTGATAGTTGGTTCAATGCTGTCTTGAGCTCTCAGGAATAGCTGAAGTCCAGATACCTTCGGATACTCTGTGTCTAGGAGAATCGTCCACTCCACAGCGAGAGCATCAAGAGCCACAGTCACCCCTACATTCCCCGTCCGAGACTTCTCCACCAATAGAGCTTGTAAATGTAGAAGTGCCCCAGTCACGGAAAAGAAAGGCTGGAATAGTCCGGACAGATTTGGAGTGGGCAAGGTATAACAACTTGCAAGAAGCAGATGCCGTCTTCAATAGCCAGCAAGTACGCCGGGCAAACTTACAGGCAAACACACTGAAGTCTTATGATACTTATCGAGAACACTGGTTTGTAAGTGTCCCTTCCTTTATTTTTAATGCAACCAGTACTATTACCGTGACCCTTTGGAGCTACTGCAATATCGATATTTATCATGACCACGACTGCTTTATCCTTCTAAACTCAGGAATGGTGTCGAAGAACTCACTACAGAGACTACAATGTGACTAATTCACGAGCAGCACGTTACTTCCGGGAGGCATTCGGGGAACCAGATCCTCTGAATCCCGATGTCAGACCTTTGCGTAGGTTGAAGCCCCGGAAGGATGAGCTTGGCGACTACTTCATGCCTGAGACAATGGATTTCTACATTAAGGCAGTAGTTGACCTCTGGAACGAGCAAGCTGCGTCTGCACCGAATGGAGTAAACACAGGAGCTGAAATATCCCCCCGAAAAATAGCAAGGCCGTTTTTGGAGGCATACAAACGGAAGATTGGTATAACTCTTATAGTAGTAAAACTATACGCTGAGCGCCACAGAGTTCCTCATACTAGGGAACTAACCATATTTTCCTTTATTAGGCGCTATCACAAAGGCAAGCAACCTCACAGATCCGAGGATCACGGATGGATACAACAAGCAAGGATTTACGCACATGATGAAGGCGTTCTGGACGCGCAACTATGTACAGACGGATCAAAAGAACCGCAGGAAACTGAACGGACTCCGCGATAGACTGAATTTTTCATGGTGCCATTTCATGGCGTGTCGAGGCGAGAACATGCGAATGGCATTACTACAGGACCTAAACTTCCACGCATTTGAATTTAGCGATGCAACTGGACAATTCGCCCTAGGTGTTGTTCTGACAATGCTGCAAGGCAGGATGAATACAGATGGGAAATTACTCTATGGTGTGGTTGTACGAAATAAGGATGTTGAGATCTGCCCGGTTGGTTCTCTAGCGTTTTATTTGTTTGAACTCTTCATGGTATGATGCTGGGCTGGCCGAAATATATTTTATTCTTTGTTGGATTCCTTGTATCAGTCCTCAATTTATCGGATACTCATTAGCAATTTCATATTATCGTAGGACCCTCGCGTTCGCCCGGATTTCAGCCAACGAGACTGGACATCCAACCACCTTGTTTTTACATCCAACCCAAAGCAAGCAATGTCTTCCACTACACACTACAATGCTCAGAAGAAAGAGATGGAGGCAGCCAACATCCTTTCATCCAAAGTCACTCATGCCGGTCGCAGAGCGAGAGCGCAGGCAGCCCAGTCGGCCGCGGCAACGATCGAAGAGATTGCACAGCATGGGAACTGGTTGCACCAAAGAGTCGCTACACACTATCTGAGCGAGATCCCAGAGCGCGTACCCCTCAAATTAGCCGGCTTTACACATCACCAAGAGCAGTTCTGGCTTGCCAGAAACACTGTCATTCCACCTGTTGAACTGCAGAAACTCATATTCCCGGAGATAAATGATGCTTACCCAGGAGAAGACTGGCAGACCTGGATGGAAAATATCATGACAGACAAGGATGAACACGACAACCGCCAGCTAGATCAGAGGCTTGCCTCAAAGTATCACCAGGATGAATTCCAAAAGATCAAGTTCTTCATCCTCCTAGTTCATTTGCGCAAAGTCATATTACAGGATGCGGTCGCCCTCATGGAACACAACAATGATCCTCAGTGCCAATACGAGTTCCATCGGATATTCCTTGAGCCAGTCTTTAGATCACATTTGTTCATTAAATTCAGGAACGACCTACGTCAATTGGTGTCAATCTCAAGATCGCCCATATCAGATAGCCTCCTCGACAACGCTCCCGCCATTCAGCGCGGTCTTCAGGATATTTCTGAAAGACTAACAGCTGTTTCAGAGATACTCAGGACCCTGCCGTCATCAAATGAGATGCAGCGCAACAGAGAACTCTGGTCAGCCTCAATCACACAGCATTTGGAACGTTTGAGAAGCGATGTAATTACCATGAATAATGGTATGATTTTAACAAACAATGCTCTCTCAGCCAATTTGGCAGCATTGATTCGAAACTTCAAGCAGGCTTTGACTACCACATCAGATGAAATGTCTACTACTGATATTAGAATCCCAGAGGCCCCACTTTTGCCACCAGATGTGACATCACTCCCACCTCAGTCACCCTCCTCACTGCAGCGACAACCGCAATCAAATCAACATCTCCAGGAGAGAACTCACCTGCGGTTGGCGGATCGATCTTCTTCCCTACTCTCTAACCCTCTATCACCACCTCCATTATCGCCACTTCCATTGTCACCGCCTCCAGCATCTCCGCCTCCAGCATCTCCGCCTCCAGCATCTCCACCTCCAACATCTCCACCTCCAGCATCTCCACCTTCCCAACCCCCATGGCCAAGACTTCCTACACAACACTCTCAGCCACTTACAATAGTATCCCCACCAGTAATCATTCGCCCGGAAATCGCTGACCTGGATGCGTTAGCGATTGAGCTTGCATGGCCAAGAGACAAGCCTACAGCTTCTACATATATCATGCAGCCTCGTCCCAATACTCTTGAACCACTTTGGCAAGAGTGGTTTCACGGACTTGATGGAGGACCCTCGATCTGGCAGATGAACAGGTATTACAAATGGCGCCGGAATGCAAGTCCAGCCGTGCGTAAGCAGTATTCTTTCAGTCGAGCGATCATCATGTCGGTGTTACTTGCTATTTCTGAGGCACAAGAATCTTCCTTAGATTTGAAGAAAGAAGCAGGGATTCGAACAGTTAAGGAAAAGATCGCACATGCTGGCTCGCTCAATAAGTACTCACTACAGCTTAGTAAGGAATCCTCATTAAAAGGGAAGGGGGATAACGAATAAAAGACACTCAGCATGCTCGAATACGATTACCCATGAATGTGAACGTGAGAACACTTGAAGATTATGGTAGTGCTGGCGAATGATGGTGCGAGAGAAAGGATATCCGATCAAAAATGGTTTATATTATTCTCTTGACTTTCGATGAGTTCATCTGCAAATTGGTAGTCATCGCGTAGTGAGATTCCATTCACTATCTGTGACCAGAGCCATACAGTTTTTTTTTTTTTTTTTTTCCCAAAAATCGATTTGGCAGTGTCTTGCCCAACTCCCATCAAAACTGAGGACGTCAGGAAGCTTGCTCATCCTATACGATACAGACTCGTCCTCATGCAGTGTGCACTCAAGGAATGCCCACTCAACTAGGTCCGTAACAATCCCAAACGCCCTCTGTTAACAGGAAGACTCTTCCCCATCAACGTCGTTTAGCCCGCGCTTAGGCTTCCGATCCGTCAAGGCGAACTCCAACTAAACAATATTCTGGGCGACTCCTTGTTGAAAAACTCTCTCTTTTGATCTCTGTTACACCTAAGATATAATCGAAACTCTTTGAAAGGACTGAGAAATCGACTGGTCCATGTCCTCGTCGGCCACTGAGTTCCTGCTGGGCGAAAAGATACAGGTCATCCTTGAATAGTCTCGTTGCCGCACTCAGGAACGAAGCGATCACCACCGATTTGATCGCCTCGTTTGCGCTGGATAGTGGCATAGTTTCTGACTCTCCGATGAGCTCATATATCAGACGACCTTGTACTGACCTCTGAAATTCCGAGTCGAGTGCCATCAATCGTGTGTCTGTAAATGGCGGTATTACCTCTAAATCAGCGCCGGATCTCTCAGAGAAATTGTACTCTCTACACACATCACTGAAGGACCATGCGGTGAAACTCTTCGCTGGCGTCTCCAGTCCGATCTTAAGTTTGGTTGTGGATGTCCTTTTGGCGATATCGAGAATCTCGCGCAAGTCTTCATTTTCTGATAATAGTTCTGGCATAGGCTGTCCGTTGTAAACGAACATCTGTAAATAGTCATTGTGAGCGAACTGAGGATAATACCGAAAGATCTTTTTCCTTAATTTATTGCTCAAGCTGCACTGTTCATGAACAGTAAAAGACATCTCTGTTACCTTGCTGTGACGAGGGTCGTTGTATAATGATGTGGATTGTCTCTTCGGGGAGTTCTCCAGTAAAAAGTCTGGAAAGTCGCGTGGCCGGACTGAGCTTCTTCTTTTCGTTCTGGTTGCTTAGTCTATTTAATACAGTCAGCCTGATTTGGTATCACCAGTGTAATTTGCGAATACAGCACTGTATATCTAATCAATAGTCGGAATACTTCAGCTTACTTGGCGTATGACTGTTTTTTTGGAAAATGTGAATTGGGAAAAAAGGTGAACGGCGAACTCGGCATTCTGTGAGCAAACCCTACTTTACTTTTCTGCTCTTCGCTCTTTGTTATCTTCTCTTCTCTTCTCTTCTCTCTCCTCTTTCTACTTTTCCTTCACTCGAGACTTTTCTCTTTTCTCAGTTTTCTTCAGCCTTCCACTAGTACGAGCCCTCCCCCTTGACTTCTTTCTCCCTCACATTCAACTTTGGCAGCAAGAGAAAAAAAGATATGAGGATCATCCCAACGGCAGTGGGGTTGATGTCACTGATCACGCAAGTTCTGTGTCAACCACCTGATCCACCACCATGGACTATACCTGTAGCAGGAATGGCGTTTGCATCCGATGAATCTCGTCTTATCATCCACGGAGGCGCTACATACGAGAACGACAACTTTTCAGCCAGGTTAACGTTCTTTCAACTTGATCTCACTAAAAACTGGACAACCGACAATCCTTCATGGACACAGCTGGAGGAACCCAAGAATATGCAAATCTCAGGAATTGGTTCAGCAATCTATCCAGATGGAAGGATTCTTCTTCTCGCCGCAACGCTACCTATCACAGCTCAAAATCAGCAAGGGACTTTTGCGACCATTGACACCATCAACAAAAAATATGAAAGATATGATGTTCCCTATAGTGTGTTGACCATAGTTGAGGGATATGATGCGGTCAATTATCAGGTGGTCATTTCGCCAAAAGGACAAACTTATGTCCCTGCCCTAGGAGTTGTGTTCTCATCTTTGGACCAGCTGCCTGGAAGATACCCAAAATGGTGGCGCGAGTTTCCTACGGCATGGTCCGATTCGCTGGGTACCTTGTTTGGGGTATATTTCAACAAAGAAGACAACGCAATCAGCATTCTAAAGTTGGGAACGACGTCTAACGAAAACAACACTCCATGGGATCCGGTGGTAAGTCATGCGTAGATAAAGCAAGCTCTCTCTCTTTTTTTTTGAATTATACTCTGAACTCTTTGAGCTGAATTTTTAGGCAACCACAGGAGATTATCCAAAGGCATCACAGTTTTCTTGCTTCACTAAAGGTAAGATATGGCGGAATATTGTCGGCTGTAAAAGGAAACCCTCTAACTTTGCCTCTTTCCTACAGAACCCAAAAAAGATAGATATTACTTTTACGGTGGGATTGATGTTGCAACTCAAAAGACCACCGGAAGACTGTATTTATTAGATCTTGAAGCACGCACATGGAAAAAATTGGGACCGGATGGCGAGCCAGGGATGGTGATGGCATGTGCAGCCACGGAGCTTTCATTTATTGCTTGGGGTGGTAAGTCGTCCCAGCCACAGGTAGATGGTTATGCATACTAGATTAGACGATGAGCTAACTATTTCTCGCAATCTTCAATAGGCAAAACAGCTGGGCACAATGTAACGAGCAACCAAAAACCCTTAGTTTTCGACATTAAGAGAGGGGTCTGGACCAATAATTTTGTTGCAAAGTATACTTCACCATCACCGCCGCCACCACCACCACCACCACCACCACCACCACCGCCACTCACCTCATCATCACTCTCTCTATCAAGCTCTCAATCGCAGTTTCAGACGCCTACTGGCACGGGGAATGGAGGCGGCAATGGAAATGACGCCTCAGGAATTCCTTCAGATCAGACTAAAAGCGGATTGAATACGGCAGCAATTGCTGGAGGTATTGGTGGAGGAGCAATTCTGATCTCTCTGCTTGCTCTGTTCTTTTGTATCCGATATGGAAAAAAGAGAAAGCAGAAAGATAACAGCAACAAGCTGCAAGAAAGTGGCAACAGAGGGGATCTGAGCAGGAAGTCGACTCAAGACAATCATAGGAGTAATCACCATACATCTTGGTCCAACGATGAGGAAGATTGTCTCAAGGCCCGTCGGTTGGAGCACCATTCAGTGGTGCGTTCAAGAGAAATGGGGCGTGCTGATGATCCTCGAAATAAGGAGATGGTATCCTTTCTTGATAAAGGACTGGATAGGGATCCGACGCTGGCATGGCAAAGGCAAAGAGAGGACTCCAACTCGGATATAGATCTAGGATCATCAAGACAAACAGGGCTCTCGCCTAGCAGCAAGCACAGCGACTATGGAGCTCATTCAAGAGGGACAGATATCCAATCTTTGGCAAACAGTGGCTACTACTCATTAGAGGGCCAGCGAGATCCCGACGATGACTGGGATCGACGTCACTCCTCAACCAGGTCTGACATAATGTCCAGGAGGCAACGAGAATTCTCTAGAGCCAGACCTGGACACCAACTCTCCAGACATTCGAGTCGTCAATCACCTTTTGAGTACCAACCACCACCACAAACAGATCAACTCTCGTACCATCAGCATATGGAGAGTCCACAACCAAGAAATCACCTTCGAAGCAACTCACGACAATTTGGACCTCAATCTGGCTATGTGAGGCCAAACGATCCTCAGTATATCCCAGGTACAGGCAATACTCAGTATGTAGACCCATACTACAAAAATACATTGCTCCCGGCTGATTCTCAGAATGACCAGCCCTCGGAATATCGGAGAGGTCCCCAAGACGGGCTTCCTCTATACTTTAATCTAAATCTTGGTACCATAGAACCTGGAAACCCGCAGACTAGAGGTTCTCGGCATGGTAGTCTGTTCAGTCATCGTAGTAACCTTGGCTCACACGGGCAGAGGACTCCACAACGGACGCTGCGTGGAGCTGCCAGGAGTTCTACAGCCCTTTCTTCAGTAAACTCGTAAATCAATCATTCAGTATGCATGAGCTTTTCTGTTGGGAGTAGGCCAGACATAGTTTTAGGATGTCTTGTGTCGTCCACACGACGCAATAGGTTCTCTTTATTCAGAGCCACCATTCTTCCAGCCAACTTTCATTTTTTTTTTTTAAGGATGTATATTCACTTACAATAGTCCATGTGACAAAACAGAGCGAGGGAATGGCAGGAGTCCATTGTGCTGTGTCAATGCCTGTTGTGGATCACAACAATTCCAAAAGAGAGAGAGAGAGAGAGAGAGAGAGAGAGAAAAGAAAGAAAAAGTAAAAGAAAAAGAAAATGCGATCTCTGTTCCTTCAAGGCGGGCAGTTTAAAACCTCTCTAGAAACCAGTCCCACATGTCCTCCATTCATATCCCACCTCCCTCGGAGGTCCTCCTTATTAGTTCCACAGGCAGTGGTCCCTGAAGCCTTTAGGTTTCGAGGATTAGATAGACACTTGATCAACTCAAAGGAGCATCAATTGAGTTTTGAGACAGGCACTGACTTGAGAGACAACTTCTAAAGAAATAAAACTACACAATTAATAAAAAAAAAAAAAAAAAAAAAAAAGAGAGAGAGAAAGAGAGAGGGAGAGATAAAGATGACCTCCTGGGCCATGGGGGCTGTTCGGTCTACACCTGCCGAGGATCAAGAGTGAAGTGGTGGTATCGTGCATCAAACCCAATAACCAGAAGACACTCCTTTGTGTCATCCCTGCTTTGTTCGCCCCGTTAAAATCACTACATGGACAAGGATGTCAATCAGCATGCATAAATAGCCATGTCATCCTCATCCTCTTCCACCTACTTTTGTTTACCAGAGAAAACTAGGGAAATTCCTGGACGTGCTGATATTTTGGTCCAACCTCTATCTTTGCCTCATTGAAAGAGTTTCCTACGTACAGTACTAGTACTGACCTTCATGCACCTGCACCCCTGGCAAGCTCTCACAAATTCTGTATGGGATACATATTAGACTCTTGCAACTTTACATTTGTATCAATGGCATCAGCTTTGTGTGCCAGTGGGTAAGGGTCTCAAGCAGGGGCAAAGGGACAGGATTTGTGTGTATATGTTCTGAACAGTTGGTTCCTTTTCTCTCTCTCTCTCCTCTCCATGTCTCCCCCCTCCCTCTCATTTCTCTTTCACTGTTCTGTTTCCTCTATCATTAACTCCGTGGTCTGCCATCCGACTCATTCTTCGTCTTTAAATTCTCCAATGGTTAACTCGTTCTTTTCACTAGCAAAGTGCGTCTGTTCACTATGACTCTCAGGTCGTGCCCACATACTTTCAACCACAAGCTCAAAGACCTGCCTTCTGCCTATGGATTCTTTACCCCAGTGATGCGTCTCACAAAGCTGACTCAAAATCATGTTTTTGGTAGTCCTCACTACCTCATTAGACCAATTGTTCAAGGTCTGATTTTCTTCTTAGCAGGCATCTCTGTCGGTTCACCAAGTCTCCTACCACCACCCCCTCATACAGTATAGACTGTAAGCAACTCGAAACAATCATCGGCTGCGATTTTCTCGATTGTTCCCCCGGTTTCCCAGCAGCAGCAGAAAGAGGAAGAAATGTGAGCTGGACAGTTGGACCCATCCATTTTTTAAACATACGACTAGGGTCAACAGCAGAGAGCCTACCAGCGAGAGAGCCGAGATGTTTGTGCTCAGGCCAGTGTCTTTGTCCAGGTATATTGCAACGGGTGAGAGCATTCGATGGCACATTCTTGAGATCAAAAGGCAACAGCATCTACGTCCATAGCTTTAGATAAAGATACTGCTTTAGTGGTGCGTGCGAAGGGTTCTGTGATCATACTTCCTTCATTCACAGTTACCTCAGCTTCTACGGATTGCAGCAACTATACTCCTTTTCTCTCCTCCCATACCAGTTTCCATTGTTGTTACTTCAGGGCTCTCAAATAGAGTAGCAAGTATCACGGAGAATTAGATGTTGTACAACCTTGGGTTGCATATTCGGTCCTATCGCCCCAGGACAGCAGTTAACTGTGGGTGTGAGCCATCATCTCTTTTACTCTTCTGTTCTCTCCTCTCTCATCACTCATCAATTTTCCTCTTTCTTTCCTTTTCCTTCACTCTTATGCTTTCCCGCTCTACTTCCTTTCATTCTCTTTGACATTTTGCCAGCACTCCCTTTCCCCTTCACACACAGATAGCAGCAGGAACAATGAGGATTGTTCTAGCGGTAGTAGGAGCACTGCTATTGATTGTGGGAGCTCTTTGTCAATCCGACCCAACACCATGGAAAACAGGTAGATCAGGAATGGCGTTCGTCTCTGATGGGACCAGTCTTTACATCCAAGGAGGTGGAGTCCACAATGGCACACATTATAATCCGGCCTCTGGATTCTTTCGACTTGACCTCAGCAGTAATTGGACAACTGACGATCCTCCTTGGGAGGTCCTACAGGAACCCAACGACATCTCAATCTCAGGAGCTGGCGCAACAATCCTTCCAGATGGGAGAATCCTTATCCTGGCTCACAGCATGCCTGAAATCTCTGGGCAAATGTCCCTCTTTTCTGTTAACGACAACGGTCGGTGGACTCAACACCATGGGGTTCCAAGTGCGCTATCATGGTCCAATTTTGACGGACTCGGTCTGTATGTTGCTGCATCACCAAAAGGAGAGATATTTCTCCCATCCTTAGGGGTCTCTTTTCCATCTATCAGCAATCTCAAGACTGTCTCCATTCCACAGAAGTCGGAAGCAGGTCATACTGCATGGTCCAATACTTTGAACGCCCTTTTTTACTTCGATACCTTCAAAGGTGATTCAGGCGGCTATGAACATTTGCAACTGAAGAAGATCGAAGGAGAATCCAGATGGGAATCACTGGTAAGCCATGGGTAATCAGTTAGAAACCAAGTTTCCCAATTGTTTTCTAACCTTTGGGCCGGTTCGATAGGAAATCAGTGGCGATATTCCCAACAGAATGGGCTATTCATGCCTTGCTAAAGGTAATAACAATTGTAAATGTGCTGCCAACGACAGAGTGGTCAACTCTCTAACCGTGTCTATCCTCATAGATCCCGACAGTGATATGTTTTACCTCTATGGTGGATACAAGGGTGCATCGCCGGTCTCTGGAAACCTTTATTCATTGGATCTGAAAGCACGCAAATGGACATATTTGGCAACTGGCGAACCAAGATTTCTTTCGGCTTGTGCAGTCACGAAGCGTTCTTTTGTCGCATGGGGTGGTAAGCAACCCCAGTCATGAGTGTATGATTATGTTCTAGAAGCTCTGTAATGGCGATCGACCTGTTCTAATCAATCCTCAAAAGGCAAGACGGATTATTTTTTAGCGGCAAATACATATCCTGTAGTTTTTGACATCAAGAAAAAAGAGTGGACCAATGAGTTTACTGTGGAATATATTCCCCCACCACCTCCTCCTCCACCACCACCGCCAATGCCCGCTTCACCATCACCATCACCATCAACATCAACATCAACATCAGCATCTCTATTGAGTTCTCAACCGCCTACTCCTAAGCTCACCTCTGGTGCAGAGAGTGGAGAGAACAATAAAAGCAGGATCAGCAATAGCGGATACGGTGGAGAATCCAATAGTACTTTAACAACACCACTGAATATTGCTACAATCGCCGGAGGGGTTGGCGGAGGAGCAGTCTTGATCTCGCTCATCGGTCTGATCTTTTGTATTCGACACAGGAAAAAGAGAGAGCGGGAGGATGGCAACAATATGAAGCAGAGGGATGGCAACAGACCGATGCAAGGAGGCAGCGACTGGAGGGAACAACCTAAGAAACAATCTCAATACAATCGCGCAAGGAATAGTCGTCGCAGATCATGGTCTAGTGACGGGGAGGATGACATCAGAACTCGCCGATCCGAGTACCATTCCGCGGCACGTTCGAGAGATGAAGAGTACGGTAATGACCCTTGGAATAAGGAAACCTCATCCTTCCTCGATGAGAGGTCGGATAGAGATCTGGTACAGACATGGCGAAAGCAACGACGGGACTCGAACTCGGATACAGATCTGAGATCATCAAGACAAAAAGGATTCTCGCCTAGAAGAGAGTACGGTGACTATGGAGCTCATTCAAGAGAGACAGATGCCCAATCCGATACAGATTTGAGATTGTCAAGGCAAAAAGGATTCTCGCCTAGAAGAGAACATAGTGACTATGGAGCCCATGCAAGAGAGATAGATTTCCAATCCTCGGAGAAGAGTGGGTACAATCACGTGCCAGATCAGAGAGATTCCGATGATGACTGGGATCGATACCGACACCCTCCAGTTAGGTCTGAGACCCCACCTAGGGAACAACGAGAGTCATCTAGATCCAGATCTGAACAACAGCCCTCAGGACATTCAAGCCACCATTCACTTGTTGAATCTCAATCGTCTCCAACAACTCAACGATTGCATTATGAGAATCTGGATAGTCCACAACGGCGAGATCCCCACCAAAACAACTCACGACAGGTTGGACTCAATTTTGGATATGTTCAACCAAATGACCCTCAGCTTATCTCGAACGCAGGCAGTTCTCAGTATCAATCTGACATAGGCATCTCCCATGAGATCTCGAGTGTAGGGAGCCCTCGGCATGTGAATCCGAGCGACATTGATGTAATACCTTCAGCCTATTCTCAACATGGACAGGACTCAGCCCATGGTTCTCAAGACACTCCCAAGTCTCAGCGAAGAGATCCCCAACACGATGTTCCTCTATACTTCAATCCAAATCTTGGAACTGCATATCCTGGAAATCCACAGACCAAAGGCTCTCGGTGTGGAAGCATATATAGCCATCGGGGGATGGCAGATGCACGAAGACAAAGGTCCGCACGACGACCGCCATATAGAGCCACCAACATCTCTACTTCTGCTGGTCAGGAATAGTCGTAGATCCATCTCTCGGTCTCTATCTCTGACCAGATCCTGTTGACTATCAAGGCAATTGCAGTTGTAGGATCTTTGACCGCATTGACCAATACGTTTCACACCCACCCTGGATCAGAGAGGACCTCATTGTAGCGATATTATGAATGGCCTAATTTGATATCCGCTAACAATGCAGACTCTCGTATAATATTAAGGCATCGGATCAAATTGGAGCGAGCGTTGTTTTCACAGACCTGAGTTCTCTGAATGTATTTTTATAATAAAGAGTGAATCTGGTTCGTCCTGCTCACTTCTCGTAATTCTATGAGGAGCAGGATGGATTCAATTTTAAGATCGTCCGTATTGTCGATGGGATATTTTAGGTCATCTCTATCAGGTCAGTGGTTCTTTTACCTATTTCCTTTCTTTTTGTCTTTTATGGTGGATGTTGTCCTGCAATAGTTTGTATGGTAGAATGAGGAGATGGCGGGGGCCGATTTTGCTATGTCGATACGTGTTGTAGATCACAAAATTCTGACAAAGAAAAGAAAAGAAAAACGTTCCTCTAAATTGTCAGCCAGAGGAGGTGGTTAGAGGGAAGATATCTCTATTCCTGCTTCAGAAAGAACATTTCTACTTGTAGTCAAAGTGGGCAGTTTAGTACCTCTCTAGAAACCAGTCTTACATGTCCTCCAATTGAGCACTTCATATTTTGCCTCCTCGTGATGTTGACGACACCTTACTTTATCAGCTCCACAACTAATGGTCTCAGAAGTCTTTAAGTTCCGAGGATAAGATAGACACTGGATCGACTCAAGAAAGCATATGCTAAACTTCGGGACTATCACTGACTTGACGACTACCAAAGACAAATGAAAGCACACTCACCCTCCACCACCTCTTGTTCGCCACAGAATAGAGTGGCTTGTGCCTCCAAATTCATCTCGTGTAAGCGTGTAAGGAATGGTCACTCAGAGGTACCCTGAATATGTTGGCAGCTTGGTTCAACTTCCATCCTGGCTTCGGATTGACTGAGTTTACAACTAATTTTCATGCAGCCCAACAGGCTCTCACAAACTCGGAATGGGAGACATATTGACTATTTCAACTTTACACTTGTACATCCATTGCATCAACCTTTTGTGCCAGTGGGCACGGGCTCTTTTTCACACAGTGTCTGTGTACTGAACCGTTGGTTGTAGTCTTCTCTCTTTTCTATTTTATTTTATTTTTATTTTTTTTTTCTCCATGTCCCCTACCATAGACTCTGTGGTTTGCAACTCGACTGTCATCCATCTCATTCTTCACTTTCAAATTCTCCAATGGTTAACTCGTTCTCTTCACTAGGAAAGTGTGTCTGTTCACTATGACTCTCGGATTGTGCCCACATACTTTCAACCACAAGCTCAAAGACCTGCCTTCTGCCTATGGATTCTTTACCCCAGTGATGCGTCTCACAAAGCTGACTCAAAATCATGTTTTTGGTAGTCCTCACTACCTCATTAGACCAATTGTTCAAGGTCTGATTTTCTTCTTAGCAGGCATCTCTGTCGGTTCACCAAGTCTCCTACCACCACCCCCTCATACAGTATAGACTGTAAGCAACTCGAAACAATCATCGGCTGCGATTTTCTCGATTGTTCCCCCGGTTTCCCAGCAGCAGCAGAAAGAGGAAGAAATGTGAGCTGGACAGTTGAACCCATCTATTTTTTAAGATAGAGAGCCTACTGGCGAGAGAGCCGTGCTCAGGCCAGTGTCTTTGTCCAGGTATACTACAACGGTGAGAGCATTCGATGGCACATTCTTGAGATCAAAAGGCAGCGGCATCTACATCCATAGCTTTAGATAAAGATACTGCTTTAGTGGTGCGTGCGAAGGGTTCTGTGATCATACTTCCTTCATTCACAGTTACCTCAGCTTCTACGGATTGCAGCAACTATACTCCTTTTCTCTCCTCCCATACCAGTTTTCATTGTTGTTACTTCAGGGCTCTCAAATAGAGTAGCAAGTATCACGGAGAATTAGATGTTGTACAACCTTGGGTTGCATATTCGGTCCTATCACCCCGGGACACAAGTTAACTGTGGGTGTGAGCCATCATCTCTTTTACTCTTCTGTTCTCTCCTCTCTCATCACTCATCAATTTTCCTCTTTCTTTCCTTTTCCTTCACTCTTATGCTTTCCCGCTCTACTTCCTTTCATTCTCTTTGACATTTTGCCAGCACTCCCTTTCCCCTTCACACACAGATAGCAGTAGGAGCAATGAGGATTGTTCTAGCGGTAGTAGAAGCACTGCTATTGATTGTGGGAGCTCTTTGTCAATCCAACCCAACACCATGGACAACAAAGAGAGTAGGAATGGCATACGCCTCTGATAGGACGAGTCTTTATATTCAAGGAGGTGGAGTCTACAATGGCACACATTATAATCCGGCCTCTGGATTCTTTCGACTTGACCTCAGTAGTAACTGGACAACCGACAATCCTTCTTGGGAGGCCCTACAAGAACCCAATGACATCTCAATCTCAGGAGCTGGCGCATCAATCCTTCCAGATGGGAGAATCCTTATTCTGGCTCACAGTATACCACTTATCTCTGGGCAAATGTCCCTCCTTTCTGTTAAGGACAAAAATCGGTGGACTCGACACAATGAAGTGCCAAGTGCACTGTATTTCAGTCCTTTTGATGTTACCAACATGTGTACTATAGTCTCACCAAAAGGAGAGATATTTATTCCTTACTTTGGAGTCGTAATTCCATCTATCAACAATCTTAAACCTGTTTTCATTCAAGAAAAATGGATATCAAGTCAAGCTGCATGGTCCAATACTTTGAAAACCATCATTTTATTCAATGCTCACCGAGCGGATGACACCTACGAACATCTACAGCTGAAGAAGAACGGAGATGGGAGCTACACATGGGAATCACTGGTAAGCCATGGGTAATCAGTTAGAAACCAAGTCTCTATTTTTTTTTTTATTGTTTTCTAACGCTTGGGCCGGTTCGATAGGACATCGGTGGTGATATCCCAATTGGAATAGGCTATTCATGCTTTGCAAAAGGTAATAGCAAGTGCAGATGTGCTACCAACAGCAGAGTGGTCAGCTCTCTAACTGTCTCTATCCCCATAGATCCCGACAGTGATATATATTACCTCTATGGCGGACTCAAGAACAATTCGCCGGCAACTGGAAATCTTTATTCATTGGATCTGAAAGCACGCAGATGGACATATCTGGGGTCGGGCGAACAAAGATCTCTTTCGGCTTGTGCGGTTACGAAGCGTTCTTTTGTCGCATGGGGTGGTAAGAGACTCCAGCCATGAGTATATGATTATGTTCTAGAAGCTCTGTAATGGTGATCGACCTGTTCTAACCAATCCTAAAAAGGCAAAACACAAGACTCTGTCCCGGCAGATGTATATCCCATAGTTTTTGACATCAAGAAAAAAGAGTGGACCAATAAGTTCACTGCGGAATATGTTCCTTCGGCCTCACCACCTCCAGCACCTCCACCACCAACAAACGCTTCATCATCATCATCATCACCTCTATCAAGTCCTCAATCGCCTATCCCAAAATTCACTTCTGGTACAGAGAGTGGAGAGGCCAATAAAAGCAGGATCAACAATGGAGACTATGGTGGAGAATCTGAGGGTACCTTAACAGAACCTTTGAATATCGCTGCAATCGCCGGAGGGGTTGGCGGAGTAGCAGTCTTGACCTCGTTCATTGCTCTGATATTTTGTATTCGACGCAGGAGCAAGAGAGAGCACAAGGACGGCAACAATATGAAGCAGAGAGATGGCAACAGACCGATGCAAGGAGGCAGCGACTGGAGGGAACAACCTAAGAAACAATCTCAATACAATCGCGCAAGGAATAGTCGTCGCAGATCATGGTCTAGTGACGGGGAGGGTGACATCAGAACTCGCAGATCCGAGTACCATTCTGTGGCGCGTTCGAGAGATGAAGAGTACGGTGATGACTCTTGGAATAAGGAGACGTCGTCCTTCCTCGATGGGAGGTCGGATAGAGATCTGGTACAGACATGGCGAAAGCAACGACGGGACTCGAACTCGGATACAGATCTGAGATCATCAAGACAAAAAGGATTCTCGCCTAGAAGAGAGTACAGTGACTATGGAGCTCATTCAAGAGAGATAGATGCCCAATCCGATACAGATCTGAGATCGTCAAGACAAAAGGGATTCTCGCCTAGAAGAGAACATAGTGACTATGGAGCCCATGCAAGAGAGATAGATTTCCAATCCTCGGATACAGACTTGAGATCGTCAAGACAAAAAGGATTCTCGCCTAGAAGAGAACACAGTGACTATGGAGCTCATTCAAGAGAGATAGATGCCCCATCCTCTGATACAGATTTGAGCTCATCAAGACAAAAAGGATTCTCGCCTATAAGAGAACATAGTGTCTATGGAGCCCATTCAAGAGAAATAGATTTCCAATCCTCGGAAAAGAGTGGATACAGCCACCTGGCAGACCAAAGAGACTCCGATGATGACTTGGACCGATACCGACACCCTCCAGTTAGGTCTGAGACCCTACCTAAGAGACAACGAGAGCCATCTAGATCTAGACCTGAACGCCAACCCTCAAGACACTCTTCGAGCCACCATTCACTTGTTGAATCTCAATCTTCTCCAACAACTCAACGATTACATTACGAGAATCTGGATAGTCCACAACGGCGAGATCCCCACCAAAATAACTCACAACAAGTTGGACTCAAATTCGGATATGTGCAGCCGAGTGACCCACAGCTTATCTCGAACAAACATAGTTCTCAGAATTTATCTGATATAGGCATCTCCCGTGAGATCTCGAGTGTAGGTGGCCCTCAGCTTGTGGATCCAAACGACATTGATATGATACCTTCAGCCTATTCCCAGAAAGGGCGAGACTCGGTCCATGGTTCCCAAAATTCCCCCAAGTCTCAGCGAAGAGATCCTCAAAACGACGTTCCTCTATACTTCAATCCAAATCTTGGAACTGCATATCCTGGAAATCCACAGACCAAAGGCTCTCGGTGTGGAAGCATATATAGCCATCGGGGGATGGCAGATACGCGGAGACAAAAAACTTCACAACGACCGCCATATAGAGCCACCAACATCTCTACTTCTGCTGGTCAGGAATAGTCGTAGATCCATCTCTCGGTCTCTATCTCTGACCAGATCCTGTTGACTATCAAGGCAATTGCAGTTGGTGTAGGATCTTTGACCGCATTGACCAATACGTTTCGCACCCTCCCTGGATCAGAGAAAGGAGCCGATTGTGGCGATTTTATGAATGACTTAGTTTGATATCTACCAACAGTGCAGACTCTCAGATCATATTGAGGCATCGGATCAAATTGGAACAATTGTTTTATTTCACAGACTTGAGTTCTCTGAATGTATTTTTATAATAAAGAGTGAGCTTGGTTCGTCCTGCTCACTTTTCGTAATCCTATGAGGACCAGAGTGGACACAGTCTAAGGATCGTCTGTATTATCGATGGGATATTGTAGATCCTCTCTATCAAGTCAGCCATTCTTTCGGTCATTCTTTTACCTGTTTCCTTTTTTTTTTTTTTTTTTATGATGGGTGTTCTCCTACAGTAGTCCATGCGACCGAATGAGGAAATGGCAGGAGTCGATCGTGCTGTGTCGATGCGTGCTTTAGATCACAAAATCCTGACAAAGAGAAGAAAAGAAAAAAAGTGCTCTAGATTGGCAGCCAGAGGAGATAGTCGGAAAAAAAGGATATCTTTATTCCTGCTTCAGAAAGAACATTTCTACTCGTAGTCAAGGCAGGCAGTTTAGCACTTCCTTAGAAACCAGTCCCACATGCCCCCCAATTGGGTACTTCTTATCTCGCCTCCCTCGTGATTTTGACGGCGTCCTACTTTTTCAATTCCACAAGCAGTGGTCCCATAAGTCTTTTAAGTTTCGAGAATTACATAGACAATAGATCGACTCAAAGGGCATCTGTTAAATTTTGAGGTCGACAATGACTTGAGCGACAGCAGCCAAAGACAAACGAAAGCAACCTCACACTGGTCACACAAAAAGAGAGATAGTTAGAGAGAAAGAGATGACCTACTGGGCTATGGGGCTGTACGAGCTACACATAACGAGAATCAAGAGTGAAGTGGCGACATCGAGCATCAAACCCGCATTGATCGCTCCATCAAAATCATTTCATGGATAAAAGATGTCAATCAACATGCATGAATAGCCATATCATCCCCCTCCCACTTCCATCACCTGCAGAGTGGCTTGTGCCACATCTCATGTGAGGAATGGTCACTCAGAGGTACCTGAATATGTTGGCAGCTTGGTTCAACTTCCAGCCTGGCCCCGGATTGACTGAGTTTACAACTAATTTTCATGCAGCCCAACAGGCTCTCACAAACTCGGAATGGGAGACATATTGACTATTTCAACTTTACACTTGTACATCCATTGCATCAACCTTTTGTGCCAGTGGGCACGGGCTCTTTTTCACACAGTGTCTGTGTACTGAACCGTTGGTTGTAGTCTTCTCTCTCTCTCTCTCTCTCTCTCTCTTTTTTTTTTTTTCCTCTCTCCATATCTCCTCCCTCCTCCTTTTATTTCTCTTTCACCATCCTGTTTCTCCTACCATAGATTTTGTGGTTTGTAACTCGACTGCCATCCATCTCATTCTTCACTTTCAAATTCTCCAATGGTTAACTCGTTCTCTTCACTAGGAAAGTGTATCTGCCCAATATGGCTCTCGGGTTGTGCTCATACACTTTAAATCATAACCGCCGAGGCAACGAGAGCAACTCTGTTTCGTTGACGGACTACTCTGCCCTCTGCCTGCAGATTCTATATCCCAAAGATGTACCGCACACAGTTGACTCACAATTTTATTTGTAGAAGTCCTCACCACCTTACTAGACCAATTGTTCTAAGCACACATCTCTATCAGTTCATAGAGTCTCTTACTACTACTCCATCATACAGTATAGAGTGAAGACAACTCGACACAGTTATCAGCTGCGATTTCCTCGATCGTTCCCCGGTTTCCCAGCACCAACAGAGAGAGAAGAAATGTGAGCTGGACAGTAAGACTCATCTGTTTTTAAACATTCGACTAGGTCAACATCAGTACAGACAAAGAGCCTACGGGGAGAGAGCTGAGATGTTTGTGCTCAGACCAATGTCTTTGTCCAGCAGGTATACTGCAACAGATTGTGGCATTCAATGACACATTCTTGAGATCAAAAGGCACCGGCATCTACGTCCGTAGCTTGAGCTAGGAGTTCTGCTTTGGTGGTGAGTGCGAAGGATGTTGTTTCTACATTTCACTCACCTTAGCTTCTTTCGCGATACAGTAATCACCATCTCCCCTTTCCCTCCTAAATCAGTTTTCGCTGTTGTTACTTCGGGGCTCCCAAACGGAGCAGCAGGCATCACGGAGATTTATATGCTGTGCAACCATGGGTTGCATATTCAGGACTACCCTCCATGTCTAAAATGGACTCTTTTTCCCTTAGTGCTTTCTTCTCTCTTCCATCTTCACCACCCTCATCAATTTCCTTTTTCTTCTTCCTTCACTCGACGCTTTCTTTTCCTTCCTTCCCCTTTACTCGACACTTTTCTCCTCATCCCCCTCTCCAGCCTTCTACCACTACAGACCTTTCTCCTTCGCATTCGTCTCCGATAGAAGGAAAAATGAGGATCATCCCAACTGCGGTGGGGGTGCTGTCATTAATCGTGCGAGTTCTGTCTCAATCCACTAATCCATGGACAAAGCCTTTGGCAGGAATGGCATATGCATCCGATGAATCTCGACTTATCATCCATGGAGGCTCCACACTCGAGAACGACGTCATTTCAGCCAAGTCAGCATTCTTTCAACTTGACCTCACCAAAAACTGGACAGTCGAAAACCCTGCATGGACGCAACTGGAGGAACCTAAAAATATGCAAATCTCAGGAATCGCTGCTGCACTTTATCCAGATGGGAGAGTTCTCCTTTACGCCGCAACATTACCTACCACAACAAAAGATCAGCCTGGGACTCTCGTTACCATCGACACTTCCAAGAAAAAATATGCAAGATACGATGCGCCTAATAATGCACTGACTATTGGAGATGGATACAATACAGGCAACTATAGAGTCATCGTGACTCCAAAGGGACAGATATATATCCCTGGGAAAGGAGTTATGTTTTCGTCTTTGGGCCAGCCACCAGTAAATTATCGGGAGTGGTATAATACGAATCCTGTCGCATGGTCTGATTCCTTGGAAACCGTGATTGGGATACATATCAAAGA
This sequence comes from Mortierella sp. BCC40632, assembly GCA_011634665.1. NCBI lineage: Eukaryota > Fungi > Mortierellomycota > Mortierellomycetes > Mortierellales > Mortierellaceae > Mortierella > Mortierella sp. BCC40632. The sequence goes on from WAEK01000024.1 coordinate 234,747, forward strand.
AGATACAACACTCGCTGTTGAAAAGTTAAACATGAACTATGAGGGCTCATGGGAACCTGTGGTAAGTCATGAATAGTCCATCGCCAGGGTTTTTTTTTTTTTTTTTTTTTTTTTTTTTTTTAAATAAATTTCATGAGCTGAACTCTGAACCTTTGAACTGCTTTTTTTAGACTACTTATGGGGAATATCCCACAGCTGCGATTTATTCTTGCTTTACTAAAGGTAATACTTGACTTAGAATTTGCTATTTGAAATGAAAACCCTCTAATCCTGGCTCTTTCTTCAGAACCTGACAGGGATAGATACTACTATTTCGGTGGTTATCAATTACATGCAGGAGGAACGATCAATGGACAGCTTTATTTATTTGATCTTGAGGCACGCACATGGAAGAGATTGGGGTCGGATGGTGAACCTAGGATAGTTTCGGCTTGTGCGGCTACGGAGCTTTCATTTATTGCTTGGGGTGGTAAGTAATTCCAATCTTGAGCAAGTGCTTGTGTTTACCAGGTTAGGAAATGGACTAAATCCTTCATCAATATTCAATAGGCAAAAACGCTGATAATGTCGTGACAAACGACCCAAAGCCCTTAGTTTTTAATTTCAAGAAAGGGGAATGGACTAACAAGTTTAATGCAAAGTACATTCCACCTCCTCCACCTCCACCACCCCCACCTCCTCCTCCACCACCCCCTCCATCATCGCCTTCGCCTTCACCTTCATCTGATTCTCCATCACCATCTCCAGAAAGCTCAATATCGCCTGTTCAAACACTCGCATCTGATGCAGAAAGTGAAGAAGGAAATGGAAATGGAACACTGACCGACAAAGATCCTCTTGTCACTCCGAAAGTCCCTTCGGATCAGAGAAAAAGCGGATCGAGTATAGCAGCAATAGCTGGAGGGGTCGGTGGGGGAGTTATCCTGATCTTGATCATTGCTCTGACGATTTGTGTTCGACACAGGAACAAGAGAGAGCAGAAGAACGGAAACAACACAAGGCAAAAGGATGGCGGCAGACCGATGCAAGGAGGCAGCGACTGGAAGGAACCGCCAAAAAAACAAACCCAATACAATCGCGCAAGGAATAGTCGCCGCAGATCATGGTCTAGCGATGGGGAGGGCGACATCAGAACTCGCAGATCCGAGTACCATCCTGCGGCGCGTTCGAGAGATGAAGAGTACGGTGATGACTCTTGGAATAAGGAAACCTCATCCTTCCTCGATGAGAGGTCGGATAGAAATCTGGTGCAGACATGGCGAAAGCAACGACGAGACTCGAACTCGGATACAGATATGAGATCATCAAGACAAAAAGGATTCTCGCCTAGAAGAGAGTACGGTGACTATGGAGCTCATTCAAGAGAGACAGATGCCCAATCCGATACAGATCTGAGATCGTCAAGACAAAAAGGATTCTCGCCTAGAAGAGAACATAGTGACTATGGAGCCCATGCAAGAGAGATAGATTTCCAATCCTCGGAGAAGAGTGGGTACAATCACGTGGTAGACCAAAGAGATTCCGATGATGACCTGGATCGATACCGACACCCTCCAGTTAGGTCTGAGACCCCACCTAGGGGACACCTAGAGTCATCTAGATCCAGATCCGAACACCAGCCCTTAAGGCACTCGAGTCGTCATTCACCTGTTGAATCTCAATCGTCTCCAACAACTCAACGATTGCATTATGAAAATCTGGATAGTCATAATCGACGAGATCCCCACCAAAACAACTCACGACAGGTTGGACTCAAATTTGGATATGTTCAACCAAATGAACCTCAGCTTATCTCGAACGCAGGCAGTTCTCGGTATCAATCTGACATAGGCATCTCCCGTGAGATCTCGAGTGTAGGTGGCCCTCGGCATGTGAATCCGAACGACATTGATGTAATACCTCCAGCCTATTCTCAACATGGACAGGACTCAGCTCACGGCTCCTTAGATACTCCCAATTCTCAGCGAAGAGATCCCCAGAACGATGTTCCTCTATACTTCAACCCAAATCTTGGAACTGCATATCCTGGAAATCCACAGACCAAAGGCTCTCGGTTTGGTAGTTTATATAGCCATCGGGGGATGGCAGATGCACGAAGACAAAGGACCACACGACGACCGCCATATAGAGCCACCAACATTTCTACTTCTGCTGGTCAGGAATACTAGTAGATCCATCTCTCGGTTTCAATCTCTGACTAGATCCTGCTGACTACCAATGCAATTGCAGTTGGTGTAGGATCTTTGACCGCATTGACCAATACGTTTCACACCCACCCTGGATCAGAGAGGACCTCATTGTAGCGATATTATGAATGACTTAGTTTGATATCTACTAACAATGTAGACTTTCGGATCATATTGAGGCATCGGATCAAATTGGAGCGATTTTTTTTTTTTTCGCAGACTTGAGTTCTCTGAATGTATTTAATAATAAAGAATGAACCTGATTCTTCCTGCTCACGTTTCGTAATCCTATGAGGAGCAGGATGGATTCAATTTTAGGATCGTCTGTATTGTCCATAGACGATTGTATTGCTTGGAGTCATCAAACGCACCTATCAGTTGAATGTTCGATGAGTTACAACAATACATGTTCTCATTTTGAGTTGCGGTTGCTGTAGATCCTCGTGAGTGGGAGCGTCAATTCCTCTTGACTAGCCACCATCTGGAATGAGATTTGCTTTCGTGAAAGTTCCTTTAGCAGAACAACAGTGCGATACAAGGCTGTTGTGCTGTGTTGATGCGAGTCAGTTTCACAGACCAAACCGATGGCCATTGAGGTCTTTAGAGATTCTAGGATTAGCGAGACCCTAAATCGGTTCAAAAGGCAGCGAGAGCCCTATTCTAACACTGGTGCTACTTGGGAATCCTTCAAAATCATTTTTATAAGCATCTATGGACTCTGTGTTAGAGCATCCATGAATTACTATGCTGAATTTACTTTGAGATGACTCAATGCCTCTTGTGAGATAGGATCCTCAACAGCTTATCCGATACAGTGAGGTGACAGATTACAAGACACTTTACGCTGGTAAAGGGGGGGGTTTGCCTTAGGTTGGGGGTTTGTAGAATGGACCCAACCAACCTGCTTTCAGAACATAATGCTCTCAGGAGGCATGGATGTAAGAAAATGAGGCTTCTATCTTAGCCTGGTCCCCTTGTATATTCGAGCCTGCTAGATACAGCCGGCTATGACCAAGAATGAGCCCAACAAGTCTTGGAGTGATTTTGAGTGTCCCCTGATGGCGGAACTAGGACTTTTGGCTCGTGGGCGGGCCATTCCCAAAAGAGGTTAGTGCTTGAAAGCGCTGCACGAAATCTTCTTCCCATTCAGCAAAGAATACCCCTCCCTCCCAAGCCACGGAATGGCTTGTCGATCAATTCGTTCCTTCTAGGAGGCTCTCACACACTTTGGCGACTGTTCAGCACAGCACCTGAGACTGCCCTTCTGTGTCTACTGTTTCCATGCACCCAGCTGGGTTTTCAAGTTTTCTTTGAAAATACAACTCTCACAAGATATTCGAACAGAATAGTCTGATAGGCCTCTCTCTCCTCTCTATTCCGAATAGCTTGCGGCTCGGGCATCATATTCTACCCTCCCAGAATGGACCATTGAATCTCAGATTATAGTACCTGGGACAACGGGAGCAGCTTTGTGTTGTTAGTCATGTCATACATTGACTAGCTACAACCCTTTGCTTGTGGGCCTATACTCAGGAGACATATGACTGACCAACAGCCTGTTCCATTACCCCTCGTGTTAGGCAGGAGCCCTCTGGGATTTGTTCATCTCTATCAACTCGTCACTCCTTGTGAAGAGTCAGTCTCCATTCATCATTAGCGTCTCGTACTATCGTTTCTTGAAGAGCATATTCTACCGAGTAATGTCGACAACCAAGGCGGGTTTGACTTAAATATTCTTGGCGGATTGGGAGGAGGAGGAGGAGGAAGGTCTTCAAAGAATAGAGAATCGGGGGTAACAAGTCGAACATTGGCGGATTTCGAGGGTAGGTGAACAATTGTTGTTTTTTGAGCGTTTCCCGAGTTTCCGTGAAAAAAAAAAGAGAATGGATGGTGGGCGCACACAGCAGACAGATCCTCTACACAGCAGGACTACAATAGAGCCTGAAATGAGTGAGCCCAGATGTTTGTGTTCAGAGAGATGTCTTGGGCGGGGCGCCCCATGACAAACGACTGCAGTCAGTAGCATTTCTCAAGCCCATCAGGTCCATCCAGTCGTCATCCATTTCCACGGCTAGGGTTGTCGCGATAGATATGGATATGGGATTCCCTGATCTCGTTCTTTCTCCATCATCGCATCCCTATCATCTGATGCTACTTTTCTCTCCCCTCCCACCCTCTCTTATCCCAGCTTCCACTGTCGTTGTTCCGAAGCTTCAGCAGGAAGCGATTGGCACCATGGAGAATCCGACGTTGTGCAACCTAACCTTATAGTTCACTTATCATTTCAGGACAATGGGTGACTGTGAGCATGTTTTTCCTTTGTTTTCCTTTCTCTCATCATTCTTATCGCTTTTCTCTTTCTTTCCTTCTGTCACTCTACACTTTCTCTCTTCTTAGTTTCTTCACTTCAGCCTCCAACGAACGCAGCTTTCCCCCATCACAATCAACCCCGGCAGCAAAGAACAATGAGAGTCGTCCCAGCGGTAGTAGGAGTGCTGTCGTTGGTTGTGCGAACTCTATGTCAGACACCACCGTCCGACAGCTTGGCCTCATCCCCTTGGAGTACACCTAGAGGAGGCATGGCATATTCATCCGATGAGTCCCGTCTTATCATCCACGGAGGTGCCATAGTCAACGGGGAATACTTTGAGGCCAAAACGGGATTCTTTCAACTTGACCTCACCAAAAACTGGACAGCCGCCAAAGCCCCATGGAAAGAGTTGAATGACAGCAAAGACATGCAGATCTCAGGGATCGGTTCAACAGTACTTCCAGATGGGAATGTTCTCATTCTAGCCACAAAAGTTCCTGTTTCAAAAGGCCAAACGCTAGTTCTTGCTACTTTCGACCGCAAAAACCAATGGTCTCAGCAGGTTGATATACCCTCTGAATTGAACCTCACTTACGGTTTGGAAGGGATCAGCTATAGTGTGGTTAGCTCATCGAGTGAGGCAATCTATTTCCCTGCATTCGGGTTCATGATATCATCCTTAAAAAATCTCAAGCCTATCGCCTTTCCACCTCGCTGGCGCGGTACCCCTGTCGGATGGTCCAGTTCTCTGGAAACGCTGTTTTCAATTCAGCACCGCAAAGATGGGACAGTTGCTATTGATAAACTGTTGAAGAGCACGACCACTTCCGAACTCGAATGGAGATCTGAGGTAACCCAGAGAGAGAGAGAGAGAGAGAGAGAGAGAGAGAGAGAGAGAGAAAAAGAAAGAAAATGAGAACATAGTTGGTCATGTTCTGCGTGGGCACAAAACGTTTTTTTTTTTTTTTTTTTTGTGCATTTATTTTAAATACTGAACTCTGAGTGTTTGAGCTGATTTCATAGATACTCAGCGGCGATATCCCCAAATCAGTGTATTTCTCCTGCTTCACTAAAGGTAATATATGCTGAGGTTTTACCAATTAAGTGATCAATCCTCTAACATTGTCTATTCCTCCAGCTCCTGACAGCGATAAATACTATATGTATGGCGCGTATAATAGAAATGGAGATGAGACCATCGTCGTTGGATCACTCTATTTATTGGATTTAGTAGCGCGCAAATGGACGAAGCTGGGGCGCGATGGAGAGCCGAGGATGGCCTCGGCCTGTGCAGCCACGAAGCGTGCATTTGTAGCATGGGGTGGTAAGGATCTTTAGTCGTGCGTGTGCACTGCTCTCTGGTAATTTAATAGGGGCAACAGACTAACCTTTGCCACTCCTTAATAGGCAAGACAAAGGATAATATTGCAGTAAACGACTCTATGCCTTTGATTTTCGATCTTAAGGAGGAAAAGTGGACCAATAAGTTTGTTGTGGAGTACATTCCGCCACCACCACCACCAAAACCGAAGCCCATTTCGTCATCGACTGGTTCACCTTCCCAGACACCCACCACTGATATCGAGAATGGGAGTAATGACGCGAATGAAATCAACGAAGGAGACGGCGATAAAGAGCCCCGAGACACTCCAACAACATCTACAGATCAGACTAAAAGTGAGATGAAGATGATCATTATTGCTGGAGGAGCAGGTGGAGGGGCGATTTTGGCCACTTTCGTTGCTCTAATCCTTTGTCTCCGAGGCAAAAGGGGGAGAAAACAGAGAGACAACTACAGCTCGAAGCGTTTGGACGGTAACTGGAGGGCCTCACCCAAAAAATCAGTTCAAGACAGATATCCAAGGAGAGATCGCCGTAGATCATGGTCTAGTGACGAGGAGAGTGACTTACGAACTCGCCGGTCAGAGCATAATTCTATGACGCGATTAAGAGAGGAACGGTATGTCGGAGACCTTTCCAATAAGGAAACTTCGTCGTTCATTGATAGGGGGTCAGACCAAGATTTAGTACAAACATGGCGAAGGCAGCGGCAAGGCTCGAGCTGGGATACAGAGCAGAGATCATCCAGACAAAAAGCATCACCATATAATTATAGCAAAGACCTTGGATATGGAGCCCATCCAAGAGAGGCAGCAGTCCAGCCATCGGCAAGAAGGAAAGAGAGTTCTTTTGTAAACCAGCATGAAAATAGACCTGGGCGCCAGCATTCGAGGCTCCCCAATCACCATGCGTCCCGTGGGTTCCAATCTTCACCAACGGCTCAACATTCGCACTACACCTACTTGGAGAATATCCAAGCAGGGAGCCATCAACCTGGCGACTCGCGACGGGTTCGACCCCAGCAAGGCAATGTGCAAACGAACGACCCTCGTAGCATCTCAGACACAAGTGCTTTCCAGTATGTGGACTCACATAATGATTCACTCCCGGCTTACGAATCCAAGTGCACCATTGAACCGAAATTGAGAGGTCCTCAAGACGACATCGCTCAGCACCTTGGTCTCAGCCTCGGAGGTTTACAACTCGGAAACCCGCACACTAGAAGTTCTTAACTTGAGAGTCTGTTAAACAACTATTGAGTTTTGGACATAAAGGTCCTAAGTGATTAGCAAATCACTACGCGGATTATCCAGAAGTCATCACTCGCATTTATCCACACATACCTACTGTTCAATAATCTGGTGCACTTCGGTACATGCACTTTTCAACCTTCTGAGCAGTTGGAGGTTGATCAAGGAGCATATTTAAATTAATTCACTTCATACACACCATAGACCGGAGGAAGAAAACTCTTTGCAATGACACTTAGAAGAACATCATTTTAATGTTAAAACATATTTTCGAGTCTCCATTGTGCATCGGATCAAATTAAGATCACACTGAAGTTTCTTTTCAATACATCCTGAGCATGCTTGTACAATTAACTGATTCCAACTCTTTCCCATTTCCCTTGCTCGGTTGTCATCTGTTTCACTCTCCTCTTTCAATTCACTAACAGCCGAACCGTTTTCTACACAAGGACTTCCGTTCATTACGTCTGGAATTCCATTTTCTCAAGGGATGTCTATCAAGACAAATACGACTTATTATAGGCCCTTGGGCAACGACTGCCATGGGTAGCATTCCTTGGGACGCTATCCAGATACTTTTTTTTGTTATTCCTCTGCGACGTAGTTAATATCCCAAATGCGTCTTACAATTACACGTCTCATACGGATAAAAAAAAAACAATAGAGTAAAGTATGGGGCAAAAAGAGGATGTCTGCTAAGGAGTCTGCGTAGACAGTTCTCCTAGGGAACAAGGCAACTTGCAATTGCTCCAAAAGGTCTGAGACAGGCACCCCCAGCGCACCAACCCTAGCTGCACATTGTTTGCTAGTGGGTAGGGGTCCTAGACAAGAGTCCCAAATGTCCCCAAACTCGAATTTGGAGAACCGGCTTTGGGATGCTGCCTGCTGATCCGACGCCTGAAATACACGTTGTGGCAATGATGGGAGGCTGAGTTGAGTAGTGAGCTTATTACCTTCTGGTTTCTAGAGTTCAATGGCTAGTCTTGCCTTTGAGTACCAATAGACTTGCTACAGTGCGACCCTAGATTGAGGTTATGTGCGTGTGTGTAGAAGACAGTGTGGTAAATGCTGTAGTGCAATAGCTCAGTGAGCTAGCAGAGCAGGTATGTCTTAGCTTGCCCAGACGATGAAGAGCAAATCAAACAGACTCGGATTTTCTCATTCGTTTTTACTAAGGAATGACACATGTATAGTTCTGGTTTAAGGTAGTCAATGACATCTGGCTGTGCTTGTCTGTATATATTAGTCGCATATTGTGGAGGTCCTCAGTCATCTGCGACCTGAGCCACCCGCCCTCCAAAGAGCCCCTCCTTCTTCGAGGCAATGGTGTCAGTTTAATTAGGCCGGAAATCCGTAGTATTGATATGGGAGTCATGGTCAAATGTAAAATCAGGGGCAACAAATTAAAGACATGCCTTGAGGCAGGCAGTAGCATCTGTTCTCTTGTGCATTTCCCTGGGTATCTCTTACGCATAAACTAGTGAGTGCAGTGGGTGCATGGACTCTACTCATGGAAAGCAGCAAGAATCAAAGTTTAAAAGAGCCTGAAGAGAGAGAGAGAGAGAGAGAGAGAGAGAGGAAGAGAGCCGAGATTTTTGTGCCCAGTCTAATACCGGACACGCTATAACAAATATAAATGTTCACCAATATTTTCTCAGACTTAAGCTCCTACATCCATGTCTGGAGCAACTACTATGGGCATGGGTGTTAAGGACGAGAGGTTCCTACTCGGCTTTTTCACCACTCGCACATCAATAGCTCTCACATCCTTTCTCCCTCTTCGTAGAAATAAAAATCAGAGAAAACGTCAGCTCACCTTAATGTTGCTTGAGGGCTCCTGCATGAAAAGCGACATGTGTCACGGAGGATTAGCTGCAGTGCAACATTGAATTGTGGTCCCTCCAGGGCAATTCACCATGAGCAGTCCCCTCTACTTTTCCGTTCACAATACCATCTCTCTCACCGCCTTTCTCTTTCTTTATCATTACTCGACCCTTCCCCCCTTCCTTTTCACTCTCCAGACTCCAAACAGTACAACCGTCTCTCCACCACACAAAGCACTGGTAGCAAGAACAATGAGAGTCATTCCAGCAGTGGTGGGGGTGTTGTCTTTGATTGTACAAGCTCAATGTCAGGAGCCCCTCTTGGGGCTTGTGGACTCGACACCATGGACGAGGCCTTCCGTAGGGGCGGCATTTACATCTGATGGAAACCGTCTTATTATCCATGGAGGCAGGATATTTGATGGAACGAATTATTCGCTAAGGAAAGAGTTCTTTCAGCTTGACCTCACTAAAAACTGGACGACTGATAATGCCCCATGGAAGTTGCTTAAGAATCCCACTGATATTTCAATTTCAGGATTCAGCGCAGGGATCCTTCCAGATGGAAAAGTTCTCATTCTAGCTGCGAATATACCAGCTATTGAGCAACAGATGCTCTCCCTCGTTACTACCGATGGCCAGGGTCAGTGGACTCAACAGCGTGGAATACCCTCAAAGCTGGCTTACCCCCTTGAAAGCCGTGTAGCCAGTTATTCGATCGTAGTCTCACCAAAAGGGGAAATTTATTTCCCTAACTTTGGAGTCATGGTGTCAGCTATCAACAATCTCACACCCATCTTTACTTCAACTCTCAAGACCGGCACTCCTACTTTGTGGTCCAGTTCTTTGAATGCTCCTATAATGATTTCGACCGACCAGCCTGGAAATTTTGTCACTCAAAAATTAGCAGAGGATCAAGCAAGCTCAAGTATCGAGTGGAGTCAAGTGGTTAGTACTCAGTGGTTATTTTTTCTGCTCGCGACTTCGTAGAGCATTTTCTAAACCCTTTGAAACGATTTGGTAGACGATTGATGGCAACAGTCCCCAAACAAATGGTGTTGACGCCCCGTGCTCTGCTAAAGGTAAGAACATATGCTGAAATACTACCTAAAGATCGTATAACCCTCTAACAGTGTCTTTTCAAATAGATCCTCAAAACGACAGGTTTTATGTCTATGACGGACGGTTACATGTGCTAGAACTTCCATCACGCAAATGGATGAAGCTAGGTCCTGACAACGAGCCAAGATACAGCGCGGTCTGTGTGGCTACGAAGCGTGCATTTATTGTCTGGGGTGGTATGTCACTCCGGTTGCGATTACTTGCCTATGTTTGTGAGTGGATCAAAAGCGATGAGCTAATCGTTCGCCAACTCTCAATAGGAAGGGCGAAAGATGGCCCTTTGCCTGCAGGTTCAAAACCATTGATTTTCGATTTCGTGTTGGGAACCTGGACCGACAAGTTTGTTGTAGAGAATGCTTCTCTACCACCACCACCTCCTCCACCACCACTCCCAGATTCTCCATCTGCTTCACAAACGCCCACTTCAGGCTCAGTGAATGGAGGTGGTAATGGAAACACGACCAGTAGCGGGATCAAGAGTAAAGGGTCCCATGAAGCCTCAACGTCTGAAAATCAGAGCTCGAATGAACCGAATGTAGTTGCAATTGCCGGAGGAGTAGGTGGAAGTGTTATCTTGATCTCTCTAGTTGCTTTGGTCTTCTGTACCCGACGCAACAGCAAGATGAAGCAAGAACGAGAGGATCTCATGAACCGACTCATTGGATCAAGTCAAGATATCTACGCAAGGAGTGACCGCCGCAAGTCATGGTCTAACAACGGGGAGGACGATTTTAAGGCTCGTCGATCAGAGCACCGGTCAGCAGTACGCACAAGAGAAGAAGAATATGATGATATTCCTAGGAACAAGGAGTCCTCATCTATCTATGATGGAAATTCAGACAGAGACTTTGCTAAGACTGGGAGACACCAAAAGAGGGACTCTTACAATGACACAGATCGATTTCAACGATCTTCCTTCAAAAGTGAGCCATTTCGGGCTAAACCTGAGCGCCAAAATTCAGGATATTCGAGTCGCCAATCGTCTCCGAAATCTCAATCATCACCGGCAACTCTGCACTCGCACTACCAATATTTGGGAAGTCTACAGCCAAGGGATCCTCACCAAAGTGACTCTCGTAAGGTTGGGCTCCAGTTTGGCTATGTGCAACCAAATGAACCTCAGCTTGTCTCAAACGCAGGAAGCCCTCAATACGTGGATCCACACTTTATTGGTTCCCAGCGCGCCAACTCACAACGAAGGGATCCTCAGAACGATATCCCACAGTACTTCATTCCAAACTTTGGAGCCTCCCAACCCGGAAACCCACAGACTAGAGGATCTCAACGTGGAAGTCTGTTCAGCAAAAGTGGTGTCACGAATACTCATGACCAAAATACCTCACACCACCAATTACTTAGACACTCCAGCAACTCTACGCCTCTCAGTCATGTTAATCCATAGACGAGTGACCTGACCTACATTTCAGGTCGGATCTTACTGACTCTCAATGCAGTCGGAGTGGATCCAAATCTTCTATTTCCTCTATTCAACGAGCTCATCCCGTGCCTGGCCCAGTCCAGACAATGTGTTCTCATGACGATTTCACGAATAGTTTGGAGTGGAGATAGTATAGCGGTGATACCAACTCTCGGGCACCACTTGCACATCGGATCAAATTAGAATGTTGTTTTTTTTCATAATTTTATGTACCCTGACTGCACTTGTAAAATAAAATACATCCATTTACTTGATTTCTAGTTCGATTTGTTCTGGAACCAGTGACCATGGATGTGTGAGCTTCTTTGAATTCCGACCGAGAAAAGTATGGGAATGCCACCTACGAGGAGGGCATCCTTGACCGCTGGTTCTTCTATGAGAATATGTCTTTGATCGCCTTTCATAGGGTTGGCTGCTCAACTGCCCCTGGCACTCAAAGTACCGGCTTAGTTATTGGATCTGACCGCAACTGTAGGTACCGTTCTATCTCTATAGATTGCGGGCGAAGACGATCGGATACGGGGTGCTCTTATTGGCTACACGATTTGGCCGTATTCGAAATGGTGAAAATAATCCCTTTACTCGCCTTCTCTACCATCATCTAGCTCTCGCATGAAAAACTTCTGATCATATTCTCTTCTTTTGCCCCAAATTCATTATGGCTTTTTCAAAATGTCTAAATGAAATATGCAGGCGAAAGAATCAAGAAGCATTTGGAACATACCAAGGGACAAGCTAAAGAAGTTTCTGGAAAAGTCTGATCAAGACGAGCAGTATGAAGAAGGCGCTGCAAGCCAATCGCGCTCATTTTCCGAAACGGCCCTGGTGAAGGCTAGGCAAGCAGTTGTTAGCGATCGATGCCGAAAACAATAAATAAAAACCCAGCAAACTGCCATACCATGTGAGTCATGATAACCTAATTAGCAGATGAAAAAAGGTCATTCGAGCGAGTGCTCGGTTCTGAATGTAGCCCCTTCTCCTCTTTTTTCCTGCGCACCCCTTTCCCCAAAATCATGCAAAAAAAAAAAAAAAAAAAAAAAAAGTCTTGTCTTGACCCTTCAAATCATTACGTCCACGTCTCACTGTAAACTTGCAAAGAACTCCGAGCTGACTTTCAGTCACCTCCATCTCCTCAACATTTCCCCAATAGTACTCTCGCACTCTTCTTGTACTAGAGTGTTTAAGTGTTTGCTAGAGCATATTTTGCCGCAAAACGGGGCTGAGAAACTGAAGGTCAGAGAGATGATTTTGTTGGAAGGCAAACACTGATTAATGCTTTGGGGCATGACAAGCTTGTGATCCTTCCGAGTAACCACGATGAATATATCCATCTCTATCGATCAGGACACCACTTGCCCATGCCCCGCAGAGCTTCAGAAGTCTCTTTGTTCTAATGAGATTTTCCCGCCGTACAACATTTGAGTTAGGCTTCGGTGGTGGGCTTGCCACAGCAGCCCATTGTTCACCAACTTTGATTTGGCTCGATGTCTCGGAGACAGCGGCGGCCGTGCGTGAGCAGAGAGCTGTTGCTAAGGTTCGTCGAGTGACAGTTAATGCAACGAGTACTGGGCCACTTCTTCGCCTTTATGACAAGAGTCGTTTCTTGATCTTATTTGCAGACCTGGCCTGCCTCGCGGTCCATTGTTTTCCCTCAATTACAAGAGTTTGCCAGTGCACGTCTATTTTCGCAGTCAGACTGTGACACCAAAGTCTGCCCTCCAATTTGTCGCGCCTCTCCTTTTTCACCGTACCACCCACGCTCCCGCTCCCCAAATGTTTGAGAGTGCTGTCTGTACTATTTTTTATGCACTGTCACAACATTGTCGACACCCCTCCAAAGGGCTCTTTCAGCTGCATCCCTCTGAACGCTACATTTACAATGCTTGGTAGAGTTCGACGGTCGTCGTCGGGACCAAAGCTGTTGGACCCAGTTCTCTCTCCATCTTCTGTTCTCTCATCCCCTACTGTGCCGCACATTACATATCACGAATGGCGCACCACTAGATTGTCGTTCACTTCGCCCTTTGATGTGGAGTATTTCCATGATTGTATCTGACACAGCCTTTTAGGCTGTGACTAAAAAGTCAGCAAAGAGGCGGCCTTTGTGCCAATGCACTCATGGGTTATTGCCAGCAAATTGTGGGCCCAAATATACAGCTAGCATATTTTCTCGAGAAAAATCTGGGGACTCTGCTTAGAAGTTGCGCCTTTCTCTTGCGGAGTTGGTTTCCCAAAGATGCGTTATGCATAGTAGGTCACTCCCATGATACCTTTTGTTTAAAGAGAGCAATCTGGTTCAGGCGTAACTACCAGTTTGAATGTACACTAAAATCGACCCATCGACTCCAGTGGGGAGTGCCTTTTCTGACACAGCATACTCTCTGCTTGGCCAGATGACCCTGAGTTGTACTAAGGAATCCTGCTCTGCTGATTTCTTGACCACCTGTTCTCTCTGTGATTTTATCAAGTCTCCAATGAAGATCTTACTCTTCGCAAGAATATTTCTCGGCTCGAGCCTAGCGCTTTTCTAGTTGTAGATATCCCTCCTGTTTGGGTAGAGGGGCGAAGGTGAGTCCGCACTCACAGGGAATGTCTAGAAAGGGCAAAGGTTCTTTAACATTGAAATATCAAGGGCATCACAGGACAGGGAATCAAGGGCGACAAACAAAAAGATCCAACGTGCTCAGTTGCCTCGCCGATCCAGTCAGTAACCGGTAATTGTGAAGAAGTACCTCGAAGTACCTCTACACTTTACGCATGGTGTGACCAACAAAAACAGAAATAGAGAGCTTGTGAAATGGACACATCACATAAATTTTGTACGCGCAAACTCAGTATCATGGGGAAGGGGAATGCTGTGACAAAAAGAAAAAAAAGTGACATTCAGGTACTCTTCCATGTACCTGTATCGGCTGTGAGTCCTTGCTCGAGTGTATTGGTATCGTCATGGCCCAAGAAGAACCAGCCTTTATTCTTCCCTATGCACATCTTCGTTTTGCTATCACTATCGCTCGTATTTTTTTTTTTTTTTTTTTTTTTTTTTTCGCTTCGGTATCCTGCTGGTGTTTCTGCTCAATCCCTCCAACCTCGCGGAGGAATTCCTGTGCGGGGAGCTGCTGTGCAACCTTGCATTTACAAGCTCAATTCAATTAAGGGAGGGGCAGAGTTTGACTGTGATTACAGCGAAATCTTCAGTTTGTTGCACTCCGCCCTCTTGCCTTTTCTTTGTCTCCACTCAACACCTGTTCCCACTCTTTCTTTCACTCTTCTCAACCTCACCCCAGCACAATCCTTTCTCCCCCAGATACTGCACTGGTTGCAAGAACAATGAGAGTCGCTCTAGTGGTGGCAGGAGTACTGTCATTGATCGCGCGAACTCTTTGTCAATCCACTGACCAAATACCATGGAACACACCGAGAGTGGGGATGGCGTTCGCATCAGACGGATCTCGTCTTGTCATTCATGGAGGCGACATACACAGCAGCAAGGGTTATCTGCCACAGTCAGGATTCTTTGAGCTTGACCTCAGCAAAAATTGGACAACAAACAACGCGCCATGGAAGGCGTTGGATGACATGAAGGACATGGAGCTCTCGGGAATCGGTGCAGCAATATTTCCAGATGGAGGAGTCCTCATTTTAGCAAGAAACATGTCTAATGTCGAAAACCCGATGCTGGCTCTCGTTTCTGTCGACAATCGCGGCCAGTGGAGTCAGCAACATGATTTACCCACCACTATGACCTCTGCCAAAGCAGCTGGCGCTACCGACTACTCTGTTGTCGTTTCATCAAAAGGGGAGATCTATTTCCCAAACTTTGGTGTGATGTTATCATCTATCAAAGATTTTACTCCTACCTACTTTCCAGAAAGCGGAATCGGCTCTTATTCCGCTTGGTCAAATTCTTTGAAAACTCTTGTATCAGTCAGAGCCAATGAGAATGGAAAGTACGGCCTTTCCAAGCTAGTAAAGACCAAAGGTGGCACAGGACTTGGATGGGAAATCGTAGTAAGTCATGAATAGTTGACTGGCGCCTGTTTTTGAGTGAACTTTTTTCTAAACCTTTCGATCGATTTAATAGGAGGTTGGTGGCGATACCCCCGAACGAGTGACTTTCCCATGCTTAACAAAAGGTAAATATACGTGATGAGGTATTGTCGACAGGATGATCAGTCCTCTAACATTGCCTATACTTACAGACCCTGGCGGCGATAGATACTACCTATATGGCGGATATAACTCTTCAACTCAGTTGGTTTCTGGACGACTCTATTTATTGGATCTGTCAGCAAACAGATGGACAATATTAGGGTCTGATGGTGATCCCAGACTCGTTCTGGCATGTGCAGCTTCGAAGCATGCATTCGTTGCTTGGGGCGGTAAGTAACCTCTGTCATAGGCTTATGTATCTATCTAGCTTAGTAAATGAGGTAGACTAATCCTATATCTGTATTCAATAGGCAAAACAGACAACAACGTTCCGACAAATAGCTCAAACCCCATTGTCTTCGACATTAACAAGGGAGTTTGGACTGATCAATACGTCGCGGACAACGTCTCACTACTGCCACCACCGCCCCCGCCCCTTCCTCCATTTCCTCCCACAGATTCTAACTCTGATTCGCCTTCTCGGACGCACAATCCAGACTCAGGGAATAGAAGCGGTGGTGCGGGTGCAAACAACAAAGAGGACGGCGATGAAGAGCCCCACAGCGCATCCACAGATCAGGATAAATTGAAGATGATTTTAATAGCTGGAGGCGCCGGCGGAGGAGCAATATTAATCTCCTTGATCGCTCTGATTCTATGCATCCGACACAGCAAAAGGACAAAGCAAAAGCACAGTGATTGGACTGATCCGCCCAAAAGATTCCCTCAAGTCGACCAGTCAAAAAATAATAGTCGTAGATCTTGGTTTAGCGACGAAGAGGACTCCAAGGCTTGCCGATCGGGGCACCATTTGACAGCGCGTTTAAGGGACGAAGAATACATCGACAGTTTAAAGAATAAGGAGACCTCATCTTTCCTCGATGGAGGGTCGGATATAAACCTAATACAGACAAGGCAACAGAAACAGCAACAAAAACAGCAGCAGCAGCAGCAGCAACGACAACGACAACAGGAGCGGCAGCGGCACAGGTCCTATTCTGATACAGAGCTGAGGTCGTCAAGAAAAATGCGATCCTCATATAGAAGCAGGCGCAATGATCGCGACATCCCATTAAGGGAGACTAAGATCTGGCCTTCGACAAGCAGTGAACCCGATTCCCTGGCAGTCCAGCAGGATCAAAGCTATGACTGGAATCGCTATCAACGACCTTCCATCAGGAATGGAACTACGCTCAAGAAACAGCAAGAATATGTCAGAGCCAGACTCGAGCGCCAGTACTCAAAAAATTTGAATCGCCTATCACTACTTGAGTCCCAGCTATCGCCAACAACTCAACATCTGAGCTTCAAATATGCAAAGAGTTCGCAACCAAGAGGTCCTCACTGTAGTGACTCGCTTCAGATAGGGCTCCAGTTTGGTTACAAACAACCTAATGGCCCACAGTGTATTTCGGATACAAGCAGAGTTGAGGAAGCACACTGTGTCAATTCCCATGATATCATATCACCTTCAACAGATACATTTTACGACATAAAGTTAATTCAGAAGTCTCAGCGCACCAAATCGCAACGAAGAGGCCCCCAAGATGGTGTCCTACCATACTTCAATCCTTCTCTAGGTATCTCCCAACCAGGCAACCCTCAGACGAAGGGCTCTCGACCTTCAAGTCTATTAAGTAGTCTTAGCGATGAAAGGACGCAGCACCGGGAGTCCTTCCAATGGAAACCAATCACGACCAATAGAAGCACAACACTACTTGGCGATACGAGCCAATGAACCAGCAATCTCACCACGTCCTTAGGCAGGTCCCGATGGCGTTAGAACGATTAAAAGATGCAGATATCCTCTCCTCTCCAAGACCAAGGCCAAGCCTGCAAGTCCTGCTCCATTCCAGAAAAATTTATTCAAAAAAAAAAAAAAAAAAAAAAATCCAAGGTGCCCAGAGTGAGCTTTATCCGTTAGTAGAACTCTCATACCTAGCTCTACAGGCGTTCTGTCTACCCATTCTGGGACATTGGCCCAAAATCTCGGCTGCCTCATGCATGAGCTCGTTTGTACAATAGCCCCAATCTTCAGAGTCCTACCATGTGAATGGACGGACTTACCATCCTCTCTCAACTCCTGTAATGAAATTAATGATCTTAATCACAAGAAGAAGAAGAAGAAGAAGAAGAAAAAAAAAAGAGTGAGAACACTGGGTAAGGGTTTGGACCAAAGAGCGCAAAAAACTGTGCAGTGCTCTGGAACCTATTTTTCCTGTTTCATTGGGGAGAGTCTTGGGCATAGACAAAGTAGTGTTGTGCTTGTCCTAAAGCTCTGCCGGCTCATATGAAATATAAAAGATCGAGACCCACTCCTCCCATCTACATCATCTGCCCTTGCCTTCGTATACTTTCGTCTCATCCTCCACAATATTCCTTCATGGTCACAGTGTTAACGTATCTATCTGGGCCCTCGAAAAGATACAGCTTATAGCCACTGGTTCGGTGGCTGAAGAACTCCAGAAATGAGTTCCCTGGGTTCAATCCAGGCAAGCTTGGAAGATACAAACCGGAGGCTGGCTGATAGATCCACTAAAACATTTCCTAGTTTAAGCGGAGGAGATTTCCTCGCATAAGAAAGTGGGCAAGGTATCCAAAGGGTAAAAAGTGCGGCCTGCATTTTGTTAAATGAGCCAATGTTTCCCCTTACAGCAATTTTCTTTTTTTAAGGGATACACAAGCTTTTGTGTGGTAAATTCGCCGCACGGTCCCCCTAATTCGCAACATTTGTTCAGCTGATATTCAAAGTTTAAAAAGATGCGCTAATGCCGAGGGCGGAGCTGCCATTCCTCAAATAGCTTTCTCAGTTCCACCATCTCTCTTCTACCCACCTTTCACATCATCTCTATCATCGCTATTTCGGTCCTCGCACCTTCGCAACAAGCGAGGCCACCGAATTGAAAGCTGTAGTGCTCTATCTCCTTCTACAACCTGCGAGTCCACAACCACCTCGCCAACTCGCAGTTGCCGCCAACCTTTTCACTCTTCTGGTTAACTGACTCCGCCCCACTCATCCGGCAACTCTTACACTCCAATCGAGCCTATCTAGGCGTGGTCGGAATTCTTACACCAATGGCGCCTGCAACACATCTACTAAGAGCACTGCCAATCATTGTGGTCACACTATCGACATTCATCCTACCTGTTGATGCACAGGCATCTGAACCATGGAAAATAACAACCTATGGGATGGCTTATGCCTACGATAGAACTCGTCTTATTATTCAAGGTGGAACAAGCACTGGAGTTCGTTCTACAGAGTTCTTCCAGCTAAACCTGGCCGTGAATTGGACGACCATGAACCCAGTTTGGACAAACTTGAAGCAGTCTGTAGCGGACTGGCCAATATCAGGGACGGCAGGAGCGCTATCACCAGATGGAGGGTTCATTGTAAGAGGTGTGGATACGAGTGGCACCAAACAACTAGCAGGCATTATTGACAACAAGGGTACCTGGACTCCAATGCCTGGGACGTTATTGAATGCACTTGGACCGAATTCAGTCGGAAGCAATGTGGTTACTTCGCCGAGAGGAGAGGTGTACTTCCTTGGAGATGGTTTCATGACGCCGTCCATTGACGGCACCAATCTCACGCCACTTCCGCCGCATGGAGATATATACGCAGCTGTCTGGTGTTCCTCTTTAGGAATGGATGCAATTTTATCAACATTGCCAAACCCGAACGGCCTAACTTTCCAATTATTGTCTGGAGTATCTTCAGCGACCCCTCTTGTAAGTCTAGGATCCGCATTTCTTTTGATATTCATGATTCAAAATCACCAACTGATTTTTTGTCCTGGTAAACCTACAAATGTAGAGCATACAAGGGACTGCTGCCTCTCTTAGAGGCCATTGTCTTGTCAAAGGTCTGTTTTCTTTATTCAAACTTCTGAACCTTGGATTGTGTTGTGCTTGCATTCTTATTCGAAGGGCTATCTTTACTACCAATAGACTACGTGAATGTCGACAAATACTATCTATTTGGTGGAGGAGGTGCCTTTGGAGCAGTGTCTGGGCAACTCTATGTGTTGGATCTGAAAAGCAAAACTATATTGAAGATCGGGAAGGAAGGCGAAAAAAGAGCCTATATGGCGTGTGCAGCTTCAGATTACTCGTTTTTTGCCTGGGGTGGTAAGCGCAGATATATGCAATGTTAGGGATTGACAGTTGTGTTTTGGTGGCATTACTAAATTCACTATCTATGGCATGCAATAGGGATAGGTATTAATGGTGCCACAGTCAGCACCAGTCCTCTCATATTCAACTTTGCTTCTGGAGACTGGGTCACAATGAATTTAATCCCTTATATACCTCCACCACCTCCACTACCTTTCCCTGCACCTGATCCGACGTCACCAAACCCCGAAAGCCCTGGAACCAGAACTGGAACCGGACCTGGAGGCACTAACGGGAGTGGTAATAAAAGCGGCGATAGAAGTGGAAGCAACTCTGGAAATGACAATAATGATACTAGAAATAGCGAAGCAAACATTGCTGCAATCGTAGGAGGTGTTGGAGGAGGAGTTGTCTTGATTACCCTCGTTGGATTACTCTTCTATTTCGGACGCAAACGCCGTGAGACGCAGAAGCACAAGGGTTTGAGGGATGTGCCAGAGAGATCACTTTCGAGTGATGACTACTCTAGGAGAAATCGCTATGGTTCTCGATTGAGCGACAATGAATCCGAATACAGTGTCCATCAACTCGAGCCACTCAAGCCAGTTCGCTTAGCTGAAGAGTCCCGGATCACATCTTTGGGGAAGAAAGCGTCCTTTCCACGTTTGACGGAATCTAATCATGATCGGCGACAGCAGATCCCAGCCCTGGATACAAAGCCAAGTTCACTCAATTCAGAAGACTACACTATCAGTAGCCAGTATGATGCCTTTGAGACCCCAATGGTGACAGAGATCGAACCATCAGTAGTTAGCTCATTTGATACACCGCTTATCCGGAACAGGACCCATGGTAAGAACTTGGATTAGGGTCTAGAAAAACTGTGGATAGGGATTCGGCTAGGTTTGCCTATCAATTAATAATAGACTGACGGAAATCTACGCAAACTCTGATTTTAAACTAGATCGCCGACCCCCACGAGCGGCACCTAGTCGGGGATCACCATATTCGCAACAAACACAAACGTCTCACCAAATTCGGGATCGGCAACCTAACTCTCGATGGCCTAATGCGCCCCCACCCAGCAACTTACAAACCCCAAGTCCTAAAAATGACAGAACTCGACCAAACCATATTTTCACTGAATCCCAGAATAATGAAACTCAACCAAGTCGAAATCAGCATGCAACACGACCTAGGGATCCACAGGATTTTGGTCCGCATCCAAAAGACCCTCAATATCACAAACCTCGTCCAAACGATCCACAATATGTTAGTCTACGTCCGAACGATCCGCAATATATTGGTCAGCGTCAGAACGATCCTCAGTATGGGGTTCCTCGCTCCTTCGATCCCAATTACGGCACAACGCCATCTAGAGATCCACAGCTTAGTGCCCCAAGGAGACTTAACGATCCTCACAGTACCCCTAAGGTTATGTTCCACAGCTCGGGTAACCGCAGTGTTATCGAGGAAGCTCCTGAGTAGTATCGCCACCCAGCATGAACTCTTATCAAGGCATCCCGTTTCCTCGCACGATATCTCTCGAGTCAAACAAACAAACAAACAAACAAACATACTATATACCAGATGGCTATCAAAAATGCGAACGACAATAATCATCATTTCTCTCGGGTGAAAAAAGAATAAGAAAAGGCAAAACTACATCCCCATCGACCAAAGCAACAATAGACAAAAAATGGATACCAGTATTGCTTTCTACTCACTAATCACTATACAAAAAAAATCTAAACATCCATAAGTCTATCCCATCTTTCAAGATTTCAATTATACCCCCATTAATGTAGTTCGAAAAGGAGAGAGTTTGTAGTAATATACACCTCGGCGACTCTGCTCTTTCATTCTTAGACCCTGTCACGCAAGGAAGTAAAGTCGCCGCCATTTATAGATTATGTACTTTTAATTTTTTTTTTCTCGTCAACCCTTCATCGGAACTATTGACCTGGCTATTCAGCAACAAGTTTCATTATGAATAGGAGGGAGAGGCAGTGGTAAAGTGATTGATATAAAAATAAGACGAGGGATATCATGTCACTCTGAGGAGGGAAGGGGGAAGGGGGGAAGGGAAGGGATAGGAGAAGATTCAGCTATTTCTTAGAGGAGACACGCGTCTTGCTATCTTTGAATGCCTTTCGGAAATTGACGAACCGTTCGCGTGTACAGGACTCTAGCACGGTCTTGAAAACCAGCTCGAGACCTGCATCTTTTGGCACCACTCGTTCCAACAAATCTAATTCTTTGTCACTAAACCCCACTGATGGAAGTGCCAACACCGATATCGCCCGAAAATCCATAGATCCCAACAGTCGACCCCAACCACACTGAGAGAGCTTCAGATTCGTGAGTTCAATACACATCTGGGTGTCTTGCAGCCTCCTGGAGCCTACGGTCGGAACCATGGTGATGAGCCAGTCCAGCAAAAGTTCTCCACAGTCTTCCACCATGGTTTCAGCACCCATCTCCAATCGAGACAAGTGTCGGACCGAAAAGTGGGTCAGTCGAGGGAATGCTTCCCTTCCAGTGGCAATCTCTTGGATTCCTGACCACCATCCTTCAATCTCTATGACATGGACCACCATCTTGGATAGATATTCTGCAAACTGTTTAGTGACCTGTTTCGCTGCCTTGAGAGAATTCTTTTCCAAAAAGTCTTCAAACACAATCCCGAGATTAACCAGCCTTGGGAAAGCTTGGACGATTTCTTGAAGGATGTTTGTATTCCTGCGGTTAAGTGGGATAGGAGGACAGAGTTGATTTGGGTCATCAAGCCGTGCGCCCGACTTGGCAATCGAAAGGTCGTAATGGATGTCATGAAGGCTTTTCGAAGAGGCTTGAATCTTGTTATGACCCTCCGACGTGACGATTCTCTTCACTTTGCTCTCATAGTACTCGATTGTCAAGCGGTCGTAATACATTTTTCCACTGATCACGAGTGATCCAAGGCGATTTGGGTGTTGTTGGATTTCAGAGGTGACCATATGTAAGATCACTAGAGGAGTGATAATCTCAGAGGTAATGGCCATTGTCCGGAGTTTGGGGTTGTTCATAATAATATCTTTCAGATTGTCGAGAGAACACAGAGAATCCGAGAGCGACAAATGCACGATGTTGATGCCTATATAAACACTCCTCAGAAAGGTCAACAGCTTTGGTGTGTAATTGCCGGACAAGAAGGTGGTCAGGTAATATTGCGGACCATCGTTCTCCGATCCAGGCGATGTGGGTTCTGTGTCTGGTCGCACGAGTGTTGCCTCCAATGTGTGTTGGGTTATCCGAAGGGTCTTTAGCTTTGGTGAAGACTCGAGCAATTTGCGTATTTGATCCGAGCTTGGCTCAAAACAATCTTCCAGATGGAGATACCGAAGGTTAGAAGTGGTGGCATTGGATGGAAAGTGGCTGACTCTCTTGAACAAATCCCGGCATTTGATAAGGGTAAACGACTGGAGTTGTCCGTTTGATATGATCTCCACAATCGGATCAAATCGGCAACTCCGGTTCCAGATGTCGTGGAGGGGACTATCAAAGCTAGAAGCGCGCAGCCGAAGGACAGACACATTGCACACCTTGGCCATTGTCTGGAGTCGCACAAGGTCACTTCGGCAAACGTCCCATCCAAGTTGGATATCAAGCTCGTGAATTCCTTTGGCTCTTTCTATCACATCGTAAAAATCGTTGGCTCGATGCCTACAATCAAACGAGACCACGATCTTTCCATCTGGTTCTGAGAAATAGCCTTGATTCTTTCTAACAGCATCACGTAGTTGAACTCTGAAAGATTCCTTATAGTTTTCGCGGTAGTGGTCCTTGCACACCCACTTGACATGTCCTTCATTCGTGACCATTCGGTAGAGGTTGCCAAGTGTTCTAGCAGCGTCATGGTTGGAAATAAATTCCTCAAGCTGTCTCAAGTCTGCTCCCTCCAGTCCTTCCACTCGGTCAAAAACAGACTGGTCGTCAGGTACATCAAACGAGTTCGACGCAGCATCGGTCTTGGACTGGAGCATGGAAATGGCGTCTTCCACGAGATCATCCAAGCTTTCATTGAGGAGAAGCATACTCTCTCCAATCGCCTCGAGTGGCTCCGCCACGTTGGCAATCGCAAGTGCGGGGACAACGGCCGTTGCCGTTGCAACACCGTACCTGATCATTTGTAGGATTGTCAGAATGTATGATCCATATTTTTCAAGAAACTCTGTCGGTCTGTCAATATCATACCCTTCATGCCTGGCAAAGTGGATGGTATGACGAGCTTTCGTTGATCCGTTCATCGTATGTGCACCACATTCGCACAAAAAGTAAAGCCTGAAAGGCTCCGTCATCAGATTGAATCGGCTGCCCCTCCGACGTCCTCTTGGCAGGATGATAAATAAACGCGGTATAGGGTATTCCAACAACTCGTACGTCTGTGTCAAGACAGCCTGAACACGGCTCTGGATCGTCGATAGACGATCAAGAGTTTGTTTTTCGAGAGTAAGCATCTCTTTTTGTCGCTCTTGCATTTGAGTCTGCATGCTGTAGATGATGTCCTGTTTTAGGACCAATTCCCGCTGCAGACCCGTCATTAGGTCTTGTTTGAAGTTGAGCTCCTCTTGCAAGGCGTAACTTTTGGCTAGTTTTGTCGAGAAATGCTCAATGATCTGCTTCACATGTTCAGAGTGAGCACTGAGATTGGGTGCTTGGCCAGGGGAGGTCAAGGGAGGGACACTGTTGTGATCGAATGAGGCCTTCTGAATGGTATGAACAGTTGATTGCTCAAAGCTTTCGCCATAAGGGTCCATGGCCCTAAGTTGTCCAACTTGGCACTCTAGCGAAATGACTACTTGGCTGGTAGGGGACGACGGTTGGTAGGTGGCAGAGGAGATACTGATCTCTGGGGAGGCGAAAGAAGACTTGTGTGTCACGTGGTCAAATTGGGGAGGTGTAGGCTCTTGGTCGAATCCTGGTCTGTGGGCCAGCACGGGGCTTTCGAAGACCACCTCCACCACCTCATCTGGTTGGGCTATAATCCGTCTGGGCTCGTATCTAAAGGGCATTGAGTTTGATATGATAGAGAGTAGGGTGCAGGGGTTGAGTTAACAGGCGAGTAAAACTCCGAGGATAGACGGGTACTCTTTTGGGGTATCAAGTAGAGGATCAAAGCTCATCAAAACTATTACTTTCTGGAATCTTTCCGGCCTTCGAGGCTATTCGTCATCTCGTCCTTGATAGCCAAGCGTATGCCTGTAAAGGCTTGTCTGGGACTTCCTTGGAGCACATAGTTTTGGCCGGCATTGCTGTAGGATAACCCTGTGTTCTTGAGGTTTCCTGTAGGTGCCACGGTCTCTGGGTTGCAATCTTGTCTCTGATCGGCTGCCATGAAATGTGAAAAATCGGAATGGAATGATCACCAAAGTGAGATGAATGGAAACAAGTGCGCTTGCGAATGAATCCAGGCAGTGGGAAAGAAAAGAATGACTGAGGAGAGCTGAGGAGAACTGAGAGGTGAGGCCCTGTTTTCTTTACTGCCCTGGATTGTGTATTCATGGTCACACAGGCACATCTTTGTCGAGCAACTGAGCCCTGGATCAAAAAAAAAAAAAAAAAAAATACGCCCATGGCTGACTCCCAGTTCGACCACATTGCTTGGACCGAAAAGATCCGTGCAGTATTTCCTTCCCGTTAGCCATACCGATTACTATCCCACCCGCTTTGATTACGTGAGTGTCGCCCCCATCCATGTCAACCTCATTCCTGGCCGAAGCGATAATTTTTTTTGAGCGGTACAATTGGTCTCCCGCTTCTTTAGTGAGGCCAGAAAACTAGTAAAAACAGGGGGCTGTTACATCAATGACTCTTGTATTTTTCTGAACCGTCATTTCAACACTCCGCCGTCGCATTCGAGAGTTGCCATTGGGGTTTACTCCGCATACAAACAAACATGCAGACCTTCTTTTTTGCATCTTTTAACTGGAAATGCCTCATCGGTGAGGTCATGGATTGAACTTTAGCTTCCTTGCTTTGAAAGGCTTTGTCATAATCTTATTTAGAGTCGGGATCGCTTCGCAAGGTTGGTTCCAGTGGGATCGAATGTTCTGTTGAATGATAGAATCCTGTAATCGACTTTGATGTTCTCATCCACAGCATCCTCCTCGCCAATGATGTATCGGTGTACCCCAATGTTATGCCAGTGAAAATAGTCACTCCATTTCATACCCTCTTTCAGTCCTGCATACAGCTCCCGAGGTGCGCTCCCATCCAGTCGGAGCGTATTTGTTATGTCAAAGCTCCATTCTTGCATCCAGTAGGGTCCAAGCGCTGTTGCAGCATACTTGAGTCTCTCGAGTCTCGAAGGGGTCCTAGCACCGTTAGGACTTGGGATGTGGTTGTGCGACGTTTTCTTCTCTGCTTTCAGCTCTTTTTCGAACCTCTGATGGAATCGCTTCTCAAAATCCGAGGGGGATTTGTACATGTCAATGCGGATATCGTTCGAAACTCGTCGTTTAGGTGCGGGCGCTACTTTCCAATACTGAAGAACATAGCTTCCATACACTTTTAACAGAACCCTCGATCTCCAGCCTGTGGCTGCGTGGTAAATAACTGGCGCCATAGGTCGGGTGGCAACTGCTGAAGAATGTGAGGCAGCAGCAGCCGAGGCAGCAGCCAAGATAAACTTGCAGACCATGTCGACAGGAACAATATCTACTGCAACATTCTAATAAAAATGGTAAAAATGGGTTTTTACGACAGTCAGTCAAAAGATGCGTGAGTCTACCTACGCGTGTCTCTGAGGAAAACATCCCCTGGTTTTCCGAAATGCCTGTCAACCTAGAGGAGCAGAGTCCGTTCTATTCATCTGTTAAGTTCTTACTTCGTCCATTAGCCACTCCTGAGTTCGTCCAAGACCGCATCCAAAACTAAGAGATGCTATTGACTGGAGTCCATGGATCCATCCTTTGGCCGGCTCTAAGAGTGATGCCCCAACTGCAGTTGGTCGGACGATAGCAAGAGGGAAGCCCAATTGCTGATACCTCGACATAATCACTTGTTCAGCCAATGCCTTGGATAGCGCATACGTGTTTGGATATCTCTTTAACACAACTTCTTGCTCAAAAGTGTGGAGTTCGCTCTTTGTCATTGTTGATAGCTTTTTAAGAATCCACTCGGGGTCTTTTGTGGCAGTGCTCTCACTGTGATCGAAAATATTTCCCACGGTGAGGTCATATAAACGTTCTTCAATGGGTCCCTTAGTTGGGGTCTCGCCAAAATAACCAGTAGAGACATGAATGAACGAGGCCAAGTTTGGTAATGACTTTGCTATATCAAGAATGGCAAGAGATCCATGCGTATTCATCTAGTAAACAAAAGAATTTGTTACTATTACGCTCTGTTTGTGAGAGTAGAAGAGGGGTCATTTCTGGCCTAAGCAACCTTTACTTACCCAGAGAGCACGCTCAAGTGACCAGTTGAAGTCGACAGAGGCAGCACAGTGAATAAAAACCTTGATCTCGTCTTGCACGCTAGCCCATCCTGGTCCTGCAATACAAATATCCTGAGAGTCATCTCCGTAACCGTCATGAATTGTAGTGACATTGCCATGGATTAGAAAATGACGACCGAGTGCCTCGATATCGCCACGGACAGGAACGATCTTACTCGCAACCTGTTCCCGAAACGCTTGCTCAGTAATGTACTTGGCTCGTAATCGGTCAAAAACTCGACTCTGGATTACATCGCTTTCGAGCCGGTCCATTAAGCTCTTTGGCTTGTTCGAGGCTCGAATTAAGACATAGACCCTATTTTGTGAATTGAGAGAAACAATCAAAGGACGAAAGGAGGGGGTTAGAGTGGATTGGTCTGAAAAGGTTCTGCTGGTGTGGTTTTCTCAAGGCGACAAGTTGCCCTTGCACCTACTTTTGGACCTGAGGAAGAGACCACAGAATCTTCTCAAGACAGGTCAACCCAACGAACCCAGTGGCTCCAGTCAAAAATACGACGTTGTTCTTTGCATAAAACTCGATCGCATTGCTAGCATCGATTGTGCTGTCTTTTGAACTCATTGGATGGGAGAGAGTAAAGAGGAAAAGGAAGAGTGAAAAAACTCGATTGGCAAACGGTTTTGTTCTTCTTTCGTCGGTGATCACCTGACCCTCAGTTTATGCAATGCTAGCTTGCAATTTGCATCGTTTTTTATTGTGCTGCAGCCCCTGAATCTTGTTTTTGTAAACTATTCCTCACGAACAGAAGAGACTGCGCTATATCCAGTTGACTTGAGATTGGACTCCAAAAAGTCAAGCAGGACAGGGTAAACCTCCTTATAGGCCTTATCACCAACAAGGCAATCCATATGGCCATAGCCTGCGAACACTTCGCGACGGTACATCCCCTTGTAGTCAAATGCCATTCCTGTCAAAGGCAAGTTTGTATCCCTCAGTTCCTCAACAGACTTGAGAGTGCTTTCAGGGAGGAACACCTGGTTCTTGGCGCCATGGATAAACAACACAGGCACATTCTCAAATGCGTGCTTCAGGTTGTCGGCCGTCACTAGGTCCTTGCCATCTTTGTCAGTCAATGATTGCCTCTTGCACCAGTCATGGACAAGCCCTCGCAAAGACTCCATATTGATCGAACCCAAGTTCTCATCCAGGTTATCGTGAAAGTTCTTTGAAAGCTTGTCATGCTCCCAGAGAAGACCAAAACAGAAGCTTGCCCTGTGGCAAACAGTGTTGTTGCAGTACTCCTGCACAGGCATTGGCATGAATCTCAGAGCATTGTCGATTGCCCGATCCAACAGCGTGATCTTTTGTGCTGGGTTGGATGAACTGTGGTTGCTCTGAGTCTCATCGCTTTCGGAGCTAGGTGGAGATGAAGGCGAATGTGTCACACAGTCAAACTTATCCTGTTGTAGCACCTTGTCGAAAAGAGGTACCAGCTGCAGGTTTTGTTTGATCTTGTTTGCGGTCGAAATGAGAGGGTGAGTTGCGACCTGACTAGAGATGATAGAGCCAACTCCTTCAATCTCTCGGTTGAGCATTCCTGCAAAAAGCGTCATGGAACCCACACAGTGCGCGATCACTTGAATGTTCTTGACGCCTGTTTCTCGGAGGATGATTGGGATAGCTGCAGCATGGTCGTGGACGCCTCCGTAAACATGGGATTGCTTCTGAGAATCTTCCACCTGGATGGACATGCGCCAGTCCGAAAGCCAGACATCATAATCGTGAGCCAGGAGGTAATCGCACAAATTGTGGGGGATCAAATCGGTCGTGAACATGCGAGAGCTGGTAGATGCACCATGAATGACCAACACAGGACCCTTTTTGCCCTTGAAGCGAGTCAGACGTGTGTTGAATCCGTCCGAAGAAACAACATCAAACACCTGGGCTGCGGGTCGTTGACGAGGGAAAGACTTGCGGCGATGAGTATCCTCTGGGTACTCGAGTTCGTTCAAGAAGGGCAGATATGTCTTGACAGTTGCATTAATCTTTGAAACACTAAAGTCAGTGATCGCCTTGATGTTGCTCTTGATACTCGTGCTATCACCACGGATTCCAGTAATCTGGGAGAAGAAATCGCCGTCATGTTCGCCTAGTTTGCCGCGTCCGTAGACAGTCTCGGTGCCGTCTGCATTCACCTTAAAAACAGTGGCCAAAATTCGCGAAGGCTTGATCCAGCTTTCGAGTACATGACCCACAATAATTGGCTTGCGACCCTCGAATCTGTATCGCTCACCAGAAGCACAGCGGAGCACCATCTTGTAGAGAATAGCGCTGTCGTCTGCTGGATCATCCTCAGTAGGAGTATAGATCGTGAACACGCCACTCTCAATCATCATGGGCTGCTCCGAGAGAGCACGGCAGGACACTGTACCCACGACCCTTGCACGGTGATCAGTCCTCTTCAAGAACTCCTCAATGGGCCCTGTCGACAGCGTGAGAACCATATGGATACTCGATCCAGCGGAGCGAGCCTGGTTGTAGGCAGTGTCAAAGTCTTCTGTCAAAATGACAGTCGACAAGTGTCCCCTCAGCATCTCTGTGAACATCACTCCGGCCTTCTTCTTCTTGCCATCGGGCTTTTCTACTGTCTTGCTCGACCATGGAGTGAATACGGAAGGGAGAGCTCTCTTCAGGCGAGCACCGCCCTCATCATCGCTTGAGGACGACGACGAGTCGCTGTCTCCAGGGAAGGATTCGCCAGCTACAAAGAGCCCACGAACAGCACCCTCTCGCTCAGCAACCTCCTGGAGCGACGAGTCTTTAAGCGACTGTGCAAGCTCAGCAGCATCAGGATTCGCCTCACGTTCGTTGTAAGGAATGGGGAACTGAGGTGTCTTGAAGTCGATCGGGGTGAGAGTTGGCTCGTATTTAATCTTCCAGCCTCGGTCGCGAGCCAGGATTGCGCAGGAGCGCTCAGCCAAAGCAGAGATGGTCAAGAACGGGTTGACTCCGAGTGACATAGGCATCACAGCTCCGTCCATGACATAGAGTCCCTCGTAAACTTCCTCGCCCTGTCCTTTGAAGACTTGTCCTTTGTGGTTGCACACGCCTTCTAATCCATTGCGTCCATAGCCGCATCCTCCGATCGGGTGAACTGTCACGACAGCTTCATCCGTCATGGCTGTGAGAGGATTACGGACATAGGTAGCACGGACTGCCTCTGCCAAGGGCTCCAGAGCCTTGTCGAGGCGGGAGAAGTTGCGACTCGAGCCCACACCGGGCCAGTGGATACGAATGCGGTCATCCTGAAGTCGCAGCTCTCCGCGAGCGTCGTCATGCGACATGATCAAGAATGTCTGAGTGTTGGCCATGGCACCTCTGTAGACACCTGCCACGTAGGACGAAAGTTCGCGGACGTTTCTGCTGATCTTTTCCTGGAATGACTGGTCCTGAGCGGTCTTGACAGACCTGCTAGAGTGCTCGCTCATGGCCTGGTATACAGTCCTGAGGAGCAGGGCGGCCTGAGAAGGGATCGCGCCTTCTTCGACGACGTAGCCATCCATGACGTTGGGTGTGTCGCGGTAGTCGATGAGTCCAGTGATAACAGGACCGACTTTGTGCTCAAAGTCGGCGGGGTTCTCGTCGCCCATAGACACGCCATTGACGAGAGTCTCTCCGTTGTAGGAGAAGGCGAGGAACTATTGGGGTGGGGTAAAGGAAAAACGATGGTGAGTAGCTCTTCACTCCTCTGCTTTCACATGCAGCAGAAACAAGTTGAGAGCATTCTCCCTTTCTCTCTCTCTCTCCCTTTTTCAATGCACGGTGACAACGACAGTCCGCCCAGCAACAGCCATTTGCCATGCACGTTCCTCTCCTGTCCCTCTCTCTTTTGCTCTCTTTCTTTATCTTCCCACACTCATGGCTGTTGTCTTTCTCCCCGATGAATGATCGATGAGGAGGGCTTAGAGAGGTGAAGGATTACTTACATCGCCGTTACCGCTAAAGTGCTTTCCCAGCTGGTCTGAGGTCTTGAGCCCACTCTTGGCCGATCGGAGCAAGATCTCGCTTGTTCCAAGGGCGCCCGCACCAAGAACCACGATGTCGGCCGAAACAAACATGGGTGCGATTGAAGCTCCATGCTCAGTCAGGAAGCCCTCGCGCACAGAGTCCTGCCATTCAAAGTAAACGACATATGGACCGGAAGACGATTCCTTGTTGGTCTTTTCGACACGGACGACATTGCAAGCAGTAAAGATCTCGGCGCCGTGGTTCCAGGCGTCAGGGATGTAGTTCATCAGCGTTGTATTCTTTGACCAGTCATTTACTCCCGTCGTATCATTACCGGTAAGCGTGCTCTTCTTTTGGTAGACACCTGCAGGGTTGAGTGCGTCCTTGAAGTGGACAGTGATAGGTGGCCGGACAAACTTGTCATGTACACCTGCTCCTTTGGCCTGGGCCTCAAGCGTGGCCAACTTTGGTAGGGTAGGCCAGTCTTCGGGGTAAGGAGTTGGTTGGAGCATATCACAGGCGTGCTGGAATGACTTTTCGAGGAGCTCCTTGTCCTGCCTAATCTCCTCGGGCCAGGCCGAGTTCTCCCAGATCCGGGTGTCAGGCTGGAGAGCGGTGTTGGCATTGAGGAGTGAGGTACCGCCGAGGCTGGATGGTAGTGGGGGAGGGGGTGTCCAGTCAGGAGAGGAAACCAAAGGATTTAGTCGAGCAGTCTCTTGCGACAGGACGGGAACGACTGTCAGTTTCCAATAGTATCCAATCAAGAGTCAAAGTACACTTACCCGCAGCCGACAAAGGCCCATTGGTCCTTATTCTTGTGAATCTCATACAGACCAGTCCGTTTACCCTCATGTCCGTGTTCGCCATTGAACTGGACTTCTGTCGCAGCATCGAGCGTGTCTTCGGGATACTCGCCTGGCCAGCGTTCCTCGCCCCGCTCGAGGATGCACACTCGCTTGCCTGCGCGGGCAAGACGCGACGCGGCGATGGAGGCACCATAACCAGATCCAACGACAATCACGTCGTAGTGAGCCTTAAGCTTCGTGAGTGGGAGCGAGAGCCTTGGGAGGCGGTTCTTGTGCTTCCGGTTCGTCATCGTATGGTCCTTGTTGGGAGAGAAGTAAGGAGAAGATGGAGAAGGAGAGAGAGGGATCGGCAATGTGTGCTGAGGATTGGATGAGAATGGCCAACAGCAGAGTCAGACAAACAGCAGATGAATGGAACAAGAGGATCTGTCGGAATGAAATGTACAGGAGTGGATGAAGAGAGAGACAGAGAGGGGGAGAGAGAGTGAGTGGGTGAGCGATGGAAGGAATGGATGCAAAGAATGAGAGCATTTGGTGGCATTCGGGCCATTTTTATTCTCCTCTCCCTTCCTCTCTCTCTCCCCTGTCACATCATGGACAACGACTACAGTGCTGTTCAGAGCAACGGCCGCAGATACCCTCCCCCCCCCCTCCCCTTCCCCAGTCCAAACCAAGTGACATGTGCACCGACCTTTCTATTGCCTGGCTGGCGCTGTTGTCCCTTTTCTCTTCTATCTTCTTCTCTCCCTCCCTCGTCTTCTTCCGCCTACACTCCACTGAGCTAATGTCTATGTGTCAAAACCGCAACGGCCTTTAGCTTTAGGCTTTGCACTTTCTCCTCGGAGATCACCCCCTTCTGGGCTGTCTGCAGACCAGGGCTGTGTGTCTGTTGTCTGTCTCTCGCTGGTTGAAAAAAAGTGCCCGCCACTCCAGTGGCCGATGCACATCGCCCAATTGGGGCTCACGCTCGCATGTGAAGTCTTGCTATACCACCTCTCTCCCTTGACGCATTGACATAATGGCAGTAATATTACAATCGTGGCAGGTTCTATCTACACTCGGGGCCCAGGTTGAATGCAAGTGATCATGTACAGGAGGAGAAGGGGTGGGGGGAGGAACCGACCGAGTTCTGTGGCTAGTCTGAGAAAGCTACTTGTTGCTTTTACTCGCCTTGAGGACGAGCGACCGTCTTTCGCCGATAGAGCTGCTGGGAAGAGCTGAGGCCGATAGGTGTTGATGGCTCTTGATCCCCGTGCTGCTTGTCTTGGCCATAGCCTGAACGCTCTTGCTCTTGATCAAATACGTTCTTACCAACAACCTCCAATCGCTGCGGCAAAGCAAAGTATTTGATACCAAGGTCTTCTACAGCCTCCTTCAGGGCAAAATTGAACTATCAAGAAAATGTAAAGTCAGTCAAGGTGAGCAACATGGTCTTGAACCTCAATACCTCCTTTGCCCAAGTCTCCGATTCCTCAGTCCCTTTACCTTTGTCCGACGCGCCCATCGGCGACCAGAGTCTTGCCAGTTGCCCTTGTGCTCGATCACCATTGATATTTTGAGCTTGACATCCATTTCCTGGATCTGAATCTCCAGATCAGGCAAGAACTCTTTGCTTTCCTTGGCCAAAAAATCTCTCATCCTTGCTCTCAACTCCAAGATCTTGTGTTGAGGAGTGTAGCAGTCGACATTTAAAACTAATGACAGAACATAAATAGGGGACAGAAATTAGCAACAAGTAAGTGGCCGCGCTCTGTCACCTCTTCTTGGCCTTCTATCCAGTTGGACTAAAGAGAGAGATGCTTACCAATCTTTTCAGACATATTGGGCGAACGGCGGACATTGTGAATAGGCTTTTGACTGAGAATGTTGTTGGGATAGTACATTCGCTTGCCATCCCAGGTCACAAACATAGTGCTATTTAGTCCAACCTCGCGCACGTACATGTCTGTACCGTCGATGTTGCACAGGTCACCAGAATCGAACGGATGCTATCAGGGAAAGGACGAGAATAGATTCGATGAGGACAAATAGTCAGCCAAACAAAGCGCCTTTCTACTCCGGTTGTGCCTGGGTACACGGGCAATGTCTTATCATGCGCAGGATGTGTGCGGCATTTTGACCTTTTTTTTAAAAAAAAAGGGACTTACAGTGATGAACAAAAATACAATGTTCTCGAACAGCGTCTTGAGCGAGTTTCCAAAGACAAAGCTTAGAGCAACCAGGAATGAGCCGATCGAGAGCATGTTCTGCACCACGCTTGTTCCAAAGATGGACAGAATGATCAACAACCACACCACGGTCACAATGGTTAAAAAAATAATGTCGAGCTTTCCCACGGCTTGTGAAAGGTCTCGAAGGGCGGTGTGAAGGTCTTTGCGTTCCTTGTAAATGTAAAAGATCTTTTCCTTCATCTCTCTCTTGGAAATGTCACCGTTGCCATCCTTGTCAAAAATAGCAAAGGCTTCCTTCGCATCCTCCTCCGTGTCAAAGTAGCGGTAAAAGTCTTCTACTACAAGATCGTCTCCGCTGCCCTGCAGGTTGTAAAATAGGGTCTTGGCAAGTCGCTTTGCGTTGCTGGTTGAGTTAATGTCCTTTGTCGGTGCACTGTCAGCCATAGCAATGCCTTGGAGGGTCTTGTTAATACCCTTCAGAATGTCATTTGGCTTGCCTCCTCGGCTGTCACGCTGCATCCGACGAACAGAAGGGGCAAGTCCTGTGGAGGAACGAGTCGTCGGATGTTCCGTAGGTGTAGTGACGGGCGTAACAAGGGGTGTGTAGCCTGGACTTCCTTGCTCAGTCATTTGAATCGTGTCACTGTTATCTGAGCTAGGAGATCGAGACTGGGACCGGAAGCCTGGAGGGAATGGGTTCATATAGTCTACATTCTCTGCCGTGTTGTTCCTGCTGTGTGTAGGTCTCTGTTTCTTGACATTCTTTTTGGAGTGCCCCAGACGATCAAGCACTTGTAGCGCGTACTTGTTCTCCTTGATTCGGTCTGCATAGGCAATCTGGTGAAAGTTTTTGGAAATGACTTGCAGGAGGACCTTTTCTACAAAGACAAGGGCACAACCAGCAATTACTGCTCCAAGGATCCGCAACACGATCGAGGACCAGAGCTGCTCCCTTACGTTTGGGTGGATGTAGCTCGTGAGGAATGCAAACGATCCCGTTGCCCAGCAGGCTGCAAACAGCCACTTGATAAACTTTTTAGTCGCTACAAAGATTAATAGCCTCGTCTTGGTCGTCTCCAGCTTGGAGCTTGTGAAGATGGAAGTGAGGCGGACAATGACAGCGGGGATGATATCG
Source organism: Mortierella sp. BCC40632 (assembly GCA_011634665.1). Taxonomy (NCBI): domain Eukaryota; kingdom Fungi; phylum Mortierellomycota; class Mortierellomycetes; order Mortierellales; family Mortierellaceae; genus Mortierella; species Mortierella sp. BCC40632. The sequence continues at coordinate 270,042 of WAEK01000024.1, forward strand.
ACGCCCCAGTTTGTGATACAGACGATGCACCACATAAAAGAGAGCCATGTGAAGACCAGAACCACAATATCCTTTCGCATGCGCTTCTGGATGTTTTTGGGAGTATCTTCAGAAGGAGAGGTCTCTGGTGGAACCTCAAGATAGATCTCAGTCAAGATTGCAGGCAGAGCAATAATCGGTGCAAAGATGACCATCAAGATGACCATTCGCAGACATGGCGAGAGTTTTCTCCACTTGGACCGAACTCGTTCCTTCTTTTTCTTGTGGACTTGACCGTTGTTGTCAATGTTGATGTCCTCGTCCCAGTCAAAATCCGATTCGTCGCTGTTCATTGCTTGTCTTGGAGGCGTGAAATCGTTGACCGCAGCCTCGTCCTGCCTCATGATACGATCCATTTCAATTGTGGTTGAGGAGTGGACGGTAGTGTTGATTGAAGAGACGCCTTTGGAGGGCGTCTCGCTAGAAATGTGTGTGTGGTGACCAGAGAGATTGGAGGGAGTGTAGTGTGTCCCGGTGACGGAGGCGGGGATAGCATATGGATGTAGCTGTGAGGAGTGGAGTGGCTCCTCAGCAGGTGGAAACTGCAGTGGGGGGCCTCCAGAAGGATCGCAAGGTGAGCTAGGAGTGAGAGTCATCATCAGAGGAATGTCTAAGGGAAGGAGGTCAAGTGGCAGTTAGCATTGGGTTCTGGCCGGGTTGATTCGTCGAAGAGGAAGCCGAGGACGGACGGCCTCAGAAGGTGCACCGGAGGTCTCTATTGGCGGCAACCTTCTAGGTGCACTTTGCCAGGCAAGCACAGGCACTGGTGCATTGCCTTTCGCACTCACACACCACATGCCAGACTGCAGGTCAAGGTTGAGGCCCGTTCATACCCCACACACGTTGGAATGAGCAGCTCTTTCTGGTCTGCATGCAAGGTGGTCGCACTGGCGCTAAAAGAGGCGCAATTGATAGGTTCTTTTTTGTAAGAGCAAAAAGGAGTGCAGAGAGAGATTCGAATCTCTAAACGCTAGGTGCAACTGGGAATGAACGAACGTGATCCTGTGCGTTTGTTGATCTGATTTGCCAAAAGATGCATGACTGACATGGGCAATGAGAAAAATGGGGAGTTGAGGAGGAGAATGTCGAATGGCGAAAGTGGACAAGCCCTACTCAATAGTGTAGAATCGGCTGTATGAATACGCACCTATCTTGGCAGCGCCATTGTCGATTCTAGGCACAATCTCGAGTTCGGGCGACTCTTTCTTTGGTGGGGCTGAGGAGGCCCTTGGGCGTTTGAACTTCATGAGGTATAAGGGTGTGGCCGGTGGGCCGGAGAACGAGGAGAGAGAGAGAGAGAGAGAGAGAGAGAGAGAGAGAGAGAGAGAGAGAGAGAGAGAGAGAGAAGGGGAAAGAGAGAGAGAAAATCTGGGTATGGATGAGGTGTTCTGTAACTCGGTTCGGAGCAAAGGCGCCAGTCGTTGGAGAGCAAGGTAAGTGGCGAGTGAGAGAAAAGCAGCAGGCGAAAGCAGAAGCAGGCGGGGCGGCGACACTTTTATATCTGTCTAGCCACCAACCAACGGGAGCGGGGCGCTCTACTCCGCCAGAGAGACACACCCTGGCTGACTGGATCAATCTTCCCCGCCTTCTCTCCAGGCACCGGGCCAGGCCAGAGCTTGCACCACCACCTTGGCGTACCTCTTGCTCGGACTACCTGGACCAGTCCTATGTACTATCCACACAGTCCATTGGTACACACCGCTTGTTCGCTGCAGTGACGTTCCTGCACCGATCTCGAGCTTCCAGTCTCCTCCCCACATCAGCAACGTTGCGCCGTGGCCTCCCATTTAGACTTTGGATTCAAATGACCCGGTGTCTCTCTCTTATCCAACGCCAATGGCCCTTTTTTATTTCTCGTTATTGATTGCAACTGAGGCAATAGTGCAGTGCGCAGAAAGCCGGTTCCAAGTAAGATAGGAAAACCTTTATTTATAGCCAGTGCCCCATAGGCCGTCGGACTCTTGTTCTCGCTCGATGGGGAGCCATTGCGCCTCCGAACAGGCATTGCTCCAGGCGAGTCGCCACTTCTGTCTCTGGTCGTTCACTCGTCTTGAGGTTCTTGGAGAAATGCAAGAGGTAGAGGTGGAACGTGGAGGGAGGATAGAAATAAGGAGAAGAAGGGGGTGAGAGAGTGGGACCTGAGTAGGGTACGTGCACCCAGAGCAGACAGAGGCAGGGTGCAGTGGCCGTTGTGACTCTCCTGTCCTCTCCAGGGAACTCAACTAAAATGAAATTTCCATGCGATGATAGAAACTCAAACTTCTAAACACCGATCAATGAGAGAGTGGAAGGGTCCTCCTTGTCGACAAAGGCGCGCGAGTGGAGCCATGATAACAACGTACGTACGGGATCGAGGTACAGAGCCAGCGAGCCCACAGCCCTGTCAGCTTTGTACCTTGCTCTGACACGCCTTTGGGTCAATGGCAGGGGATGGGCTATCTATTCAACACGACGATCAACGTGCCCTGATTAAGGCCATCATCTGGACAGATCTTGATACGTGCAGTACAAAATAGGCCATGAAACAAAGAGCTCTCCCCCAAATGTCTGTGTCCTCTGGACAAAAGTCCTCTCTATTCAGAAATGCACGGATGCGCGGGTAATTCGAGGTTCCGCTAGACAATCCTAGTCAGACCCTGATTTCAACTCCAAGCGCTTCCATCAGCAGCCAAGAGAGAATACTGCCACAGCTACCCGCCACCCAGAGCTTCGTTCGGACGCCACTGCAGCTGTGGGTCTCTCTAGAGCAGTCGGGTGTTGGAAGTATTGGCGGAGAATATGGCGAGGCACTTTCCTCCGACTCCTCAAACTGTCTGCCAGGAACGAGAACGACTGCAGTGCTGTGGCTTATCCAAGAGGGCTCTCCCCGCCTAAAAATTTATTAGACCGCGGCGACCTCACAATTTGTACCTTCTCTTTCAATCCACATCCTTAAAATGGTGGGTAGTTGCTCAGTGACCGTGCCAGTGGTTGCTAGCCACCGAGGCATCCGACCATCCAACCATCCAACCATCCATCCATCCAGCCGTTCTACCATCCACCAGTATATCTTAACAGCATCTGGATCATCCGTCAGCGCGATCCTGGGTTCTGCTACTCTTGAAACGCTATGACCGTTCCCTGCAATAATACGGACAGGCATCTCAAAACTTGGGCGAGTCAATCTGGATCCTGATTGGCCATCTGTATAAAGTTGACGGCTCGCCACAATCACACATCTGTCAATCTCAAAAGCTGAGAGTGTACTTTGCTCATCTGGTCTGACGCGAATAGCAGCAGAAGAGTCGTGCAGCAGGAACGATCTGCAGTGTTACAGGAAGTAGCATTGATCAGGATCTATTCCAGGACAGCCTCAATAGACGGAGGATCATCTCTGCAGGATTAGAACCCGGAGCCTGGATTTCACAATATGGATCCCTTTTTTTAAACAGAACATGGAGCAGCAGTTCAATTTTCTAAATGGACAATTCCTGTTTGACTCCAACTCGATAGGCTGCTCGTCCCGTCATCACTGTCTTCTCCGAGTCTGGCAAGGAGGCCATCGGCACCCAGGTTTTGCCCGCCGTCTTCAAGGCCCCCATCCGTCCTGATGTTGTTCAGTTCGTCCACAAGAACATGAACAAGAACCACCGCCAGGCCTACTCCGTCTCCGAGAAGGCTGGTCACCAGACTTCTGCTGAGTCCTGGGGCACTGGTCGTGCCGTTGCCCGTATCCCCCGTGTTTCCGGAGGTGGTACGCACCGCTCGGGCCAGGCTGCTTTCGGTAACATGTGCCGTGGTGGTCGCATGTTCGCCCCTACCAAGATCTGGCGCAAGTGGCACGTCAAGACCAACCAGAACCAGAAGCGTTTCGCTACTGCTTCTGCTTTGGCTGCCTCGGCCTTGCCTTCGTTGGTTTTGGCCCGTGGTCACAGAATTGAGCAGATCGAGGAGGTTCCCCTCGTTGTTGGCTCCGGCATTGAGTCTTTGACCAAGACCAAGGCCGCTGTTGCCCTCCTCGAGGCCGTCAAGGCTTACGCTGATGTTGTCAAGGTCTCCAACTCGCGCAAGCTCCGTGCTGGTGTCGGTAAGATGCGTAACCGTCGCCACCGCCAGCGCCGCGGTCCCCTCGTTGTCTACTCCGAGGACAACGGCATCGTCAAGGCTTTCCGCAACATCCCCGGTGTTGAGCTCGCCAACGTCCGCTCGCTCAACTTGTTGCAGCTCGCCCCCGGTGGCCACATGGGTCGCTTCATCATCTGGACCCAGGGTGCTTTCGCTCTCTTGGACCAGATCTACGGCACCTACCGCAAGTCCTCGGCCCTCAAGAAGGACTACTCTCTTCCCCACCACATCATGGCTAACCCCGATGTTACCCGCATCATCAACTCTGCTGAGGTTCAGGGTGCTTTGAAGGCTGCTGGTCCCTCCAAGACCCCCCGCCCTTACACTCAGAAGAAGAACCCCTTGAAGTCGATGGCCGTCATGAACCGTCTCAACCCCTATGCCCAGACTCTCCGCCGTGCCGAGATCCTCAAGAAGACCCAGAAGAAGTCGCTCAAGAAGGCCCCCAAGACCTCTGCTGCCTTCCTCAACAGACTCCACAGCGAGTAAGCGTGCCTCTGCCGGCTTTGATGCAGATATGCTTTAGGACGATAACAACTCTAGCCACGCAAACGTTGGGTCATCCTTGGATGCTTTTGCGATTGTTAAACTGAGAAGTGATCAGAATAAAATTATTAAAAAAAAAAAAAAAAAAAAAAAAAGTCTTCAGGGTCTGCCATGTGTGGTAACCTAGCGTGTATTGCGAGTGTGTATTATATATTATTGGCCTCATTCAAATTAAATGACGAGACATCCAGAGTAAGGGAACCTTCACACGCTTGCGACAAGGATGAGGCTAAACGAAAAGATGGTAGCACACGATAGATTTGTAGACCATCTCTGAGAAGTTGGTCAGCCAGACAACAAACTCACAATCCAAGCCAGACTTCGAATAAGATTAGAGTAAACCGGACAAGACGGCGTTGGAATATGTTGGCTACGTGGGGCTTTCTTTAGTAGAATAGCATCCTCACTCTTTCACACTGCTCCCTTTTCACTCCATGGCTTATTCTGTTGAAATAAACCCCCAATGGTGCGAGTTCGCATCACCCCCTCCAGTCTACTCACCCATGCATGGCCGCTTCGCGACCGCAGTCGCACATCCAACCGAATACAGCGCAAATGAAAGCCTGGAGAAAACGCTGAGAAACCTTCTTGGCTTTGGCTTGGTCGTCGATAAGTCGCCTAAAGACACATCTCTTGGACACTTTATTGCAGAGACTCTTTTAGAAGACTCCAATAACCACCAGGCCAAGTTTGTCCTTCAAACAGAGCCGACGTCTACTCCTTTTCGCATCTCATTTTCTCCTTTCTCATTCTTTCTTTTTGAGAAGCTATCTTTGCAGTTTTCTGTCACTATCTACCTTTTCTCTACGCGCAAACAATGCATAATTTTCAACACATAGAAAGAGTTGCAACCACTTGCTTCTAGTGGGTTTTACATCAAGCTGACTCATACTGAGGAGTGAGTGAGTTCTTTGTACTGGTGCCAATTGTACAACAGCTCGAGTCTCCTGTACCAGCGATTCAAGGCCCAGATGAGGGATCGGGGTCCTCAGGTAACATCAGGACGGCCTGCTTTAGGCGGAGCAAAAGGAAAAGATCCGTGAACGAGCAGTATCTCAAGATCAAACATGCGCATTAGCTTGATGCAGTCTCTCAAGCCTTGTAAATCTTGGATTCAAGCGCGATTGGTACTAAAGTCGACTCATGCATAGGGATTCTCACCAGCCTATTATTTGAGATCCATAGATGCGGACGGTTTCGAGAGAAGGTTATCCAGCTTTTAACTAGGAAGGAATCTCAAGTCAGCCAGGCCAATGTCAAGCCAATGTCCAAGGGTTCCTTTTGTCACAGGATACGCCACAAAACTTTCGACAAAAGGCATTGTCGTTGCTGCAAGAAAAACAACCAGACTTGTATTTAGACGCTGGAGTGGACGACCTTCTACTTGGACTTGAACCAGGCAAGTCGTTTAAATCCCTCTGGCTGGAAACAATCGACAAATATTTCGACCTTGAATGGGACGCTGCATCCAATGCAGGCCAAGAGACTACCACCTTGTCCATGACATCTTTATCAAAGAGGAAACGAAAACGAACCAACCCAGAGGAGAGCGAGAACACTTACAACCTGACGAAAGAATCGGAAGAAAGCATGACCAAGAGTGGGTCAGATGACGATCCAGACAGCGACTCCGACAATATCCTAGATGGTCAGCTACAAAAGAAGGAGAACCAAATCAGGACTTGCACAACAACTCTCAGAACTAATTTACGTCCCGAACTCCAGCCCTACCTTGATGATATCATTCAAATTGCTGAAAGACGCCAAGGTGATATCACCAGAGTCATGGATGAGTTCTCTGTATTGGTTCTCAGAGTCGTTTATTTGGTATGGCTGCCCTCTTTCTTGTACTGAGCATTGGACACAACAACGTGCAAAACCACTAACCACATTTTTTTTTTTTTTTTTTCCTTGCAGACTGTGAAGGGCGAACTTTACCCAGAAAGTCTTGAAAGCGGGATCTTCAGTGTTCTCGAGCTCTTTCCAACAAACTATATTAACAACGCAGCTGATAACACAGTCGTGAACGTTGCACCAGCGCCACCAAAATTGCAAGAGAGTCTAGAGTCGGCACTAGGTGGAGTCCAAAATGTTGCCAAGGATCCTGTTCCATCACTCTTGACAGAGAGCCACCTGCGTAATCTCTTTTCACAGTTCATTGGAGCTCGAGGTACCTACGCTGTCAAGAAGGCATCCCATCCTGATACATGGACGAGAATCCATGAACTGTTGGAAAGTCCGGTCGATGATCAAAGCAATATCGACGTCAGTGGAATCTCAACGACTATTAATCAACATTTGCGTGAGTTGGCAACCAGCATTGTCAACATATGGAACCACAATATTTATGCGAAAATGCTAGATTACCTTCTCCGTATTCTACTCAGGCCTCACCTTGCACCTGAAAGAGAAGCGAGGTGGAAACAACGGCGCTCAAATGCGGGTTCTCGGGAAAAAAAAAGGTGAATCCAGGACATTGGGCTGGGAGACGCAACTGGAAGAGACAAGTAGACAATCTAACCGAAGGACTTTTTCATTGGAATCGGGTCCCCGAGAATCGAGGAAGACGACGCGATCAAGCCGTTTCTCAAAGGTTGACGCGACATTGGAGTCACCACCCGATTGTCCACCAAGAACGGTGAGACCAATTTCCTGATTGAGCGTTCGACTGGAGGAATTAGTCAGCGTAGAACAAAACAAGTCGAGTGATGATACCCGGATCGAGACGCATGAAGACGAAGACGAAGACTCGGATATGAGAGATGAGATCAAGGAAGAAAGTGAGCAGAGTCAGGAAGCGCAGGGTAAGACCACGTTTCTTGAGATCGACTGAAATTCTTCAAATAGGATAACCACTGCTGATCTTTCTACCTCTAAAGCGTCCCCAAAGAAACCGTCAAGGTCTCGACTGAAGGGCTTGCAAGCAATCATCAAAATGCTCTTCGAATCTCAATTCATTCAAAAGACTGTCACCAAAAAAGACATCGAGCGGGCAGTGTATGCAGGGAGTGAATTTACTGAGGAGGAGCGCACGGTGGCAGCAATGTTGATAAATCAACTCTGACCGTTTTTCCAAAGCGGATCGTTGTCATGGATAATAACGGTACTAGTGGAGCGGGCAGCAGCTGCACCGGTGGCGGTGGCACAAGAAGCACTAAAACTCCTCGAAGTCACTTCGCTTTAATGGCTCCCATCGTCATGATTGCGAATCAAATCTTGAGAGCTGCAGGCTATGCTGACTTCTGCAGGAAACTAGTGCCTTAAATATATGCTGGCAGCCGGCATGCGCTTCACCTTAACGCTTCTGGGATCTATTAAGTCTTTGGGAACTCTTCGCCCGGCCATTTTGATCTTTACAATTCCCAGGGCCAGATTATCACAAATGTCCATCATATACAAAACACCAAGGAGGGTCGCGACAATCTATTCACTAGCCTCTTCAATCTTGACGTTTTGTCACAGGTGAGTACTCATTTACAGTCGACCCCACCACCAGCAGAATCCGCTATTGCGACTGTTAATTTTTCTTCCATTCATTTTCTAGGTTGAGTTTTGTTGACTCGAAGACTGTCCGCATCACAGGCGAAGTTATTCCCCATGGGATTGACAGAAGTGGGTATCCAGTGAGGTACAAGTTTGATGAGGATCGACAACAGCAGCGCAAGGCGTCGCCTTCTGGTGGTGACAAATGAAGCTGTTGACTCGCGGAGAGTGGGTTGACCAAAGAAGATGTAAGCAGTCCAAGCGGAGAGGCGCTCTGCAGCAAAGAAGACTAAAGAAGAAAAAGTCATTAATTTGGAGAGAGCGAGGTCTGAGGCTGCACAGGTGGTGAATCAATCGGGAGCACCAAAGAGCGAAAGAAAAGACTTGCCAAAAGGTACACCCGAGTACTTGGCACTTCGACGGACCCGCCAAGATGTTCGCCACGCCAGAAGATAACTTTTCCCGAAAGAGCAGGGGCTAGATGCATTCAAAAAGGCGTCGTATCGGTGTAACAAGATGACCAAGGTCTCTGGAGGTCATGTGAGCGCTGGAGAGTCTATAACAACTGTGGCCACTTGGGAACAACTTGCTGTAACTGAAAGAACAGAAAACCTGAAAATATCACCGCTTCTGAAAGCCAACGATCATGGAAGGATGCCAAGTAAGGTTGTATTTGAGAGAGCTGATTATGGGCTAAGGACTAAGAGTGAGACGATTGGTGTGAGCATCGAAAGGGTCAGGTCCCATATCAAGTTTTCCAAGAACTCCTTTGTCGACTTCAACCCTTTCGCGATTTTGATGAGTAAGTCTGTCCGCACTAGAGTTGCATGTTACAGCTCCTTTTAACTATTTCTGACCTTTCTATCCTGGTATTCAACAACAGGTGCAAGCGACGAAGAGCATGAAGAAGCAGAAACACAGCAGACTGACATGAACACCAGTATGAAATCAGTAGGAAACATTATCGAAGAGACTAGCAAACCAATTGTAGCGGAGACGCAGGATACTGCAGCAATGGAAGCCTGTAGTCAACCTGTAGAAGGCAGTAAGGCAGACACATTGGACAGGCTAAAGTTGCCAGAGTCTCACAAGATCACTGCTGCAAAAATTAACGACATATTATTCTCCAAAAAACATAGCCGGGTGCGAGAAAGAAGACTGAGGGCAGATAGAGTAGCCCTAGAAGCACTCAGCTAGATGAATGATGAAAGGAGTCTATCATGCATATTGACAGCTTAGGACATCGAGAAGACTCAGCGAGTTCGACGAAGACAGCGGGTGCCATTACAAAAATTCTATGGATCCAGGCAGGAGTTGAAAAATCGGCATACACAGGACCTCCGGACAAAGCGAGCATGGTCCATTGTTGCAACAGATGAACGACGATTTGTCTGCCAGCAAGGCAGTACATGTAAGTTGGATGAATTGAATGGCACTGCTAGTCTCCAAGTGTTTGCTGAGCTCTTTCCTAATGGAAACTAGCCACAATGTTAGGACGCGAATCGGGACCATCGGATAGAGCGGGATCGGGTGTTTCACAAAACTGTAACGACTGTCAAAGGTACCACCTTCCAGAGGGGCTAGGACCGAATTGGTTTGCACACGTTGGCACTTGTCCCACCACAAGGACAGCTGTATTGCCTGTAATGGTTACAGGCAAGACAGGAACAGCAGGAGGATCAAGGGTAGGCGGGCATGCTTAACGTGGAGGCAACAAGTTGTGGAAGGAGCATGGCCGGTACTGCCCCGTATCAATAACGGACGGGTGCCGGACGAGCAAGACATGTATGTTTTGCTTCAGTCGAACACAACTCGCTCGGTCTCGCCGTATTGTGAAAGGCGAAGCCAGGATGGTGAGGATCAATGGGGCCGTAGAGTGTGTCGACGGGACTGTCCGTCGTTTCGGATCGGGTACACGATTAAAGGACGAGACAACAGTGCAGCGATGGCAATAGCAATATCCGGTGGGCCTTTGCTGCTCGATAGTCAGAGACTACCCTCGTTTTCAAGGGACATTCTTCAGCTCCAAAATCGCCAGTCTTTTGCTGGAACCTAGTTGATTCCAATATCAATGCAGATGCGATGGAAACCCACGATAGGATCAGGACAATGGTAAGTACACAATGACCTCTAATGAATAGATGGCTCTTGCCCTATCTACTGCTCTAACATTATACTTTCCAATCATTTAAAAAGTGTGGCCCAACTCATCTGATAAACAGGCGCGCTATCTCAGCTGAATATCTGATCAGGTGAAGACGAGGGGGCGCCAGGTCCATGCTGGCTCATAGATGAAGCAAATGGCTCAATGGACTAGGCTGTATTGAAGTAAAAAGGGTCTCTCTCTAGGTATGTGGCCGCGCGACGCGTCAGAGCCAAATAGAAATCTTCAAGCCACACAGGTAATTGCTGGGCTCCGTTGCTACTACTTACTACTTTCTACTACATCTCTGCTCCTTCTGCATAGAGACTATTCTACTGAGAACAACACCTTCTTTGCCGCCAACTTCGCAATGATTCAGTCGAGTATAGTGGTATACCTTCCTTGCAAATAAAAAGGCTATTTACTCCAGAGTTGATTATCGATGAGGCTCTACGAAAAGCAGATAAATAATAGAGGGCAAGATCTTGACAGAGCTTGGTTAATTTGATCCACATTTGAACAACCCCTACAGCATGCCACGAGTCCGTTTTCTAAAACGGTCCAACTCTCGCTATTCATCATGTGGAGCTCGACTACTAACACAGTATGTAGAGACTATCAAAGGCACTTCAATAGAGTCGACAATCAACAAGTTCTTCTCACCTCTAGGTCTCCCTCAGGTCAATTGCTCTTTTGCTCATTATCACAAAGAATGGACCTCATATCTCACGTACCAGTCTATACCAACGATAGGAGCAGCTGCACTTTGATCCTCAGGGACATTTACCCATTAGGGGGAAGTCAACAGAGCGTCGATCTAAAAGTATTTCAAAGCGAAAGCAGTGTTCAAGATGAAGAAATGGGAGCTCAGTATAATGGAGACAATATTGCTAAGGAGGAGGAGGAGGAAAAAGAAGAGGAAAAGGTGGTGGAGGAAGAGGTGAAGGAGGAGGAAGCATTCGTCCAACACATTTATTTTCAACCGTGCCACGGTCAAGGTAGAGCTGCGGTACGTTCTCTATGTGGGCAGACAAGGAAACCGGAGTAGACAAACAAAAAGCTTTCTTCACTACCCTGTGACATGAAAATCGTCAGCTCAAGGAGGCCATCGTAGTCCTTCATAGAGACTGGGAATGCCTAGCAGCTAAATTTAACTTCAAGCACAACTGATCCATCACTACGACTAGAATGGGACGAAAGAGACTAGCGTAATGAAGTTTCTTGGTATTTTCCACAGTCATATCTCTTCCTTTCTTGACTTTCCTTCTCCTCTTGCCTCTCTTTCCTCCCTTTCTTGTCTTTCTCTCTATCCGCATACAAATGTCACATGGATAGCTTCCACTACGAGGTGGATCCACAGTGGTTAAGCCCCCCCCCCAATATGGCCCAGAAATTCTTGGAGAGAGACTCGAGCAAGCGCCTCGCTGCTTCCCAACACCAGATGGCACTGAGGATGCCTAAGAGCTCGACACTATCTGCTGCCGCAGGCCTTGCAGAGAACGGAGAACCGATGCCAATGGCTAAGTACATTTGCTACACTTTGTTTCATGGACCATCGCATAGCTTCCAACTCAAACTAGCTAATAAAAAAACTATTGAAGTTCCCAGTCGCAGCAACCTCTTGCTAGCACCTGCAGCACGATAACTTGGCATCAGCATCTATCTCTTTTCCTCGCGGGGATCCCTGATCGCATTCAAAGCAACGAGCGCAACCAGATCTGTCGGGTTATTCCACCACATCGATAGCATCGCTCCGACTAGCAAATTCCATGTATTGGGTTCCACGCCATCTACACCTAAACTGACCCCGGTAGGAAAAGGCAACTCCCCTCCAATCTCAAGCGAATTTGGTCAAGCTACCTTCCGAACAGAGGAGAGGAAGGTGAATTATTCTGCTAAAAAAAAGAGACGTTCTGGACGACAACGATGTCAGGGACGCCTTCAAAAAAAGCTTGGTATGTGTGCTACTTTATCGCAAATACGCAAATAATAGCTCGAAATACGCCAAGTCTGTATTACTGACTATTCCTATAAAGTCGTGGACCCATGTCCAGTCATGCCAGGCCGGTATGAGAAAAGGGCAAGGACTGGAGGCCACAAAGGCCCAGCTTATCCGATATGATAAAAATGGGCTACTCAAGGGCGTTAGAAAGAAGGCCTTTGAGAACATCAGGGCAAGTTTCGAGGAGGCAAAGACACTTTCTAAGGGCGTCCTAAGCTAGGGAAGGATGGAAACATGTCAGCATGGAACAGTATGGTGCGGACTGAATTCAAAAAGATATGGGAAGGTGAGGCAGTCAAAGATGCAAAGATAGAAAAAGGGAGGGTCGTTGCGGCTGCAGTTGTTACCAGTGGCGATGGTCAAAATGGTGACAATGACAACCATACCCAGGACCAGGATTTCAATGACTCTCGAGATCTAAGGACCTGTACTGCAACTCTCCGACAATTCCTTAGACTCGACATCATCGGGCTCCAGGACGATATCCAGATACTGGAGCTGCTCGAGCACTGTCAAAGAACTATCAGCGTAGCCATGGAAGAGTTGTAAGTCCTGACGAGGAAGGCTGTACACGTGGTATAAAAAGAAACTATTGTTGAAAAAAGAAAAAAATGCGTTCATGAAGTGGTAACCAACTATTAAATTTCTATTAGATTGCGAGCGGAGAACTGTATGAAGGTCTTCCTGGACAGGTTGATATCCGAACGGCCCTGCCGGAATGATTCCAACATAGAGACCAGTCCATTCAGCCTGCCTTGCAAGTGTCTCCTTTGCCGTTCAGTTTGCAAAACAGAATAGAGTCAAAGAGCAGAATGGACGGCATCCCAAACCTCTTCTCGGACTCCCATTTAAAGTGGATGTATTCGGGGTTTCTCATATCAAACACGAGAACAAATGAGAGACACTCGATCTGGAAGAAGCTCGATGCTGCAATCCACAACACATCTGATGTGACTGACCTGCCAAAGGCGCCATAAGGTCTCTCCTCCACCATTTAGAACCACATCCAAGAATTTGCTGTCAATGTCCAGAGTATCTGGCAGGGTTCTGCATACGACAAACTCCTCGACTATCTTTTACGCATTATTTTGCGGCTGCATCTCGCACCTCAGAGAGAACATAAAGTGATGGATCACATCATAGGAATCTCTGGGAGACGAAAGCAGGAAAAGAGGAAAGAATAGTCAATGGGGAAAAAGTTGAAGAAGTGGAAGGTCAGGAGTCTATGCGATAAATCGGAGCATTTGTTGAGGAAGAGGCCTGAGGCTCGGAAAGACCGAGTGAAGCGAATCCTCATCTTGCTCGAAGAAATAGAGTCTGGCGAGACAGAGCCACCAAAAGAACAAGAGATAGAACCGCCAAAGGAACACAACGTTGAGCCGTTGGCAACCACGAGTAACTGGGATATTGAGTCTGTCGAGTTGGATGCCTGGGATCTTGAGGAGGATGTAGAAGAGGGCGACAAAGATGACAAGAAGCCCACCAGAGCCGAGCTGCAATCGCTCCAAGCTGTGCTTAGAGTTCTACTCGAGTCTCCATGCATGTCTGCGCGAGAAATTACCTGAGAGTATGTGAGATCCAGTGCATTCGTAGTGGACAAGTTTACCGACAGACAGTGCGGCGTAGTAGCCAAGATTGCGAATGTACTGCGACCATTTATACCCAAGCGTCGTCCAAACTCTGGTGCATCTGGCTCCAAAACTCAAGCATCTGTTGCGCATATCACTGTTAGGGCGCCTTTGACGGTGATTGCAAACGCTTTCTTAAGGTGTACCGGATACCATCACTTTGCCCGCATCTTATCTCCACATATATTGCCCTCCTCAAGTCATGCTCTTCATATAGACGCGACAGCCGTTTATGAGGCGTTATGCTCGAGGGCGCCGAATCACTTCGACGTTAACGACAATGATGGAAACCCGTTGACCAATGTCACCAAAACCTGCGATCACAAACGAGCTGTATTTGGAGCCTTTTTTGATCTTGGAAAGTTTGAAAAACTGTGTGGAAGGCATGGGTTGCGATTTACAAATAGGATGACTTTTGTGGATCGTTCCACAGTCCGAATCTTGGGCGAGGTGATACCCAAGGGTCACAACCCGCCTCAAGGCCCTGTAAACAGTCGGTATAAGATCCGCAAGCAAGAAAAGAAAGCGAGACCAGGGATTTAGAACCGGACAGAGGAAGTCGAGCGCATGGGAATGAGCCATCAAGACATTTTAAAGAGACTCAAAGATATTGGCCAGCGTATCCGGAAACTAGAGGCTGAAGTCACCGATACGAAAAGAGCTCACACAAAGGAGGCGATTCAGTCTTCAGCAGCACTACAGCATGGGTTGTGCTCAGGATACTCACAGCAAACGGTGGACAATACCAACACCTGAAAATTACACAGTAGAGGATTCAGTTGAGCACATCGACCTCTCGCAACTTCCGAAGGATAGAATCGTATTTGCAGGGACTGATCCAGGGGTGAAAAAAATGAGCATGACCTGCGCGCAGACGCTCCACGAGATTGAGGTCCATATCAACCGGTATCAAGTCCTCTATCGTAAGTGGAGTTGACTTAGTGTGTGTGCAGTGGAAAGGAGAGGATGGGAGTGTTAAATCCTTTTTTTTTTTTTTTTTTTTTCTACAGTTGAAAAAATAGCTGGAGATGAGCTCATGTCTGCCATCGATATTGCTACTCAAGAGCCATCTGATGCACAGGGTCCGTCTACTATAAGGAAACCGCCAGACATTCAGGGGCCACCTTCACTTGCAACTCACGCACCGCCTGCTACCGAAGAGACACCCAACACTCAAGATCCACCTGCCACCCAGGATCCATCTGTCACCCAGGATCCACCTGCCACCCAGGATCCATCTGTCACCCAGGATCCATCTGTCACCCAGGATCCGCCCAATAACCAAGGGTCGCCTCCACTCGCTTCCTATGAACTGTCAGCTGCACAGGAGCCGCCTCTACCTACCATAGAAAAGTCACCAGATCCTCTGTCAAAGTCGTACTTGAAACCTCCGAAGGCTAGCGTTATCACGGCACTCCTCAACAATGAGGTTTCGTTCACAAGAAAGATTGTGCGCAGGCGCGAGATGCGACTGCGAAGGGATGAGAATTCTCTTGCCTGTGAGGCGCTGTAAGGACTCTCGAAGCATGAGCAGGTTCTCAAAACAGCTCAGAGTACAGACGAAATCGACAAGGTGTATCGCCATCACCGAGGGTCTAGAAAGTCCTAAAGAGCTTTGAAAACTCCAAAGCGCGGTTGAAGGACTTGCACAACCAACGTCGGCGATCAAAGAGAACATGGGCCAAACTAGCTGCCGTGGAAAGAGAATATGTTCAGGATCATGCACGTTCATTATAGGGAGTCACAGCAGTCAAGCAAAGCTACGCTCCAATCTTTTTGTATGGATCAGTGGGGACCGTAGTTGGTAGTAGGATTCGTGGTACGGCGAGGAGCGGAGGAGGAAAGATGAGAAAGCAACACATGCGGTACGCTGTTGTAGGAGTGACCAACGAGTACCGCACTTCGCAGAAATGCTCCTATTGCTTCTAACAGCTTTGGCGTACTCGGGCCCGGCGTACCATGAATGGCGAAACCAAGATCGTGAGGATACACGGGGGAGATGGAGTGCCGAAGCACACGCTGTGAATCCGTCAAAGCTGGGCATACAATCAAATCCCGGGACTAGAACGCCGCGATATGCATTGCGGTTGTTGGTGGTTCGGTAGCTCTTCAGAGTTCGATCCACAAGCCCTTCTTGCCTAGTTTTCGACCCTCAATTAACATCAGTCCTTTAGCACTGGGAAAGTCAAATACGCCCTCAACATCTATGTCGCTTATTGCAAGGGGGATTCCCGTAGGGTATCGCGAGTAAAGCTTGCTAGTTTTATTTACAACATATTTGAGTAGAGCCGGTGGGAAATCGTAATTTGACAAGGGAAAGACTGTCCCTTAAATCGGCCTGTGGCTTGTGTTTTTAAGCTTCGATTTTTTTTTTTTTTTTTTTTTTTTGAGCCAAGTGTTTTCATTGTTCGAGCCTCACCATCGTCATCTCCCATTCTCCAAATCACAGTCTCCAATGCCGAACTCACAACCAAAGAAGCGGGTACCGGCAGCAAAGTCTGCCGCCAAACCGACCCCTAAATCCGCACCAAAGGCGGCGTCAAAGCCAGCCGTCAAAAAGAGCACGGCACCTTCCTCCCAAAAAGCTTCGCATATCCCCAAGAGTAAAAAGCGGACTGTTCAGGAAGCCCAAGAGGAATCCGACGAGGAGTTTGGTGATGTTGCCATTGACATGAACTCAGATGAAGAAGAAGACTCGGATGGTAGCGACGATAGTGACAATGGTGAAGCCGAAGAGTTTCCTGAAGAGGACGGTCAGGACATGTCGGCCGCTGATCTTGAAGAGGACGATGTCGACGAAGAAGGCGAGTCAGACAACTCGTACATGGATGGCGACAGTCTCATCGACAGCCAAGAAGAGCTTGATGATGGAGATCTTGAAGACGAAGACGAAGACGAGGATAGTGATGATGAAGATCTCTTCAAGGAGGATGACATTGATCCTAACTTTGGACACAATTTGGACGAGCCTTTGCCAGAAGAGAGCGATTACAACCCTATTAAGAGAGAGTACCCTGAGATTGACCCAGTTTATGACAGTGACTCGTCCACAGAAGAGGTATGGATCAGAAGAGGTTGGCTCATGCTTTCTTTGGTTAATGTAGGTTTGGGTCATTTGTGACTAATTTAAAACTAACGCACACGAAATCAGAACGAGAACACTGTAGGAAACGTCCCAATGCATTGGTATGACGACTACCCACACATTGGATACGATGTCGATGGGAAGAAGATCATGAAGCCGGCTACAGGCGATGAACTCGACAAATTCCTTAGCACTGTGGATGATCCTGACTCATGGTAAGTTTCTGGCAGCGTCAATTCTAAAAAGTTTGCTCAGATATGTAAATCTAATATTAACGAGCATCTTTTCCTTGCCCCTGGATAGGCTTTCGGCCCACAACTACAAAGACGGCAAGGACGTGAAGCTGTCATCGGAAGAGCTCGAGATTATCCGTCGGTTGGAGGGTGGACGTATTCCTGATGCAGACTACGACCCGTATGAGGACAGTGTGGACTTCTTCACTTCACAAACTGAAGTTATGCCCTTGTCTGCTGCTCCTGAGCCTAAGCGCCGCTTCATTCCTTCTAAGCATGAAGCCAAGCGTATCATGAAGATTGTTCGGGCTATCCGTGAAGGACGCATTGTCCCCCGGAAATCTGGATATGTCCCACCAAAGCCAAAATACTACAATCTTTGGAATGACGCGGAGG
Organism: Mortierella sp. BCC40632; assembly: GCA_011634665.1. Taxonomy (NCBI): domain Eukaryota; kingdom Fungi; phylum Mortierellomycota; class Mortierellomycetes; order Mortierellales; family Mortierellaceae; genus Mortierella; species Mortierella sp. BCC40632. The sequence goes on from WAEK01000024.1 coordinate 287,701, forward strand.
ACAAACCCAGGGAAGAGCACGTAATGCACATTACAGCACCCAAGATGAAGCTCCCAACACACGACGAAAGTTACAACCCCCCAGCAGAATACCTGCCAACCGAAGAGGAAATTAAGGAATGGAATGATCTGGACAAGGAGGATCGCCCCAAAAATTATTTGCCTCAAAAGTATGGATCGCTCAGGAGTGTACCAGGATACAACCAGTTTATTCAAGAGCGATTTGAACGTTGTCTGGACCTTTACTTGGCACCCCGTGTTCGAAAGAATCGTCTCAACATTGATCCCGACAGCTTGATCCCTAAGCTTCCCTCGCCTCGCGATCTTCAGCCCTTCCCAACCCGTCTCGCCATTGAGTATCTTGGTCATCAAGGCCGTGTTCGCTCGATCTCCATCGACCCCACTGGACTCTGGCTGGCTTCAGGTGGTGACGACAAGACCGTCCGAGTTTGGGAAATCGCCACAGGCCGCTGCATGGCTACATACCATCTAGATGAGCTAGTGACGTCCGTGGCATGGGGTCCTAACAAGGACGTTGCCGTTCTTGCTGTTGCTTGGTAGGTCTATTATGCACACACCGATCAGTCCGTCTAGGTAGGGATATGTTGTTCGCGAGTGCGATACTAACCATTCTTTTTGTGCCATTTTCCGTATTTTACAGCGGATACAAGATCGGCCTGATTCTTCCAGAGAAGCTCTTCTCTCCAGAACTTACACTTCATTCAGAGGACTTTATGAGGGCAGGGTTTGCTAACGCTGGCACGACGGAGGCCAATCCTAAGGCTTCATGGAAGCAGCCAACAGAGTCCGAGTTCGCACAGGGAATTCGTGTTTGGATTCATCTTTTGAAGCCTGTGAAGCAGGTGACATGGCATCGGAAGGGAGATTACTTTGCTTCCGTTGCACCCGATGCCAACAACTCGGCAGTCTTGATTCACCAGCTGACCAAGCATCAGACTCAGCAGCCTTTCAAGAAGACAAAGGGCGCCGTTCAGCGTGTTTCTTTCCATCCTTCGAAGCCAATGTTCTTTGTAGCCACGCAGCGCTATGTTCGCCAGTACAATCTGCAACGTCAAGAACTTGTCAAGACCATGTTGACTGGTGTTAAGTGGATTTCTTCATTGGATGTCCATCCTGCGGGAGATAACTTGATTATTGGATCTTATGATAAGCGCCTTTGCTGGTTTGATCTGGATTTGTCTTCCAAGCCTTACAAGACTTTGCGATTCCATTCAGAGGCTATTCGATCTGTTGCCTACCATAAGCGGTACCCCCTCTTTGCCTCATGTGCCGATGATGGCAACGTCCAAGTGTTCCACGGCATGGTTTACAATGATCTGCTACAAAATCCGCTTATTGTGCCTGTCAAGATCCTTAAGAATGCTCACGAGCGAGTTGATTCTATTGGTACGTTTTATTGTTCACGTTGTAAACCTGGTGAGGGCAGGGAGTGGTCCATGAGTTGGTGTTTGGATACTAACAGGTTCATTTTCCTCGTTTACGCTTTGTGTTTTAGGCGCGTTGTGCGTGGAGTGGCATCCTACCCAACCCTGGCTAGTCTCGAGCGGCGCAGACCATACCATCAAACTTTTTTCATAAACATCAATGCAGCTATAGGAAAAAAAAAAAAAAAAAAAAAAAGTAAAATAAAATCCATAGAGTGTTCTCCACATGTCTTCAGAGATAGACCAGCTGGACAGCGACCACAAAAGAGTCCATTTTTGGAAAGGAGCCACACAGCCTACTCCATTTCTTCATCCATTCATCCCCATTCATCAGCTCCTCTCTTCAGATCCGCGCTTCGGACCTCTCTCAAACAGTTACACAGCTTGTAAGCCTACCCATGTCCACATGCTATCAGGCTGATAAAGAGTGCTGTTGCCTGCGACCTGACTCATCATCATTCTATCTTTTTTTTTTTATAGCTCTAATGCAAGACTGAGCTATCCCTCACATCTTCCGAATTATTACAACGTTCCACAGGACAAGAATGGACGAGGATGATCGCACTCCACATGTCGCCTTTCTTCAGCCTTCACTCTCCACACCTTCATCCCCATCATTATCGCCCGAATTGCAGCAACAGACTCGGCGACTGTCACAACAACCTTCTCAGCTGCAACCCAGTTCTTCGTCCACATACCTGTCTCCTACGGACCATGTCCAACCCCACCAGACATCGGTATCTTTTTCACCATCCCGTTCTCCTTCACCGCCCTCTCCCGTAGCCTCGTTTTCGCTATCACGAGAGCCATCACCACAACCATATTCTTTGAAGGAACTTACTCCAGAGAGTGACCATAATGGACAGGCTACAGGCGAAGAAAAGAGTACGACGTTATCGTCTCGGATAGGCTCCACTGGTTCTCAAATTGTCTCTCCTGTCAACGAGGTCCGTAAGCGAACTGGGCGAAGTATCCCCCATCGACCCAAACCCTTGGATCTCGACCACATCAGCCCTGCAGAATCTAACTCCACGATGCTGACACCGCAAATACTTCACCCCTCATCAGGGGCGAAAGGTCAAACATCGGATCCAAAAACAAACATACCATTATTGTCACCTTCAGTTTCTGGAACAGAGTCTGAACAGGGGCTAGTGACGTTGATTCCTAGTAACACTACATCAACAGGAGCACCGGCGCTCGAACCAAGCAACAGTCGACCTACTTTAGCGTCTTCAAAGGGTCTTAAGGGACATAAGGGAAGAGGTTCCAAATTTCCGACATTGCACATTAGAACAGATCTGGCTCCAGGAGGCGACCCTGCTCGGCGTACACAATCGGGACCTCTCACTTCAGCAGTCAATTCTACAAGTCATCCTAGTGGTATCACCTTTGAGACCAACAACTCAGGCAATAGCAATACTGGGGCCATGACAGCTGCGACAGCGACCACCACCAATCCTAACCACCACCAGCAGGCTAATAGCAATACTAAAGCACCAAAGAAAGTACTTAGCAAATGGCAAAAAGAGCTGGAGCGACTATTAAAGAAGATACAGAGGCGGAAACGCGCACCATCCAATTTGGTATGGTATGCCTCACTTTCGACACAATCTTATCTCTCGGGTATGCCCGGAGAGGCTCAATCAGGAGGCAGGAGAAGATCGTCAAGTGTGAGACTGGAGCAAGAATCTCATGAGACTGAGAGTCTTTGTTTCGACAAGGACAGGCCACCAAAGTGGGTCACAGACTCTCTTAATGAAGAAGATCTGTTTTTCAGTGATGATACTATCGAGTTGGCAATCGGTCTGCGAGACTTCCTCATCAAGGCGACAGAGAGCGGATGGGATATCAGTGAACTAAAAGAAGAAGTGCAAGCAAGGTAAGGGCAGTTTCCCTCTATGCGACGTCCAAATTCATCTAGTGTGTCCCTTGGGCTAGACGCTTACTACCTTTGACACTTTTCATTTCCTCCGCATTGTCTATGTGATATCAGTGGGCCCAAGTCAATGTTTCATCCCAGAAGGAATAGATCAGCGTCACCGAGTGCCAGTCCGCAAATAGCCTCACCTGTTCTTGGACCATCAGTACCAGCGTCGCCAGCCTCCCATGACTCTCCAACATCATCACACAGAGGATCGAGGAGTTCCCTCGAGTTCGACATTTATTCTCATCAGCCAGTCGGTCGCCCAATCGAAGAAGAGGGCTCATGTCGCCTCTTGGATTTTCTGATTGCTATTCTGTCGGATATCATCTCACACGACTGTCGCTATAAAGTCCAGCATCCACGCCCATCCCGACCAGAATGGGCGCTTCACTCGATTGTTTTGGACATACTCACCCATCTCTCAAAGGCTCTAATCCACGATCACAAGGCAATGCACGACCTTGGCTTGACCGCTCTTTCAGCATTTCCTATTTTCAAGGGCCATTCACTTGTCCGACTGCTATCTATCATGACGGAAATCATTCTTCCTTCTTTCACCCTTACAAGGCAAGCGACTACGTCGCTACCACTGGCCGCTACATCAACGTCATCGTCGTATTTATCTCCATTGCCTATGACACCCACTCAACAAGATCATGGGGTATCCGCCATGTCTCCTTCAGAAATCCGAGTGAACAATCAGACTTTTGCCATTCAGGTACACTCGCCGACGGATGAAAAGGGTCTCCTCTCCGTTCCTCGGGTAGGGAGACCTTCAATTGGATCACCCCGTATACCCAGCTCTCGCTCAAGCTCGACATCTTTCTCGCGGACAGGACCCTTGCTACCGCAAGTTCAAGACTCTGTGGAGGAACACGCAGCCTCACTCGTGTCTTTAACACTTATAGCAGCGCTTCGACAAATCTCACTCTCAAAATCCCCACTACCGGCTATCAAACAACTACAGGAATCTGTTGGCCACCTTTTGCGGATCAAACCAAACCTTTCCTCTGATTTACTTGAGGCAGTTGCTCTTGTAGAGAACGAGCAGGTGACAAAGTGTGCACTGGACATTTTATCTTGGATCGCACGCCCATCTCTTGGGCATCATGTTCTTAGCGAAAATCGCCCCACATTGGACTACGAAGTCATTTTGGCAACACATCATGCAAAGCAAGAGTTACCCTCAACTCTTCCAGGAATGCCTGGACTCAGTAACCGAGCAAGCACTTTCAGGTCTGACGCGACATCGTCATTCCGAAGAGGCTCACTAGATGAGGACCTGGTGCCAAGGACAGATGATATTGGATCTCGGAACAACACTATTGGTAGTATAAGAAAAAGAACAATGCTACCTTATCGATCTACATTGCCGAGAAAGGTCATGGTAGGCGCCGAGCCTTTACCCCCTCATGCCCATCATACACTTCAGCATGAGCAGACGCATCCAGGCGTAGCCAGCCATGGGCCCGGTATCAACTTCCTGGTAGAACACGAAATATACCCCTACCTGTTCTCTGTTCCAGAGAGCTCCGAAGACGTTCTACCTTCACGGAAATGCATCTGTGAAAGGTGTGACCAGGCTATGAAGGGATATGGACTTTACTGCTATCATTGCCGAAGTTCGATTCATCTCGAGTGTTTTTATTCGCTAAAGAAGTTTGCAGGATTGGAATGCTCTTTAGCAGGGCATGCATTCGATTATGTATCCAGGTCACCAAGGAACCAATTGCTATACCCTGAGGACAGTAACAGGGTATACGAGGACAAGACCAGCAGAGTATTTAGGCTTCGAGCTGGACACCACCTTCAGCTCGTTAATTTGTTTTCGACATGCCTCTGTACAGCCTGCAAATTGCCATTATGGGGCCATCATCACCAAGCATACAGATGTCGGGACTGCTCTCAATTGATGCATATGGACTGTGCTGGATCCCTCGAGATCTGTGGCGAGCCATCGACAGGGAAGTCGTCTCCAGGAGTGTCTTCATCGCCAGCTACGAACCGGATGAACAAGATATCACTTGTAGACCTACGAAAAAGTTTTGTTGAGTATTATTGGCAACTCTATTCCGCCTGGGAAGCTGTCAAGCCATCATCAAGCCCAGGAGGACTATCGGTTTCTTCCCCAGCAAGCGTAAACTCGGCACAGTCAAAGGACCGATGGTCATATGAGGAAGCGAGCTGTAATGCCAGTATCCTCACACTGCAGCTGGAGCTTTTGAAGGCAGGAATATGTCGTGACGAGATTCAAGTTCTCGAGTGGACTGAAGACAGATCAAGGCCCAATAGTCGACAAACTCGATCCCCACAGGAAGCAATGCTCTCGAGTGATTTTGAGTTGATCACTTTACAAAAGCACTTTTTGGAGTTGACACAAAAGTTACGCCCTCCTGAACACATCTCAACAGCAGCAGGATCCTCTTCAGCTGTCCAATCGCATTTCCTTCAGGACTTTTTCGGTGATTCAAAACCAGAGTTACTTTTGCTTTTTACAGAGCACTATTGGAACCATCTGGCGGCTGTGATAAAGACTCTGATCTGTGAAACTTCTCTGGGAAATGCCAGTGGGGACTATCTCGATGATGAGATGTTCGCCACTAAAGAGGAAGACGGTAAATTAGCAGCGAGTTCATTGCGTTCGGTGCCTCACCTTTCACTGGCAAGTCTCTTTCGGTTTTGTATTCGGCGTTTGGGATTCCAGAACACATGGACAATGCAGCAGGTCTTGCAAGAGTGGGTCAAGTTGGGGCTACTGGAACGTTTTGATGGTGAACTCTGCCTCTTTGAACCAATTCCTGAACCGGACCAAGACAGTGCAGGCAGCATCCATGAAGGAGACAGTATCAGCAGTGTTAGCGGAATCAACCTTACTAAGGAAAAAAGCACAGGGAGCAACAATGGTCAAGTCTCCAAAGCTGATGGCAAGCCTATTGTCCCAAGGATTGAGGCTCCAGTAGATGTCGATTCTATCCCGGTACCAATATTGACTCGATCGACAGAGTTTCTGCATGAGCCAAGCCCGTCTTTTTCTACTGGACCGTCTTTGACCAAGGATTCTGTGGGGCAAAAACGACACTCCTCAGCTCCTTACCGTTCGGTCCACTGCTTATTCCCCTTGGTAACAGCAATTGATCCAAGCCCTGAGGTCGAGAACTTGATTCAAGCCATTTGGCGATGTCTTGCAAGTGTTGATCTGTCATTGAACGAGCTTGGTTTCATGATGTTAACACGGCAGTGTTGGCCAGATGGGTTCATGTCCGATTATACAACTGAGCGGTTACTTGGATGTGTATTTTACTGGCTATTAACAGAGGATGAGCAGCTGTTTGTCATCCACGGGAAATACACCTCAAGAGGAAAGCGGATTCCAGGAATCCGAAATGGACTTGAAGACCAGATAACTAGGAAGCGGATTCTTTTAAACATGTCAATTCATAATGGCGCACATGAAAGCAGTGGCAGCAATAGTGGCGGGACAGCAACAGCAAATACAACTGCAAGCACATGGGGCCAATATCCTGTTCCGATTGCCTCGGCCACCTCAGGTGGTGGAGCATCGCACAGCAGCCTCTTTGGAGAGGTGGGATCGTACGTGAAAACGCGAAAGCTGATGGTTAAGCGGTTTGCGTTGCCTTGGCTTAAGCGAGTAGTAGAGTTGGATGAAGACCGATATCTGGAGGCAGCCTACAGACAGATCCGGATATTGGAGCGAGAAATGGCTTCACAGGATGACTTTGAAAGCGAATCATTGGAGGACCATCAGGTAGGGTTAGAAAATTGAGCTATGAGCTCTAGCACGCTTTGGGATGAGCTCATATTAACGTTGATTTTTTTTTTTTTTTTTTTTTTGATCTTTCAGAAGTTCCGATACGCCCAAGCAGAGCGCTACCTGGATTCGATAACAAAACTACGCCATGCTGGATTCCTCTTTACATTGTTCCCAAAGATTCTCTCACTCTGGCTCAAGTATGTTGAAGGGATATCAGAAAGTATGGACAACGTTTCAAGCAAGGGGTTCAAGTCCTTGAATCGACTTTTCATCAAAGCCAATCAAGCTGTTAACAGTAGCCGATCTGGAAGTGGAGTTAGTGGAAACACCGATGGAAGTAACAGTACCATTAACACTGGCGGAGGTAATGCCAGTGGGAGCGGACAGTCGACCCCAACTTCTAGTGCCTGGAGCGAAAACGAGTGGCGACAGCGATTGAAATCGAAGCTCTATGGAGCCAAGAGTCAAGGAAACCAACACAGCCAATCACCTTTAACGACAGTAACGTCGATATCAGATCAGAGTCTTGAAGCAAGCGGACAGTCGAGTCTAGCTAGAGTTGGTAGCGGCAGCTCTAGTACTGCTGGTTCAGGCTCAAACGTCGGTACAGGAACTACCACTGTTGCTAATGAACCAACACATCTCAGAGACTTTGGCGAAAGTCCATTGGGTTCTCTCCGCACAATTTTGAAAATTTTTGATGACAACTCTGCTCACACCTCAGCATTCGGCAAAGGTCATCTAAGTAGCGACTCTCAGATGCCTTCTGAGGAAGAAAGTCTACAAACAGCAATCTACTGGCTAGGACTGATGGTGCAGAGTAATGTCCCTGTGCCAATTCAGGCGTTCACGGATTGCTGTGAGAAAATGATTGATCTTTCTCAGTCCCCGCAGCTACAGCAACAACAACCAAATGCTCATGGAGGCGGTCAAACTGCAGGAGTTGAATCAACAAAGAGTGGAGTGTTAAAGTCCAAGCCGAATTCACGGATCCTGAAGCAGGCAAATGGGCTGCTCAAGGCATGCTGGGAGTGTATAGTTTTGAGTACAGCCTCGACCAACCAGATTCCCCAGATTGATGCGAACCAGATAGTAGACGTCGTCTTGTCTACCAATCAGGAAGCGATCGCAAGCACATTGGAGTGTTCAATTGATAGCCAAGCTGACCAAGAGTTGCTAAAGAGGTACCAAACATGTATACCACTTCCATAGTAGTTGCTCCGCTCTAGCGTTTCTACCTCTATTCTGGTCTAACATCACTTTTCAAATATCTGTACCCTCGGGATGGGACCACTTTCTAGTGTGCAGAGCCTTCTCAAGTACTCATTAGTAATCCTGATGTATACATTTGGATGCCCAGTTCAGGTTATTCTCTCGCATGAAATTGTGCCTGCGCCTCCACTAAGCAAATCATCAATCAGGTATGATTTAACTCGTCATTTTAGTACTCTCACAAAAGAAATCTCAACGTGTTTACTAGGGCGCGATTCTCAACTTGTTATTCTGAACTCTCTTGTAGTCATCAAGGGAGAACTGGACCTCGACAAGGGGTGTTCGGACAGCACGGCCAACTACCCCCACTCTTCCAACAGCGTCAAGGATCCCAGCCTATAACAATTGATCGGGACTCCGTCCCTATTAATTTGCTTTTGGCATGCCTGAAATCTCCTTGGGCTTCCCTCCAAGGAGAAATCATGAAAGGGTTCTCAATAATACTGGATTCTGCCGAAGATGTGTCTAATATGGACGATTTTATTGAGAGTATTCATAAGGAAGTCATTACATGGTATGGCAGCTACTGGCTTTATTTACTCCGCATTAGTCAGCGTCTGTTATCAACTGAAAGGCTTACTTGTTGCACACATTTTCACTGATCTTCTCCGCCCAATTTAATTCTATCATAGTCTTTGGGATCTCCTCTCTCCAGAGTATGACCATATGGCATGTACGACTCTACCACTACTGGTGCGCTTCGCCTCGCGACACCCATGTGCATTCTATAAGAGAGCAGAACATCTCTTTTCAAGCCCAGAATGGCAGGTGCGGTTTTCAGCATTAGATGCCGTATTTGGACTTTTCTCCAAACTGGACGACACCATGGCCCTGAAGCTGTTCTTTCAGCCCCAGGATCAAACCCCCGTTCCTATAACCTCTTCAATTGGCAAGCGTAAAGCGTCAGAAAAGAGTCACCCATTCCAACAGCCTATTGCAACAAGTGAGAGTGACCCCATTCATGAAGCTCCGCCTGGTGGTAGCAAAAACATGAGTGGTATTGCCTCAGGAGCATGGTCGAGTGGAGATGGCCCAATTCCATTTTACTCCCAGCAACATCAGCAGCCTACCTCTGTTGTTTATACCCAGTTCCTGGCCGATCGCCTGGAGATGCTTGGTCCCATATTTAGCCACTTTGTCTCGTCCATGTGGGACAAGGAGGATGCTGTCCGAACAAAAGCGACAACGCTTTTGAGAGCACTCCAGCCAGTTCATTTAATTCATACACTCAAGGCATGGGAGCTTCATTTTATTGCCAGTCAGCCGAACGACCAACAGAAGCTACTCAAAATTATGACGAGGCTTAGCAACCACTTCCCGAGCTGGAGGATCATGGATTACGACCTTGTATTCCAACTGCTGATCAAGGACGAATTTGGCCAGACAATATCGACTATAGTCAGGCCAAGAGACAGTTCGATGGCATCTCTGGTCGACCAAGTAGTAAACGATCAATCTCAGGCTCCCAATGGAACTGCTGAGGATGCTGTCAGCGATATGAAGCCTCCTGCATCCGAGGCGGATACTCATTCAAGAGATACTCGTGATCTTCACCCAAAGAGAGCCTCATTCAACTCTGGAGCCATGCTCGAATCACCTTATGATAAATCAATCAGCGAGTCTTTTGGTCAATCGAAAGAGTCGGTCACTGGACTTGGAGCAGGAGAAGAATCAGCTCGACTACGTCGGAGATCCCTTGCATCTTCAGTATTACTTGATGCTCCTCCTATGACGTCGTTTATGCCTGCGGAGGACCCTTCATGGAGCCATAGGAGAGTGTCAATGATATCGGCATCGAAATCCCAGGCAACTGTGTCTACTGCACCAGTCCCGCCGTCGGCTACAGCCAAAGAGTTGGAAGATGCATTAGCCCTTGAGGATGATGTTCGCTGCAGTCTCTTAAGCCTTGCACTTCAAATGGTAGCCAACGGGATTGAACCCAGACTAGATGAGTTGATTCAGCTCAAATATTTGGTCGTCTTTTATTTGGATTTCGAGAGCTGTGATCTTTGGAGTCTTGGTCAGGGCAAATTCCAAGTAAGATATGGCGAGTATACTCCTCGGCAGCGCGTTAGTCCACTCTTTGCCACCGAAGAAGAGAGAGAGGAGGCCAGTGGATATCCTGGAGGCCCAATGAACGACCCAGGACACGAGAATTTTGTGCAGGCGATTTGTCTGAATCTTCAGCTCATTCTGGATCGGCATGTAGAGATCAAACCCGATTACGAAGAAGATCCACCAACAATCTACGAGCAGTTTCAGATGCGTGGCATGGTCAATGGACCGTCAAGAGGTGACACGGAATACGTAGTACGAGACAACCCTGTAGCAAATGGACATGTCAAAGATGGCTCAGCTAGAACCTTTAGCTCAGCAGGGAGCTCGACAAATTTGAGCAAGGGTTCAGTACGAGACTCGATGAACAGGGATAATGTTGATGGATGTGTTGACGACTATGATGAGGGAGACCAGTTTGGTCAGGGGCGCCAGGATCCCTTTTCGTTTGCATCTCGTGTCCATCAACATCGCCGCCCAGTGCCAAGCTCTCTTCCAGTCCACGATAGCAGCGTTGGAACCAAAAACTCGGCAGTCAATGGCCATGGTCACCGTGATCATGGACATAGCTCTTCACGTGCAGATCGATATCAACAGCGATATCACCACCACTACCGGACCAATCAATGCCAACGACATCAAGGTGATGATGTTCCTGTTGTAGGAACATATTTTGTGGATGTAATTCTCCGCTTTTTTGGTTCGGAGACAGATTTGTCATCACTACCCGCGGGCCGACTCAGGAACTGGCTTGAGCTGTTCCTGATTGTGATATACAAATACGTTCGAGAGGACGACTCGCTTTCGGATTTAGTCGTCGTGCTGATGAAGAGGATAGTCGAAATGTTGATGTCAAAGAAAGGGCCCGGTGTAATCCTACCGCCTTCGACTGGACTTTCAGGAGGGGTTCCTGGTCCTGGTGGGGGCATTGGACAGATGGGCACCATACCAATCTCTAACCCATCTGCGGGCACGGGAGAAGAATCACTCTCGGAAGAGAACATCCTGTTGGCGATAACGATTTGTTCGACACTGCTAAAACGGTCATCAACTATGACAACAGCATTGCTGTCAAGAGAGATCATGGCGATGGGGAAGCTCATGACCAAAAGGCGTGATGACCCAGATGACCCAGTCATGATTCGAGCAAAGAGCTTTTTGCACGATGCCTTCGTACATTTTATGGGTAGCGGGTTGTTTGTTCTTGTGTTTAAGGTAAAAGAGAAAATAAGAGATATGACCGTTTTATGCTGTACTGAACTACTAATTGATTGTCCTATTGTCTACTTGCTTTAAACTAAAATTGATTATGCTTATTCTTTTTTTTTTTAAAAAAAAAATCTAGAACCAACCTGTGCGGATCAATTTTTCTCTTGGATGGGAAGAAGAACAAGAGGTCGATCAAGACCTTGATCTGTTTTATGTACTCGCTACAGTGCTTGGAGAAAATGAATGGGTTCCGCCAGAACCAGTTGGTAGCGGAACACACGAAAATGGATCAGGAGAGGAAAGAGACTCGTTTCTAAGATCAGGCATGAACACCCGTCTTGTCCATATCCGAGATCAACCAGTTCGCGATATTCTGGATCGAGTCATGATTTTCCGAGACTTGGAGCCAAAGCAAGTTTCAACCATCTTGACAAACCTATCACTTTATGTGGAACGCGTGCACTCCAAACCAGGAGATCCCAATATGATGCAGGACATGGGTCAGTTCCTGATGAAGGTGACCAAGTATACAGCCGAATGGGACCATCACCAGCGACAAAAGCAAAAGGAAATGATGCAGCAGCTCAAGCAAGCGCAAGAACACCAGCAATTTCTCCAATCGCAACAGCTGCAGCTACAGCAACAACACCTCTTGCAACACAATCAGCAGTCGGCCTCTCCGCCTCACTCAGCATTACGGCCTACGATGAAAGGAAAAGCATCGCAGTATGCCAACACCGGGAATGCATCCACGGTGATATCGAGTGGATCAACAGCTCTATCTGCTTCAAATATTTATCATCCCAGTCAGGATCCAGGACTTACATCCGTCAGCTCTGTTGAATCTACTCTGAGCACATCGGTTGCACCGGGCCTTTCAAGCACAGCCGCAACAGCGGCATCTCCACCAGCTTCACAGTCCTCTGATATTGAATTCCATGGACAGGGGACAGAAAGTACGGCTATACTCTTGCAACAACAACCGCTCCATTTCAGTCAACAGTCTCCCATGCCATCATCCGTGGCCACAGCCACAGCGGTGTCTTCCTCACCTTCTTTGCTATTTACGGGATCAGGCTCCATGACGATAATACCCCCGCCCCCAAGCGTGAGTGATAGGCTACTGTCTTCTCGCAAGAATACAGCCTCGTCTGATACAGAGGGCAACCCTTATGTCCAGTACCGACAGCAGCAGCCCACAAACAGAGCAAATGCTCATCAGGAGCACCCGTACCGACAGAACAATTACCAGCAATTATCACTCCAGAAGCGTGGACATGCTTACCACTGGGATTATGTCAACGCCGTCCTGGGCATGTGTTCGACTCTGATGATCCAGAACCCGATGGAAGGTCGTCATCTTGTGTCGGCAGTCAAACATGTACTCCGACAAGCACTTTATCGTGACCGAATCTCGGCTCCAGCACTGATTCGACTTTGTGCTGGGTACTGTTACGTGTCCGAGTTGGATTTCTCGTTACCGTATGTGAACGCATTTGGAGAGTTTGTGGTCGATATCCTGAAAGCCTCGATCCAATACCATGGCAAGGAGCAGCGGTATCGGGATCATGAGGATGGAAAAGAAATGGATACGGCCACGGCAGAAGGAGGGGCTCGGACAAGTAGGGCAGGAGTTGATTTGTATGGTGAAGCAGGTGAAGAGGGAAATGAGGAGGGTGAAGACGGCCATGTAGGCGAAAGTGGAGATGAGGAAGGACAAGGAAGTATTGACGGAGGGGATCATGCAAAGCAACATCAACGTCACCACCACCGAACAGAGCAGTACCCAACCAAGCTCGGCCTAGGCCAAAATGGAGGTCGTCGTCGTGCCAAGAGTGATTTGATGGACCCGAGCCAAGTAGGGGCCGTGGCCACTATTGCAACTGCACCAACAGGGATCCATATTCGAGGCGGAACCGGAGGCGGAGAAAGAGTTGGCAGCGGCAGTGGTGGTAGTGGAGGTGGACTGGGTGGCCTGGGAGGGGGTGGGCATCATTCCTATGCAAACGGACGAACCAAGATCCTGGCGAGCAACCTTCATCTACTTCATCACGTAAGTACTGTTTAAATCAAACTTGTCTTCTTTGAAAAAGACAGGCAGCATATTGTAGGCAAGAGTCTTGCTTTTGTGCTCACTCCTTATGTTTTTATTCTTTCTTGCAACTTACTACTAGCTCTTGATGTGGGATGCCGATCCAAGCTACAACATGGAGTGGACAAGGATCAAATGGGATATTCTGGGCTCTATGCGATTCCCGCCAGGACTCCCAATACTCTTTCCTGCACATGAAGATCTTCGACAGGCTACAGCAGCTATTGTCGAAGATTGGGTCGATACCTAATCAAACCTCAAAGTAGACTCTTTTTTTTTTTTTTTTTTTTTTCTTTTTCTTTCTTTCTTTCACTTACGCTGCACTGCTTTTTGTTGCTCAGCGGAGCAAATTAATACAGTGTTGCTGTCTCTTTCCTGTATGCTAACTCAATTTAGCGCCAGCATAAAAACGAATGTCAAAACGACTATGGATTGATAAAAAGAATAGATTTTATTTCATGAAAGAGGGGGCATTGAGCTCTTGAAGTTCTTGAGTATAAAGCAAACAGAGCAGTCAAACAAAAAAAAAAATGGGAGGGGAAAAAAAGGTCATGATCCTGTCCGCACCTTGGAAGTATCGTGCAAGAAGGGTGGTTTGAACATAGTGATAGAGTGGATATAGTTTGTTTGTTTGTTTGTTTGTTTTTTTAAAAAAAAAATGCAAGCATTATGGGAGAGGCGTCAGGACCTGCCTCTTGGTCTCCCTTCATGTTGAGCTCTAGATGTATTGCATAGATCCGTCATAGCTTTCAGCGTCGTCATCGTGGTTAGGTTGGTCTACGATGTGGAGTCTGCTCCTGGGGTATTCTCGAGTAGAGTTTGTATTGCGGACTGGTGGAGATCGCAAATGGTCATGTCCGTTGCTCGAGTAGCCGTTCGAAGAATCATGATCGCCCATAGGGATCAATTCCATCGTTCGCTCAGAAGCTATCGAGGGTGAATAGATGATGCTGCCAGTGGTCGAGCTTGCCGAATCTGCAGGGGCCAAAAGAATTCGGTAATGGTCTGGGATGTCGTCGTCGCGAGGTGAATATGGCTGAGGGGTTGGGCGAAGATTCTGGAGACTTAGTCCACGACCGATGTTTTCCCTTGGGCCGCCACGGGGTTTGTTGGGGCCTCCAGGAAGCGGGAGACTGTGCGTCTGACCAAGGCTGGGAATACGATTAGCTCGGTCGGAAGGTGACTGTAGAAGGCGTTGCTGTTCTTCATTCGACAAGACCCTGCCTGGGTGGTGTGGTTGAGATGTTGGCAAGTGGGACGGGTTTGAGAGCAGAGCTCGCTGGCTACTAGACTGGGAACGCCCCGACTGTGAACCCCCGAACTGAGAGCCGCCATACTGAGAGCCTTCATGCTGTGAGCCATGCTGCGAGCCTCCGAACTGTGAACCACCATACTGTGAGCCACTAGCAACTGGACTTCCAGGTATTAGGCTACCTGATTGTTGGCGTGGAGACTGTTGCGCCGATGTTCGTGGTGCCTGAGATCCTGGCATACGGCCATTAGATTGATATGGCTGACGCCCGGGCCCACCTTCAGAAGAGCCCTGCAATGTCCTGTTCGTTGAGATACTATTGATGGAGGGCTGGCGAGACTCATCCAACTCTCGCTCGCGCTCTGATAACATGTGGTGTGAAATTACCGCACCAGGGCCATTATACCGACTGCTGCTTGACTGGCCCATTGATCTGGGCGGGTTCAGCTCCTGGTCAGAACTGGAAGCGTGTCGCAGCGGTTCTGTTTGTCCTCGAGACTCATAGTCCCGATCAGATTCTCGCCTGAGTGATGACGAGGATCTCTTCTTTCTCAGGGGTTTGGATGATAATTCTTTCTCGCCATGCATTGCTGAGAGTGGCTCGGAACGACGAGTGTTGTAATCCTTCTCGCTATCGCTGGCTCGAGATCCCTGGCGCCCTCTTCCGGAATAACCGTCTCGAGGCGACCTTTTGGAAGTGGGACCCCAATCGTCATATTTTGATGACCTGCGGCGCTTGCGTCCAACAAAGAAGAAAAGGGCAACAAGGGCTATCAAGGCAATTCCTCCTCCGACGCCACCTGCAACTGCAGCAATATTCAGCTGACTACTTTCAGAATCAGAACTACTACTACCGTCATTTCCAGACTCCCCCCCCCCACCTTTGCCAGCGCCAGTGCTATTGCCTTTGCCAGGCCCAGGTGTAGTCCCAGGTTCGGATCCGTTATTATTTCCAGTGCTATCAGGGGTTGGTGTAGAATCTTTAGGTGGAGGTGGTGGTGATGGTGGTGGTGGTGGTGGTGGGGGGATCATATTGCTTTTGACCCATTTTCCAGTAGCAAAGTGGAATACGAGCGGGTCAGTTTTGGCTGGTTTACCACTTTGATCAATACCTATCATATACCATAGAAAATGAGTTTGAGTGGCACAACGAACAACACATACGTCGACTTTCAGCGAAGCGTAGAAGTATCCTTACCACCCCAAGCGAAGAATGAATATGTCGATGCACCACACGCCATAAATGCTCTTTTCTCGGTCGGGATTCCCAAAGAATCAGAAGTACCACTTGCCAGATCCAACTTATAAAGTTGTCCAGAGGTCGCAATGCCATTTCCTCCGCCAAATAGATAAATTATGCTGTCATTGGATGCATCTATTACAGTTGGAAGCGATGTTTAAGTGAGAATGAGGCATAACAAATTAATTCAGGGATTCAAGTAAATGAAGGTGAGAGAGAAACAAACCTTTGACAAGACAATGTCCAGAAGTGGCGCGCATAGAGCCTTGAATATTCTATATTTTGATCAAACAAAAGATTGGACTCAATAACTGGAATCAAGCTAAAAGCAAAAGAGAACAAAACTTAAGCTTACCACATTGACCCAGGTCGTTCCTGCCATCTTACGGAAAACGATGTTTTCCTGTCCTGGCTGTGACACTAAAACTGTACCCTTATCTAGAGATGGACACCAAACGCCAGCGAATACGAACGGAATACTTTCAAGCTTGCTAGCGGAACTACTGATGGGTAGCGTCATCAGCCCGTCTCCGGGGATGTAAATATATCCTTCAGGCGAAGTAACTACAACATTTCCTTGTGTATATGGTCCCAAAGTCAGGCCGTGCAATTGAGTCCAGTCACCCCGACTATCAATAATACCCAATATAGTAACTTCGCCCGTGCCCATATTCTTGCCCCTCAAGACAAGTCTTCCATCTGGCAATAGTGCTCCCGCAGTTCCTGAGATTGGTAGGCTTGTCGAAGAGCTCTTCAAGTTGGTCCAAACAGGATTATCGACTGTCCAATTTACACTCAGGTCGAGTTTGAAGTACTCTGAAGAATAACTCGTGGAAGAAAGAGATCCTCCTTGAATTACAAGCGCATCTTTCGTGGAGGAGAATGCCATTGCATACACCGGCGCTTTCCATGGAGTGGGTGCTTGCGCATCAACACGTAGAGTATAGGTTGATAGTGCGCCCACTATAACCGATAGTACTCCTAGGAGCCGTGGGACTGAAGTCATTTTTGGTTGAGGCCTTGACGTGCGTAGAGGAGTTCAAGAGCTGGGCTGTGATGCCCAGAGAGAGTGGAGGAAGAGAAGTGGTAAAGGACGCAGGATGAAGGATTGGCGAAATCTGAGTAGGTATGTTTTGATTACTCTCCAGTCCTTATGACCGCATTGCCATGAAAAGCGAGAGCTACAAGTTCGAGTCGGAAGAGGAGAGGAAGCTTGAGGAAATGTGTTGGAAAATGGATGAATGATAGATGTTGAAAGGCAAAAGATGAGAAATAAGAGTCGAAGAAAGATGAATGAGGTGTGAGATTCGAGAAGGTAAGAATGAATGAAAGGCTCGCTGGGCAGTGTACACCACGGCGAATTATTCAAACTGAGCTGAACCGCTGAGCTGAGCCAAGCGCTGTGAGCTCCAGGGGGCAACAACAGAGGACAGACTAAGTCAACACGCCTCGTGATTGGATGTTGGAACTGCAGGGGACATTGGATCGATATCCAAATGTGCACAAGGCGGATATTTGTGCGAGGCTCATTTCGAAAGTATGCATGTGGTACACACACAAACACACAAAAGCACCCGTCCCCCTCGCCTTTCTCATGCATGAAGAAATTCAAAATACATCTCTTCTCGTCGTCATCCTCTCTTCCTTGGGTGTGCGCCCTGCTGCAATAAGTCAGCACCATCCAGGCTTCATTATTGGAATCACTCCATGCTGTTGAGGCAATCAAGAGAGTGACAAAGCAATCTATTCTTCTGGTATAAAAGGGTCATGGCCCTCTTCAGGTTTTTGGGACAAACGCTGACGCAAGTAGACTAATTAACCTCGTCGTAACAAGACTTTAGACTCGAGGAATGAGAGGCTGTTTTATGTAACCTTAACCCCGAGGAGTTGAATGGCGAATTAAGCAGGAAGAACCACCTCAAGTATGACTTTCCTCTTCGTGAGGTTCATTGACAAACAGCCGTTGCAACAACTACAACAATTACAACGACACCAGTAAAAAGAGAATGAGGTGCTGATGTGTAGTGAGTCTGACTGAGTTGATCTCTAAACTCTAGCTAGGTACACTTTGCCTCAATAGTTGGTCATGGAGAGTCTCAAGTGTACTCTTCATCACTCACAACTAATGTGGATCCATAAGTGCTACTGTTGCACTTCTCGACACTTGACACTCGAGAATCGACACTCAACGCTCGACACTCAAGGAAGTGCTTCGCTCGCAAAAGCCTCTGTCCGTATCCTCCACAGAGTCTGATTAGGTTCTTCATTTTGAAGGAATATGCTGAAGCAAAGAATTCCACCAAGGGAATGCTTAAGATCTGAGACATGAGGAGAGTTGAATCAGAGAGGGCAACACTAATAAAAGTTAGATGGCTTGAATAATGTGGTTCTGAAAAAGGGTCCAAGAAAGGGGGACATTGTTCTGTATTTCTGGTTCATTGGGTCTTGATTTGGTGTCAATTATTCTGATGTATGAGATCTCTCGTGAATAAAGGTGGTGATAGAGAAAGACACAGAGTGGGTTGAATCTTGCCAGCACTCTTTGTTTGAAATAAAAGGGACAATCATATAGGATATTATAGTTCATCGTCCGGCGATACTCTACCTACTCGACTGACTCTATACATGTTCGTTGGATGGTTTGAAGAACTGGTCCTTGATGAGGAACGAGTCAGAGAGCTGATGTGTTGCTAGTGTTAGTCACTGCAAAGTAAAAGCAACCAACTCGCTTGAATGAGAATTGAGTCACCAAAAGAGCGATCAAGACTAAAAGGGAGAGATGAGATAGTGTCTCTCGTCAACCGATCCATAGAAGGAGCATAATGTAATCTGAAAGTGTCGTTTGTGCCCTGGATAGCAAGAGATAGTTCTCCTGGATTGAATATCTACATCACCTTCTGATGACAGAGATGCTTTATCCAAGCCTGTGCTCTACTCCTGAGGTAGGACAGCGCTTCAAAGCTTTCCTGGTGATTGTTAAGGCAGAGAACTAGTCGGATTTACAAATTGGAGCCAATAGGGCCAAAGTCAGCCTGAGATTAAAGAGATGCGTCAAAAATTATCAGACGATGGCCTCGACCACAAAGGACACTCTCTAGACACAACTCTGGTGTCAAGGCTCATCCCAACGCCTTGGCAGTTGGATTTTTCAAGGTCGTAAGGCATGAAGGCGATAGTTCACTATGGTAGCACCTCAAAAGCATGACTGCTGTGTTGACTTGATCTAGTGAAACGACGTGAACTAAACGCATCTGTGAGTTTACAATGCATATCTCAGGAGAAAACACATTTTTGCTACAATGTGGGAGTTTTTATGGACTATCGCTTTTCTATAAAGCTACAAAAGGGGTCAGAAGTGGCAACTCAAGTTGGTGGAGTAGACTCTTTTGCAGGAAATAATAGAGAAGCTCAAGACTATGATCTGGAGTTGCATGAGTGCTTATTGTCTCTGTGTTGGGACTGAGGTGAAAAAGTCAATTTGCTGGAGTATGCATTGATAAACAAACGAGATATCTTGAGTCCTCGCAAGACCCCTGATAAACTACTTGATTTACGCCCCAGATACCATCACTTCTAGCTTAGGTCTAGTTGATAGTAACCTGGTAGATCGCGTCACTAGTCGATTGAGATCTCCTTAGCAGTCTGAGACCCTATCAGACCAATATTCCAAATTCTTGGCTTGATCAGAGTGCTTTTATTAAGGTGGAAGCCAAAACATCTAAATGTTGGTCTGGACCCGTGGACAGATATCTTGTGTTTGACTATCTCCATTCTTTTGGAAACAATTGTATTCGCTCATGCCCTCTGCTCTCAGGGAGTGCCTTCCATACCTTGTAGATTGGGTTCATGAACAATTTGCTTGAACTTGAGAGCTACTCGGTGCCGTTTGGATATCTCAATATCACTTCCAAACAAGGGACCGTCAATATTCAAACAAATTCATCTTGTTCAATCCCCATTATCGTCATTTGAGGTAGAATTTGAAGTGGAATGAAGGTCCAAATCAAAGGAGCAGTAAGAGATACGACTCCACTTACATAATTGAAGCGAGGCTATCAAAGTCATAGGAATACCTTGATGAGATTTGGACTTACCGACCATGTACTCTCAATTGCTGTACACATGATGGAAATACTTCTTATGAGAGTAGACATCCAAGTAGAGTATAATGCAGTAACTGGTTAATGTAAGACAAGTGTTATAAGTTCATTGGGGTCTCCAAGCTTGTGAAGGGTATAGTTGATTAAAGAGAGAAGAAATAGGTGACGGCGATACTATAAGAACAACTAGGTCGCCGTTTTAGAGATGATCTTTGTATAGAGAAGTTCGCGGTTTGGTGCAGGTCAGGGCGAATGAGAACCAGTGGGCTGTCTTTTGGTTGAAAGGTCGAGAGCGACCAGAATTGGAATTGCAAAAGAAATGGATGCGTAGATGTCTCTATCCTTGGTAGTCAGGCCGCTCCTTCAGAGTGCACAAAGGCATGAGGTAGATTCTCAAATCTATTCTTTGGTGCCATCGTGGAGTTGATACTGTTGACAATTCCAACATTAATAGTGGCGATTACTCACTCATATCATGGTTGAGTATTTCTAAATTGTTGTTCCTTTTGCTCTGCAGTGCCACGTTGGAGGGTGGATGGTCGTTGATTCCTGTACTGTGGGTCCCCAGGCTGCGGGATGCCGTCGTTGCGATTGAGAGGATTAGGGGTACTATATTGGGGATCACCGTGACGCAGTGCACTAAGCTGTGGATCTCTTGGTCGTGGAGTCCACTGCGGATTTCTTGGTTGTGAGGCATACTGAGGATGATTTGGTTGGGTGTGGCCACTATGGAAACCTGCTGATGGTGGGAAGCCATATTGAGGGGCCCTTGTATCTTGGTTGGCAGATTGTTGGCGATTGAGTTGGTGAGATGGATATACTTGCTGGTACTCTAGTGGTGTAGGATTGATTGCTGGCCTTGATGGCTCATAGTCTCGCCTAATATTAGGAGCCGGATCGAATATCTCATCGGCTATTCGATTGTTCACTGGAGAGTACTGATGTTGGGATCTCCCTAGGCTCCGGTTATGACTAATTGAACGTCCATTTGACTTTGGTTGGATCCATTCCTGATCGAAGTCAGGGGTATGTTGTAATGGCTCTGTTTGTTCTCGAGACTCATAGTCCCGGTCGGATTGTCGCCTGAGTGATAACGAGGATCTCTTCTTTCTCAGGGGTTTGGGTGATAATTCTTTCTCGCCATGTATTGCTGAGAGTGGCTCGGAACGACGAGTGTTGTAATCCTTCTCGCTATCGCTGGCTCGAGATCCCTGGCGCCCTCTTCCGGAATAATCGTCTCGAGGTGACCTTTTGGATGTGGGACCCCAATCATCATATTTTGATGACTTATGGCGCTTGCGTCCAACAAAGAAGAAAAGCGCAACAAGGGCTATCAAGGCAATCCCCCCTCCGACGCCACCAGCGACTGCAGCAACATTCAGCTGGCTACTTTCAGGATCAGATAAGCTGTTGCCACTGTTGTCAGTTGTTCCATTTCTACCGTTGCCTTTCCCGCCACCACTCCCACTGTTGCCGGTGCCACCACTTGGTGCTATTCCTGCTCCATTCCCAGAGGGGTTAGTCTTTGCAGGATCGTCTGTTGGAGGGGGAGGGGGAGGGGGAGGGACATAAGGAACGAAGTTGTCTCTACCCCAGGTTCCAGTCTCAAACCTGAATACATAAGGAGGAGCATTGGAAAGACTTCCACTGGTAACCGAACCTATTGTAAGCCATTGATGATGAATTTAGTGAAGCTGCCAGCAACTAACGTATCAATATTTCAGTGTCTCTCATAGTTGAACGCTTACCACCCCAGACAAAGAACGAATATTTCGTAGCTGCACATGCCATGCCGGCCCTTCCTTCAGTTTCTTTTCCAAGCGTAGTAAAAGTTCCGTTTTTCAGATTCAACACGTAGAGTTGTCCATTTGTGGCGCCTGTGCCAGCCCTTCCACCAAACAGATAGACCTTGTTGTCATCCAATTCATCTATTTGATTACAGATAGGTATTCAGTAAGAGAACAAGATCTATTATAACATAGCCTTGTAAACGATTCTGAAGTGAGAAGCAAACCTTTGACAAGGCAATGGCCATCCAATCCAGGTATAGATCCTTGTATATCCTACAATTTTGGTTGAGTAAAATATGGATTAAAAATCATGATTGAGCTATGGGCAATGAAAGAAAAGCTCCCTTGAACTTACCAGGATTTTCCATTGCGACGTTCCAACAAGCACTTGGAATATTAACTTGCCTTGAGGGGCTGTAGTTGCTAAAACCCCAGTTCCTTCTTTTGTGGAGCACCAAACAGCTGCGATTGCGTTCCCAAGTACTGGAATCGGTACAAAGTTGAGGTTGTCGATAGATTTTAACATGAAGTTATCCCCAGGGAAGTAAATCTCTCCCTGTGGAGAGGCTGCAATGGCGAATCCTTGGGAATTAAAATCCAGCTCAACCAACGGCAGTCCAGTCAATGGTATCCAGTTGCTGAGGCCTTTGAAGATACCCAATTGTGGCTTGGTAATTATGGGGTCTTCGACTCCACTGACTCCCCTGGAAATAAACCTCCCATCTGGTAACGCTACTCCTGTAAAACCTGACATTGACCATTTTGCACCAGGTGATTTTAAATTTATCCACGCAGGCTCCTTGGTAGTCCAGTTTACGCTCAGGTCTAACTGAAAGTACTCTGAAGAATAAGAAGGGCTTCGACCACCCTGTATAAACAGCTGGGTTAATGAGGAAGAATATGCCATCCTATGCACCGGTGTTTTCCATGCTTGCGCATCAGCGATAAGAGTGAAGGTTGGTAGTGTGACCACCACAACTGAAAGCACCCCTAGAAACTTGGAGACAGAGGACATCGTTGCTCGGCTTATGGAGTGAATTGCTTATAGCAAGTGGTGTTGTTGGGGGAAGAGAGGAGAATAGTGGAAAGCCGCCTTGGTGAGTGACGAGAAAGCGATGTGGATTGTTCTCCACTCTCTAGGACACCAATTCCATGAAGGCAAGATGGAGATTTGGGAATGAAGATCGATGTTTAATGTCAGAAGTTTGATAAAGAATAGAAAACAGTAAAACAGGCTGATGGGGAGGAGGGTTGGAAGAGGATGGAGAAAGATGAAGAGAAGAGTGAATGAGAGAGAAACAGGCAACTTCACATCATCTTTGCTGATGCCCAAGAGAAAGGCTCACTGGGCAGTGTACACCACGGCGAATTATTCAAACTGAGCAGAACCAGTTCAGCTGAACCAAGTGCTGTGAGCTCCAGGGGGACAGAGTCATCAACAGAGGACAGACTAAGTCAACACGCCTGTCGTGATTGATGTTCGGACTACAGATCGATATCCATGTGGTACACACACACGCACACAAAAGCACCCATCCCCCTCGCCTTTCTCATGCATGCATGAAGAAATACAAAATACATCTCTTCTCGTCGTCATCCTCTCTTCCTTGGGTGTGCGCCCTGCTGCAATAAGTCAGCACCATCCAGGCTTCATTATTGGAATCACTCCACGCTGTTGAGGCAATCAAGAGAGTGACAAAGCACCTATTCTTTTGGTATAAAAGGGCCCTCCAGACCCTCGTCTAGTTCTGATACAAATGCTAGTGCAAGTAAACTAATTAGCCTCGTCGTAACGGAACTCTAGACTCAAGGAATGAGATACTGCTTTCTGCAACCTTAACCCCGAGGAGTTGAATGGCGAAATAAATAGAAAGAACCTTCTCAAGTATGACTTTCCTCTTTGTGAGGTTCATTGACAAACAGCCGTTGTAACAGCTACAACAATTACAACGACACCAGTAAAAAGAGAATGAGGTGCTGATGTGTAGTGAGTCTGACTGAGTTGATCTCTAAACTCTAGCTAGGTACACTTTGCCTCAATGGTTGGTCATGGAGAGTCTCAAGTGTACTCTTCATCACCCACAACCAATATGATCCATGATTGCTACTGCTGCACTTCTCGACACTTGACGCTCGACACTTAACACTCGACACTCAAGGAAGTGCTCACAATGACCTCTGTCCTTGTCCTCCACAGAGTCTGATTAGGTTCTTCATTTTGAAGGAATATGCTGAGGCAAGGAATTCCAACCGAGGAGTGCTTGGATCTGAGACACGGGGAGAGTCGAGGCAGAGAGGGCAACAATAATAAGAATTAGATGGCTTGGATGAGGTGGTTCTGAAAAAGGGTCCAAGAAAGAGGGATATTGGTTCATTGTGTTTTGATTTGGTGTCGATTATTCTGATGTCTGAAATCTCTCGTGAATAAAGGTGGTAATGGAGAAAGATATGAGAGGTTGAATCTCGCCACTACTCTCTGTTTGAGATAAAAGGGATAATCTTTTAGGATATTATAGTTCATCGTCCAGCGATTTTCTACTTACTCGATTGACTCCACATACATGTCCGTTGGATGGTTTGAAGTGCTGGTCCTTGATGAAGAACAAGTTAAAGAGCTGATCTGTTGTTAGTGTTAGTCACTGTAAAGTAAAGCAACCAACTCGCTTGAATGAGAATTGAGTCACCAAAAGCGCAATCAAGACTAAAAAGGATAAATGAGATAGTGTCTCTCGTCAACCGATCCATAGAAGGAGCATAATGTAATCTGAAAGTGTCGCTTGTTACCTGAAAAAGCAAGAATTGGTTCTCCTGAATTGAATATCTACATCGCCTTCTGACGACAAAGATGCTTTATCCAAGTCTGTGCCCTATTCCTGAGGAAGCACTGCGCTTCAAAGATTTCCTTGTGATTGGTAAGGCAGAGAACTAGTCGGATTTACAAATTGGAGCCAATAGGGCCAAAGTCAGCCTGAGATTAAAAAGATGTGTTAAATTATCAGACGATGGCCTCGACTACAAAGGACACTCTCTAGACACAACTCTGGTGTCAAGGCTCATCTCGATGCCTTGGTGGTTGGATTTATCAAGGTTGTAAGGCATGAAGGCGATAGTTCACTATGGTAGCACCTCAAAAGCATGACTGCTGCGTTGACTTGATCTGGTGAAACGACATGAACTAAACGCAGCTGTGAGTCTGTAGTGCATTTCTCAGGAGAAAGTGCATTTTTGCTACGATGTGGGGATTTGTATGGACTATCGTTTTTCTATGAAGATACACAAGGGATCAGAAGCACCAACTCAAGTTGGTGGAGTAGACTCTTTTGCAGGAAATAATAGAGAAGCTCAAGACTATGATTTGAAGTGGCATGAGTGCTTATTGTCTCTGTGTTGGGATTGTGGTGAAAATGTCAATTTGCTGGAGCATGCATTGATAAACAAATGAGATTTCTTATCCTCGTAAGACCCCTGACAAACTACTTGATTCGCGCCTCAGATGCCGTCGCTTCTAGCTTAGGTCTAGATGGTAGTAAACCGGTAGATCGCGTCACTAGTCGATTGAGATCTTCTTAGCAGTCTGAGACCCAGCCAGACCAACATTCCAAATTCTCAGCTTAATCAGAGTGCTTTTATTAAGGTGGTAGCGAAACATCTAATTGTCGATCTGGACCCGTGGACAGACATCTTGTGCTTGACTATCTCTATTCTTTTGGAAACAATTGTATTCGCTCATTCCCTCTATTCTCAGGGGGTGCCTTCCATACCTTGTAGATTGGGTTCAAGAACAATTGACTTGGACTTGAGAGCTACTCGGTGCCATTTGGATTTCTCAATATCACTTCCAAACAAGTGACCGTCAATATTCAAACAAAGTCATCTTGTTCAATCCTCATTATTGTCATTCGAGCTTGGATTTGAAGTGGAATGAAGGTCCAAATCAAAGGTATAGTAGGAAATGCGATACCACTTACTACAATTGAAGCGAGGCTATCAAAGTCACAGGGGTACCTTAATGGGATTCGGACTTACCGATCATGTACTCTTAATTGCTGGACACATGATGGAAATACTTCTTATGATAATGAAGATCCAAATAGAGTATAATACAGTAACTGGTTAATATGAGACAACTGTGATAAATTCATTGGGGGTTTTTTTCGAGCTTGTGAAGGGTATAGTTGTTTAAAGAGAGAAGAAATATGGTGATGGCGATACTATGAGAACAACTAGGGCACCGTTTTAGGGATGGTCTTTGTGTAGAGAGGTTTGGCGTGATGTAGGTCAGGGCGAGTGAGAATCAGTGGACTGTCTTTTGGCCGTAAGGTCGAGAGAGGCCCAGAATTCGAATAGCAAAAGAAATAGATGTGTAGATGTCTCTATCGTAGTCAGGCCGCACCTTGAGAGTGCACCATGGCATGAGGTAGATTATCAAACTTGTTCTTTGGTGCTACTGTGGAGTTGATACTGTTGGCAATACCAACATTAATAGTGATGATTACTCACTCATATCAGGGTTGAGTATTCACAAATAGTTGTTCCCTTTGCTCTACAGTGCCATGTTGAAGGGTGGATGGTCGTTGATTCCTGTACTGTGGGTCCCCAGGTTGCGGGATGCCGTCGTTGCGATTGAGAAGATTAGGGGTACTATATTGGGGATCACCGTGACGCAGAGAACTAAGATGTGGATCTCTTGGCCGTGAAGTTCACTGCGGATTTCTTGGTTGCGAGGCATACTGAGGGTGATTTGGTTGGGTGTGGTCGCTACGGAAACCTGCTGATGGTGGGAAGCCATATTGAGGGGCCCTTGTATCTTGGTTGGCAGATTGTTGGCGATTGAGTTGGTGAGATGGATACACTTGCTGGTACTCCAGTGGTGTTTGATTGATTGCTGGCCTTGATGTTTCATAGTCTCGCCTACTATTAGGGGCCGTATCGAGTATCTCATCGGCTATTCGATTGTTCACTGGAGAGTACTGATGTTGGGACTTCCCGATGCTCCAGTCATGGCTAATTGAATGTCCACTTGACTTTGATTGGATCGATTCCTGATCGAAACCAGATATATACTGTAATGACTCTGTTATTTCTTGAGACTCATAGTCCCGATCGGATTCACTCCAGAGTGATGACGACAATCTCTTCATTCTCAGAGGTTTGGATGATAATTCTTTCTCGCCATGCATTGCTGAGAGTGGCTCGGAATGACGAGTGTTGTAATCCTTCTCGCTATCGCTGTCTCGAGATCCCTGGCGCCCTCTTCCGGAATAGTCATCTCGAGGCGACCTCTTGGAAGTGGGACCCCAATCACCATATTTTGATGACTTATGGCGCTTGCGTCCAACAAAGAAGAAAAGAGCAACAAGGGCTACCAAGGCAATCCCCCCTCCGACACCACCAGCGATTGCAGCAATAATCAGCTGGCTACTTTCAGGATCTGATGAACTGCTGCCACTGTTTCCAGTATTTCCATTTCCGCCGCTGCCTTTTCCACTGTTGCCAGTACCACCATTCGGAGCTGTTCCTGCTCCATTCCCAGAAGGGTCGGGGTTTCCGGGGTTCCCTGGAGGGAGAGGGACATTAGGAATGAAGTTGTCTCTACCCCAGGTTCCAGCCTCAAACCTGAAAACATAAGGAGGAGCATTGGAATGTCTTCCAAAGGGATCTGAACCTATTGTAAGCCGTTGATGATGAATTTAGTGAAGCTGCCAGCGACTAACGTATCAATATTTCAGTTCTCTTATAGTCGAACGCTTACCACCCCAGACAAAGAACGAATATTTCGTAGCTGCACATGCCATGCCTTCTCTTCCGTCGATTTCTTTTCCTAGCGGAGTAGCAGTTCCGTTTTTCATATTTAACACATAGAGTTGTCCATTTGTTGAGCTTGTGCTAACTCTCCCACCAAACAGATAGACCTTGCTCTCATCCGATTCATCTATATGATTACAGATAGGTGTTCAGTAAGAAAGCAAGAGCTAACATAGCCTTGTAATTGATAGTCTAAAGTGTGAAGCAAACCTTTGACAAGGCAATGGCCATTCAATGCGGGTACATCTCCTTGTATATCCTATAATTTTGGTAGAGTAAAACACGGATTAGAAATCAAGATTGAGCTATGGGCAATGAAAGAAAGGGTCCCTTGAACTTACCAGGATTTTCCATTGCGACGTTCCAACAAGCACTTGGAATATTAACTTGCCCTGTTCGGCTGTAGTTGCTAAAACACCAGTCCCTTCTTTTGTGGAGCACCAGACAGCTGTGATTATGTTCCCAAGTTCTGGAGTTTTTACTACGTTGGGGTTGTCGACAGATTTTAACATGAAGCTATCCCCAGGGAAGTAGACCTCTCCTAGGGGGGAGGCTACAGCGGTGTATCCTACGTCATTTAAACCCAGCAATTCCAACGGCAGTCCAGTCAATGGTATCCAGCCGTCGCTCAGACCTTTGAAGATACCCAACTCTTCCTTTGGACTTGTGGGGCCTTCGACTCCACTGACTCCCCTGGAGATAAACCTCCCATCTGGCAGCACTGCTCCTGCTAAACCTGTCATTGTCTATCCTGCACCAGGTGGTTTTAAATTTGTCCATGCAGGATTATTGGTAGTCCAGTTTACGCTCAGGTCTAACTGAAAGTACTCTGAAGAATAAAAAGGGCTTCGACCACCCTGTATAAACAGGTGGGTTCTCGAGGAAGAATATGCCATGTTAGACACTGGTCTTCTCCATGCTTGCGCATCAACGAAAAGAGTGAAGATCGGTAGTGTGACCACCACAACTGAAAGCACCCCTAGAAACTTGGAGACAGGGGACATCGTTGCTCGGCTTGTGGAGTGGGTCGGTGAGGACAGGTGGTGTTGTTGGGGGAAGAGAGGAGAATAGTGAAAAGCCGCCTTGGTGAGTGATGAGAAAGAGATGTGGGATGTTCTCCACTCTCTAGGACATTAATTCCATGAAGGCAAGATGGAGATTTGAGATTGAAGACCGATGATTGATGTCGGAAGTTTGATAAAGAATAGAAAAATAATAAACAGGATGATGGGGAGGAGGGTTGGAGGATGATGGAGAAAGATGAAGAGAAGAGTGAATGAGAGACGGGCAACCTCACCTCATCTTTGGTGATGTCCAAGAGAAAGGCTCGCTGGGCAGTGTACACCACGGCGAATTATTCAAACTGAGCTGAACCGACGAGAGCCAAGTGCTGTGCTGAGGCAACAACAGAGGACAGACAAAGTGTGCACAATAAATAGAGAGAACAACGTTCCTCTTGCATGGAGAGCCACTTCTCCACAGGTGTGCGCCTTGTTGAAGCAAGTCGACGCCACTCCTCACCCTGTTGAGGCAATCAAGCGAACAGTCTTTGAACCTGGTATAAAAGTATAAAAGGATCCTAACCCTTTCGAGCTTTGGGACGGACGCAGTCGTAAGTAGACTAGTCGACCCCTTCTTGACCAAAGAAAGAGCTTTATGATAGTCTACTGAGTGGCGAGTATGAAGATTGGTAGTCTTCTTCGCTGTCGTACTCTGATATGGCTGTTGTCTTGATTGAAAAATCGCTCGCACAGGAATTTTGAGACTAGCCGATCAAGCCTATGAAAGACGGCTTTTATCTATTCTCCTAACAGAACCAGTGGCCGGGGATGTGTGTGACCTTGCTTTTAATACTGACCGAGAAATACTAAAAAAATAAAATAAAATAAATGCTACTCTGGTGCCTGGATACACTCTATCTTCTTTTGCCTAGCCTAGTGTGGGTGGAGAGGGAGGGCATCCCCGGCCACTGGTTCTGTTAGGAGAATAGATAAAAGCCGTCTTTCATAGGCTTGATCGGCTATTCTCCGTTACTTTGAACCAGTGGCCGTTGATGTGGATCCAGAGCTTAAAACTAGTGTTTCTCAAAAAAAGCCCGAGCCAAAAAACTAGTCCCACACAATGTAAAATTTCTCGGTGAAAGCTCACCCGACTCGGCTCGAAAATTTACATTGTGTGGGACTGACTTTTTTGGCTCGGGCTTTTTTTGAGAAACACTACTTAAAACTACTGAAGAAATATTGAGCTTCGACCTTCTATTCAATCGGTAGAAGTTCTCAAATGTGGCCGAGAGAGGAGACCATCGGCCATGAGTTCGCACTTCGTCCAATGAGAGTCCATTATGGATCGCTAATGTGCTGCCAATCGCCCTAGCCTTAGGTATCGCAGAGCCTTCTGGAATATCCATGATTGTCGAAAGCTCCCTGATCATGCTGTTGATGGTAGCTGGGCGAATTGGAGTAGTAACGTCCTTGACCATTCTCAAGAGTGGTGTGATGTCTGGGAAGTGGCGGCCTTTATGGTGTGGTAATGGTTGTAACGAGGTTGGGAGGCGACATTTGTATTCAAGGAATGCTTTTACTGGACAAACCAGATCGTCTGCTAAGGGGGCAATAGCAACCTTGGTGATAACTCGACTTCCAGCCTGCTTCTCTTTTGGGGCGACCACGTGTAACTGTAAGGTGCCGTCCCTGTCGATTATCGTGCGGGAAATGTCAATACAGCGTATGTCGTCTCCTCTCATGAAACCGCATACTGCCAACAACCATGCCAGTTTTCGGGTAAGTTTGGCCGAGTCCAGGGTGTCGTTGTGACCCCATTTCCGAAAGGTGCTGAGAACCGGCGTGATATCTACTGGAATGTCTTTGATGTTCTTGATGTTGTGAGCTTTGATGTGTTTGATCAATCCTTTGTAGTCTTCATTTGTATGGAGGTCTGTGGCCCTGTGGGGGTAGAGGTCTAGTACTGCTGTCTTGTTCGCGAGAACCGTGGCGAGAGCCCACTTGTGGTGGTGCCATCCGTCATAGAGGAAGTTGATAATATCCTGTGGACAGAACGTCTCTACATCCTTGTTCCTGGTTGTCATCCATTCCTCGAAGTTCCTTTGAGTGGCCGTGTACCTCCGGACTGACGCTGGGGCTAGTCTGGTATGTTGAATGGCCTTTGCGCATTCAGTTGGTAAGCCGTCCTGGATCATGCGTTTCAGCCGTTTATTCTCCAAGCTGCCATACTCCAATGTGGGTTCTTCTGAAGTAAGTCGTGGGCGCTTCCTGGAGGTGGTAGAACTGCTGTTCTCGGGATCTGGATTGGTGCTCTGTTGCTCATCTCCTGAAGAGTCGGAAACCAAATCGCTGAGGGCCAATATGGTGTTACAATTGTTGCTGGTTGGGGTGTCCTCTTCAACCGCTCCAGTATCCTCTGAATGAGGTTCCACGGGGGACATATGTAAAGGACTCCATACTTCTCCCATGAGTGAGCCATTGCGTCTGTCCCTGGCTCCCTGCTGCCATGGGGTGGTGTTTCCACGTGAGGAATTGACATGTCTTTGCGTTTTCTGCTGTTGCGAAGAGATCGGTGTCGTGTGGCCCCCACATCGTGTCGAGTGTCCTGAAGAAATCCGGACAAATGCTCCATTCCAACTGTGTCATCATCCTCCTGGAGGGAGCATCGGCTGGGTTGAAAGCCGAGGGGATGTACTGGGTCTTCAGTCGTGTCCCAGTCGCCAGACAATGATTCCAGATTTGTTCCGCCAGTGTCATCAATGTCCGAGAGCGAGTACCGCCGAACTTGTTGATATATGCTAGTGTTGTTGTATTGTCGCATATCATGTTGGCTGTCTTGCCCTGTATCTGTGGAAGCTGTGTTGCCATCTGAATCACCTTCAACTCTTTCCAGTTGATGTGACGTGGTCGATCTTCTGGTTTCCACTGTCCACTCTGTGACCACTCGTTTATGACCACGCCCCACCCGTCGTCGGAGGCATCCGTGTAAACGTCGATGTCTGTCGGCGTTTGTATCCACGATAGGCCGTTCCAGTTTCTGAATTGGTCTGTCCACCACTTCAAGTTGTTCGTGGCCTCTGGTGTTAGGGGTACTGTCGTTTCCATCGATGTATTCCGTTTGAGTGCCGAGTTCCTGAGAGCCATGAGGTGTTGAGTCATCAGTCTTGCTGGAAAGATGACTGTCGTCGTTGCCATTGCTTTCCCAATGAAAGAACTCAGGTTCCTCACTGTTGTAGTACCCTTGTGTAGTATCCTCTGTGCTTCCCGGCGGATGTTCCTGAGTTTCTCTTTCGGTACTCTCAATGTCATGTCCTTCGTATTGAACTGAAAGCCCAAGTGGTCGAGGGTTTGTGTTGGTGTCAGGTGGGATTTCGATTCCCTTACAATAAAGCCTAGTTCCTTGAGCTTGTTGAGTACCCGTTTTGTATCGCTGGCAGACTTTTCCTCGGAGGAGGATGCCACGAGGAGGTCGTCCAAATAGGCTGAGATCCTGATACCTCGGCGTCGTGCCCAACGTAGTACTGGTCTTACTAGTTTGGTGAACACCATTGGGGATAGCGACAGCCCAAACGGCAGGAGGACTCTGAATTGGTACTGTATTCCCTTCCATTGAAATTGGAGGTACTTCCTGGAGGAGCGGTGGATCATCACGTGCAGGAAGGCGTCTGAAAGGTCGATACTTGTCATGTAGTCGTTTTTCTGTAGCATGTTGCAAACTGAGCGTACCGTTTCCATCTTGAAATGGCGTTGAGGTACGTACTGGTTGAGCGGTTTCAAGTTGAGTACTGGTCTGAGATCTCCTGTCTTCTTCGGTATCGTGAAGAGTCTGCTGGTAAAACCTGGCGAGAAGGCCTCTTCGATTGCCCGTTTTTTCAGCAGTTCCAATATCTCTGTCTCTATGATCGGTATCTCTTTGGAGGCTACCCTTGGGGGTTCTGGTCGTGAGGGTGCTGTTGGAGGGGGCGTTGTGAACGGTATCCTGAACCCCTCTGATATCACTGAACGTACCCATGACTCGTCTGTGATTAGTTCCCAAGCTTTCGAGAAATGTCTGAGGCGACCACCTTCTGGGATTTCGATCGTTCCTGTTTTGTTGTTGCTGTTGTCCCTCCCGCTTTTGTCGGAGGGCGGCCGCGAGAAAAAGACCCGCTATAAGTGGGTTTGGTTTGTTGCGAATTGGTCGAAGTCGGCTTGTCGTTGTTGTTCTGTTGAGTTCCCGTGTTCTTGCGACTGTTGAATTTATTCTTGTTTCTGGAGAACGAGGTTGGCTTCCAGAACTTGTTATGGTTATCATTCTCCGTTCGTGCCTGCTTGAGATCCTCGTGTGACATGAGTGGAGGGTGTTCTGTCGGCTTCGACTTGGTGGGCAGGCGAGCTGCTTGGCGGACAATGTTTTCGCGAGCATCGGTGATGCGGTGAGAGAAGTCGTTAAGAATTTCTCTGAACTCGTTGAAATGTGCGAGTAGTTCTGTCTGGTGGTTAAGACATTCCTCCTGAATGAGGTCCACGCATTGTTCAGCGGAAAGCCCTCTGAAATGAGGGTTGATCCGACCCTCGTCGTCTCGGTACCACAAGTTTGGAAAGCACTCCATAGCTGCCACTGACTGGAAGTCGATGGGTTTGGTGAGGAGTGACAGGTGGGACTGGAGTTGGGCCAATTGTTGGTCCACCTGTTTTTCTTTGGACTTGCTGGCGTCCCATCTAGCAATTGCTTGTGGGGAAGAGTACACCATGTTGGGGTTTTGTGGATACTCCTTGAGTCGACGGTTGATCCTGGATGTTGCTGCAGCTGTCTCTGCAGGGGAGTCAGTTTGTCGCTTGTAAAAGGCTTCTGACTTGTCGAATGCCCTGGGAATGTGTTCCCTATAATCGTCTCGAAGGACGAGTGCCTGGGCTTGCGGCAAAGGTTCTGAATGAGGGAAATGGTTCCTCTCAAGGTGAGCGACCTTGCGTTGGAGTTGTGCAATGAGATCATGAAGCTCGTCTGTGTTGGTGTGGATAGGGGAAATGTTACGGTCAATATCCTCGTCAATCATTGGAAAATCTTTGTCGTCAATGGATGTGTTCCTGATTGCGAGAAAAAAGAAGATAGAGTGTATCCAGGCACCAGAGTAGCATTTATTTTATTTTATTTTTTAGTATTTCTCGGTCAGTATTAAAAGCAAGGTCACACATCAACGGCCACTGGTTCAAAGTAACGGAGAATGGGATCATCTCTCGATCCCAAACAAGATTCCAGGGAAAGGTCCAGATGTACAGTGCAGTGTCAGAAGTTGTACAAAAATTGTACTCCTTTTGACACTTCATCCTAGCATTGTGGTTGGTTGGAAGTTAAGCAAAAAAGAGGGTTAGAATAGTCAGTAGTTTGATTGACTGACGAACAAACTAATTGAGGCACTTACACCGTAAATTTTGCGCCAACGCCTATACGTCGGCACTTGCCAAAATGGCACCGTCATTCTCCAGACTTATTGCCCTGACCCGCTGCAGCTCAACTGGCCAAGAGTGTTCCTGGATTTGTTGCAGGCTTGCTCGCGCCAAGTTCAGTGCCGCATTGTGATCTCTGTCGCACATGGGACCAGTGGTGGAACTCAGACCAGCGATCGCGCTCTGCTCTTCTGTACGTGCCCCACCACACGTTGGGCTCAAACAGATGAGATTCCTGCCGAAGGCCTTGGTAGGTCCACGACAACGGCTACAAGTTATAGAGGACCTAAATTCGTTGACCAAAACCACTACCATTGCCCTCCCTTTGGCCTATTCCCAGTGGGTTAACGACAGTTTGTTATGAACATCCACTTCATATTTTTGTCTCGACAGCTGAAAAAGCTTTCTCACCTCTTGGATAAGTTGATAACGAAAGCCTCCCGACTTATCATGAATACCCGGCAAACTCCCAAATTTACCATCACCAATGGCTAAGAGTGCCCGCCTCTCCTCTTTGTCTTGAGCTTTGACCAGAGATTTTTTTGGGCATTCTTGAGAAGGCTGGCTATAGCTCGACCAGTGTCCGCCCGTCTGCCTTGCTCCTTCTGGTATCGCCAGAAACGCAACCGAGGTGACCCATAAAAATCGCTAAGGACCGGGTCTGCTTTGAGCTCACGCTCAATATGAGTCGTCATGTTCGTCTTCGCCTCTGCAAAGACTTGATGAAAAGATTCAAGAGGCGAAGCCTGTGGAGGCGGTAGTGTGAATTTTACCAGCTCACACTCAATCGTGTGAATGTCCTTGCCATCGTAGATGGCGTTCTGCTTCGCATACTCCAGCCTTTTCCTGTAGAGCTCCTCAGCGAACGATAGGTTTGCCCTTGGGACATCGACGATCGAGACATGATCCGGGTCGAGTGTGTCAATCGTTGCTGAGCATGCTGACTTTTTAGCTCCTGGATCAACGGCCGTAACAATGAATTCTGACTGGCCGGGAAATAGACATTGCACGGCGGCCTGGTCAGGGAGACACTGTTGAATGTAATCGATGTGCGATTGTCGGTGTTCTGGTCTCCAGTCTTTTGTTTGGCCCTCGGAGGTGAGCGTGGAGAGTGTAGAGGTCGTTGAGGACACTGAAGATGAGTTGCCAGTGTCGGCCACTTTCTTCCTGGGCCACCTATGCCACAAATGAGCCGCCTGCACTTTGACCTGTTGGCCATTCGTTTGGAGAGTCCCTTCTAGTATGTACTTGAGACGACGTCCTTTGCTGTGATGGGGCTCCTCACCACGCGACACGATGTCCTGCTTAATGGCATTCTTGAACTCGGCTGTCGCAAGCCGTTGTTCAGCTCGGTCTACACCATGACAAACCTTGTGTGCTACAGTGCTAAGGCTCGGCTCACTCAAGTCCAAGACTGCTGGTGTTCGGTCAGAGTGGAGTGGATGTGCCACCGCTGTGGTCCGGTCGTAATTCGTCTTTGTGCCTCCAAAGAAGAGGTCGTAGATCAGCTGGCCACGGTGCTCAGCATACGCTGTGCCTTCGCCAAAAAGGTGATTATACACCGGGATCAATGCTTTTTTTTCCGGCGTCAGTCTTCTGCGCTTGAGTGAGTGGATTATGTTTGCCTCACTGAGACAGACAAAGGCGTTGCTCCAGGATGATCGGGGGTACAGGGCAATTCGACAGTCCTCTGGAAGAACGGAGTTCAGAAACCAATTGGTGGACAAAAGGTCGTCTCGCTTGCTTTGACCATTTTTGTCAATCGCATCCAGCATCGGCTTTCC
This sequence comes from Mortierella sp. BCC40632, assembly GCA_011634665.1. Taxonomy (NCBI): domain Eukaryota; kingdom Fungi; phylum Mortierellomycota; class Mortierellomycetes; order Mortierellales; family Mortierellaceae; genus Mortierella; species Mortierella sp. BCC40632. The sequence continues at coordinate 323,871 of WAEK01000024.1, forward strand.
GGTGGTGTTGGCCCATTCGGGAGCTTGTTCAATCACCTAGAAAAGGTTGAAGACGGTTAGATACAGGCAAGTTGATAAGCTACACCGCTCTGTCAAAGAAACAACTTACCCGTGACTTTAAGGTCGTGATAAAGTGTTGCGCCTGAGTTCGAATCCCGTCACTAGTATTACGGGCGATCTCCTCGATAACGTGCATATGGACAGTGCCATCCAGCAGCTTGCGAACTCTCTCGAGAACTTTCTGTGCGGCAGCACCAAAATCCAGTTCAAATGTGGCTGCAATCTGTCTTGCCAGCGCTGAATCCTCTTTTACTCGTACATCTCTCATTCGGCTAGGACTGTACAGAGCAACGGCTAGCGCCCGGAAAAAATCTTGGCCCTTCAACACGGCCTGGAAGGCACGCATCCGTTGTTCACGGTGTCCGATGTCGGAATGCTCGGCCATAATCTTGGAGATGTAATACTCGGTAGCATAAATGCAAATCCGTCTGAGATCCGTGTAAAGTCGTGAAATTTGGGTGAGAGTGTCCTCGATATCCTCTTTCAGGGCGGATATGACATGGTCACAAAGTGTAGACTGGTCATCATCAGGCGATTGCTTGAAGTCCAATGCGTGACCGGCTGCGACGTATGCCTCCACCGAAGGTCTTAGATTCACCGCCATGTGGGTCGTCAGTAGATGACGGGTGTCACCTTTGGAGAGAGTTACCGTCTCGCAGAGGGATTTCAACACGTCGTTGATAATTGATCCAAGATTGCGGCAGCGTTCTTGGATCTTAAGATCCGTCCCTTCAGCGGCTGCCTGGGCGATCCTCTCCTGTCGGCAATTTGTCTCCCTTGATGCGCGGCTCGTCTTGTCGACTTTAGGTTTTGATCGTTTTGTCTTGGGTTTACTTGAGGGACTGCCCTGCTCTGGCTCCTATCAACAAAAAAAAAAGGGAGAGAGAGAGAATGAGAAACACGTGTGGTTGATGGTCACGGCAAGCACTACCAATATCTACTGTCATACCTCTACTTTTCTCTTTTTTCCTTTGTCAGGAGGGGCAGACTCACTGATATGATCTTTGTTGATGCTAGCCTTAACGCGCTCCTGATGGTATCAAAGCGATGATAAGTATCATAGCTGCGCAAGTTGTATGCGTGCTGATCAATTCGGATGCACACTAACCTGTTGAAATTGTTTTTGAGGTTTTCGCTCTGTAGGGGGGGTGGGAACTTTCGATGGCGGTCTTGGCGGTGGTTCATTCCATTGTGGCAACTTAATCAAACGGGGTCTGAACTGGCTGTTACTTGTTCGAAAGTGTCGCGTATACTTGGCTTTCTTGAGATCCGACTGTAGTGTATGGGGTGGACCTTTACAAAACTCTTTTTTTAGCATGGTCATCGAACGCCCATAGAGTGCCATCACCTGAGGAATCACATCATGATGAGGGATAGCATTGGGTGGTGAGGAGGAAGGTGGTAGCAAGGTTTCCGTGCGGTCAAAAAACACCCGTGCGGATGAAGAAAAGTCTGGGACAACGACCGGGTCACCTTTGTACTTTCTCTTTGCCATATCTTTCTCGTATTCTGCTAGCAATTCCTGGGGTGTGTCTACCCCTTCTCGGTCCCAAAGCTGACCAAGAATCGCCCAGTTCTTCTTTGGGCCGTAGCCCTTGACGTTAGTTGAATAGTCGTTTTGACACACCGTTGCTAGCACCTTCCAGATGTCCGGGTTAAGGAGAGGGAATTCTTCCTCACGATGCTGGTTCCTTTTGGTGTAGCGTCTTAACCGTGGCCTATTCATGTTGAGCGTCGCGATCACATATTGCCGAGTAAATTGGCGATACTCGGTTCGGCGTCTGGCATTCTGGCGAGTAAAAAAGTTATGTTGTCATGTGCGAGGAAATCCGAGTCTCCTGAGGCTACTACAATGGGACCGCGGCCTTCACCGTTCTTCTGGGCGGCGAGTTGGGCGCAGCAAAGGTCTGCCTCGCCAACACAGATCCCGGACGTAGGATCCCGCTCACATAGCTGCCACCCATTTGCTGCAAGCTTTGCACCCAGTCGACGCCGCATATCGTCGTCGATGCGAAAAGATCTTTGCCACGCATGTAACATCTTGCGGAAGCTCTTGCGGAGACTTTTCATGTGTGATTTTTTTATGAGCTTGTCTGGCGCAGAATTCAGGATTTGTGAGCAGCGCCTGTTGAGATCGTCAATTTGCGTTTCAAGGCGGTCGTTCTGCTGCTTGTAGATCGCTGAGCGTAGGGATCTTGCATGTTCCTTTTCCTTTGTAGGGTTGCCGTCGATATGTAGGATTGCGCTTTTATTGAATGCTTTAGAAAGCTTCGAGTCGAGAGCAGCAGTCAATCGTTCGATCCGTAACGCTTGCAAAGTGTCCAGAGAGTGGTTCTCCTTTAAAAGCTTGCGGGTAATCCTGAAGTCGCAAGCCCGAATAAATCCAAAGTAACAGGACAGCAGGTCCACATGCACCTCACAATGGTCTCTTGGGTCTGTAGGAGTACCTCTGCAATCTAATTCCCGCAGCATCTGTGAAATATCGGTCAAACCCATGGTGACGGACGGTGTGAATAAGAAGATGAGTGTCTCCTAGATAGAGCTAGAGCAAGCTGTATTTTGTATTAAAAGTGGCGTCACGAAGTTAGCTTAATTTCGTAGCCAATCAGTTTGTTGGAGAGGGTGTCAAAAGCTGTACAATTTTTGTACACCTTTTGACGCCGGACTGTAGTTGATGCCCCAAGGTCATCATGTCCTGATCGAATTTTCTATCCAATTCTTTGAGTCGTGCGGAGTGACGACTTCTGTGTTTGTTTTCATTGTCAACAGATTGTGTCCCTCGGTGGTTCCTCTTGGGGTAATCTCCTCTTAGAATGAACTCTTGAAAGTGTACTTCAAGTCATCATACTCTTGTGTTTTGCGGTGCCTGCTTCAGAAAACTTAGAGGAACAACATGAGAGCTATTGGGAATACTCCTTCTCCAATGCCACTAGCAATTACAACACTGCTTAATTAAACACCACCAGAAAACCATAGGGATTGATCCTACCCCAGATCATGTTCCAGGCTCTCTCTCTCTCATTACTCAGAATGTTAGGAGATGGGAGTGGATAGGGAGGAGTAACCATAATATCTTTGATCCAGCCACTTGAAGCAAATCTGAACACGAAGGGTCTGGAAGCGGCCGTTGGGAAAAATTCATCGCTCCCATTTCATTCGCCTAATTCAAAGCATACTCAAGCAAGAGTGTTGGTGGCATTACCAGCAATACATTCTCTCAAGTTTTTCAGTTCTCACTCGGTTCACACTTACTCTCCTTCAGAAAGATTGAGTTCCTTGTGGCCGCGCATACCATTTGCATCCAAGGATAAGTTTCGTACTCCCCTAGTTTTCTAAACGGCATGACCTCTCAGATCTAGCGTGTGATGCTATCCAGTTGGTTTAGAAGAGAGTGGTGGCATGACCTTCAGTTCCAAACAGATAAAATTTGCTGTCGTCTAGTTCACACATTTTGATTATCGATAGACCCTCTGGCGGGGAATGAAGTAAATCCCCCTCGGGGCGATGTTACTACCATCGCATTCCTTTTTTTTTTTTTTTTTTTTTTTTTTTTTTTTTTTTTTTTGAGAACATTGCCTATGTGTGTCAGCGGAAGATTAGAAAGTGGAGTCCAAGTACCTTGGCTGTTGGTTTACCAACCAAATAAAAAAAAAAAAAAAAGCTCCTGTCGTGCCCCTGCCTCTAGTAATGAATCATCCATCCAGCAACAGGGTTCCTACGACTCCCGAAATTGGTAGGTCCGAAGTGCCTCTGCTTCAGATTAATCTGCGCAGGGTAAAGGACCAACTAGCTAGCGCTCATACCAAGTTGAAAGTATTCAGTCAAGAGAGATCCCTTATGCCGCCAAGTCTTGGCAGTTGTTTGTATGAGTAAAAGTGGTCCCACCGACATTGAGAGAAAGTATTCGGATTAGCCGAGGCATGGCACAATGGGGAAGAGTGAGAGATTCAAAAAAGGGTTTATCCTAAATGTCATGGTCTATCGTGGTGTCGAGTCTAGTATTTTGACAGATTTTTGCGTGGGCCCAAAATAGGTTTGTAGGACGACTACTCTCAGTTGGAAGCGCCAATGTAAAAATTTTCGGATGAAGAGATGGGAATAGACACTTGTGTGCTCTGTAAAGAAAAGCGCACTATGATAACTCTTGGAGACTAGGTACGTAAGTTCGTAAATTCACAACCAGTGCTTGTTGTTCGTCTAGAATTGTTATGCTCTGTGGATATGCGAAAAGTGTAAAGGTGACCCTTTTTTTGGTCCTATGATTAAACGTAGTCTGAATACGCTTCTGTTGGTTCTGGAATGACTTTCCGAGGACCGAGTGGCTCTGGAGTTCCATGTGGGTCTCTGTAACGTGGGTTTCCATAGCTGTAACTGAGAGGCCGGGGGGTACCATATTGAGGATTTGCCAAACGTGGTACACCATACTGTGGATCTCTTGGTCGTGATGAGTAATACTGGCTTTTTGGTTGATAAGAGCGATCATCCTGGTATTCGATAGGTTGTGGGAGACCGTACTGAGGAGCCCTCACTTCTTGATTGCCTGATAACTGGTCGTAGAGTTGGCGAGATGGGTGTATCGGTTGGCGTTGTGGAGACTTATGACTGTGTGGTAGTCTTGACGGCCTTTGAACTTGCCCATTTTCGTAATCCGGGTAGAGTGGCTCCTTAGTCGGCGCATAGTCGACGGTTACGTACTGGGGTAGGGATCTCTCTTGACTCCAACTACCATCCTCGCCACAGGACTGGTTAGAGGAACCGGTTGCTGAAGGATAGGTCCCATGTACTGTATGAAGCTCGGGAGTACCATCTCGGTTATTCTCCTGACGTCCTTTAGATCTATGTTGTAGTGGCTCGTCTTGTTCTCGAGATCTAAAATTCCGATCTGATTCTCTGTGCATTGCTGTGAGTGGCACGGAGCGACGAGTGTTGTTTTCATTTTCACTACCACTAGAAAAAGACCTATTGACTGTATCCTTTGAGTCGTCGTGTCCAGGTGATTTACGGCGCCTGCACCCAAAAAAATAGGAAAGCCCAACAAGTGAGATAAAGACTACTCCTCCTCCAACCCCTCCAGCGATAGCGGCAATGTTCAACTGGTCATTCTCAGGATCTTGTTTTTTGGATCCATCATTGCCATTCCTAGTGTCATTCCCTGTCCCCGGCGCCGTTCCATTATTGGTTGTAGTAGGACCCGAAGGAGGAACAGTGGTTGGGACTGGGAAAGGGGTAGGGGTTCCAATGATATTACTTTTCACCCACTCTCTAGTTGCGAAGTGGAATACAAGAGGTTGGTCACCTCCAGGGCCTAGTGCACGATAAACCGTAATCGATGATCATCAGTGGAGTTGCTGGATAAAAATAAAAACCATTTCTCAATCTCCCACAGTTCTGTACTTACCACCCCAGACAAAAAACGAATGCTCTGTGGCTGCACACGCCATACCACTTCTTTTCTCTGTCTTTTCTCCTAGTATCGAGACATTCTGAGCGTTTAGATCCAAGGCGTAGAGTTGTTGTTCGGCAAAGACGTAGAACTTGTTTACATCCTGTGCATCTGTTGTAATCGAAATTGTTCCTCTCATAAGAATGTGTTCTGTCGATGACTCGGTCCTGACTTTTGTCAAATGGAAGAAAGACACCGACCTTTGATTAGACAATGACTCGGGATAGCGGGAATAGAACCTTGGAAGATCTACATTTTGATGAAAACTTTGAAGAGTCAATGGTCAATAGTATTGGACTAGGAATGCTAGAAGAACTAGTCTCGAACATACCTGAGGTGACCAAGTATCTCCACTTAAAATATTGAAACCCAAGACAGTGCTCGTGCTTTTTAAGGTTGTTGCCAAGACTTTACACCTAATCGCAGAACACCAGGCGGCCTCGACTATTGAGTTTAGCGATGGATTTGCAAATTGCAGGAAACCGGGCGGCTCGGTGAGAGATACTTCTATATTACTGGCAAGGACGTAGAGCGTTCCTCTTGATGATGCAACGAGCGAGCTTATATTATTAGATGATACAGTTGCGCTCGCTAGTCCAGGCATTGGAGACCATTTGTCGAGACCGTTGAAACTATAGGTGGGCGGGCTGTCGACCGTGGTATTGGAGCCTACAACAATGAACCGTCCATCCGGCAATAGAGCTCCATAACGTCCCGAGAATGGCAGGTTTACTTTTGATGACTTCAAGTTGGTCCATGCAGGGTTGTCGACGGTCCAGTTCTTTTTCAGGTCAAGTTGGAAGTACTCTGTTGATCTGGTTCCTGTGCCGACCACTGTGCCACCTTGAATAAATAGAAAGTCTGCTGAGGAAGCATATGCCATTCTTTCAACTGGTATTTTCCATGGAGTGGGGTTGGTTGTCTGTGCTTCAACATGCAAGGGGTATCTTGGTAGTGTTGCAGCTATAATTGACAGCACTATTAAGCATTGTGAGATTGTAGGCATTCTCTCTTGAACGTCCTGTGGCGATCACGGGTCGTTCAAAAGAAGATCCGATATTGTGTAGACAGTGTTGATATGTCGAGAGTAGAAGAAGAGGAGGAGAGAGTAGAGCTGGAGACTGAAGGACAAGTGGGACAGTCTTTTTTCAGCAAAATAGTGTGCCCCAAGTGAAATGGAGAGCAAGAAAGCAGAGGTGATGAATCAGAAAGGAAAATGATGAAGAGTGGGGAATGGCCATCAGGAGATGGGACTAATTACTGAGGAGAGTAATGGCAGAAGAATGAAGAGAACAGTGAAGGATGCAACAATCCAATCCCATGATCCCTCCTTTCTGGAGAGTTGTCTGTCCGAGAGAGTGTGTGTGTGTGGAGAGAGCCCGCATTCTGGTTGGCGTATCCAAGGCGAAACATCCAAATCTGACAGGAAAAAGTCGAAAGACAGAAAGTGTAAGGTGCACAAAGCAAAGGTTTGTACAAGGTGCAAAAAAAAAAGAGGGTTGCATGCAGGCATCATCAACTCTTAGACTCTGCAGGAAAAACGAGGATCCACCGCCTCATCGTCCCCTAAGAAGATGTGCGTTAGCTGGTTACGTTGAGGGCTAGGGTGCCTTTCCTTTCAATAGACAACACAGACAATTGACCAACAGGTTCAGTCAAGACAGTACTCGTGAACCAGCAAGAGTCTTGGCAATAATATTCTTTTATCTGAGCTTCAATACCTCTTTTCTGCAACTCAAATTAATCTTCAGCACAGCAGTTGGAGAGCCTGCCCGTACTTGTGGCGTATGAAACTTTTTACTTATCTTGGTAAGGGTCTGCTGGCCAGCTCAGTCCAAAGTGGATACCCAATACCTTAATATGCCAATACCATTGTGTGTCTTCTTGGTAATTCGAGTCTACCCTCAATTCAACTCTTGGTCACCTTTACACTAGGGAAACGAAACAAAGCAGAGAGATAGTCAAGGCTAAAACAAAGGACAAAATAGTCAGGATACCTCAAGGGAACAGTGCGAGTCCAAGAAAATAGGGGTAAGAGACAAGAGTCTAGGCACTATTTCTCAATGACGCGAGCGAGGATATTACTAATCCTAGGCTTTAAACATAACGAGGATCCTCTGTGCAGTCAAGTCTCAATGGCTTGTATGAGTAAAAGTAGTCCCATCGTCAATGAGAGAAAATAGTCGAATTAACTGAGGCATGGAACAAGGGAAGGCGTGAGAGATTCAAAAAGTGTCTACCCTAAATGGCATGGTTTAGTATATGTTGAGTCTTGTGTTTATGTGAGCCCTAATTGGGTTTGTAGGACGACTACTTTCGGATGGAAGAGGCAATGCAGGATCTTGGATGAAGAATGGAATAGACACCCGTTGTACTCTGTGAAGAAAAGTGTATTATGACAGCTCTTGAAGACTAGGTCATGTAAATTCACAATCAGTGCTTGTTATTTGTCTGGAGCTGGTATTGACTGTAGATATGCGAAAAAGTGTATTTGTTGATTGTTCACTCCTAATTAAAAATAACCTCGATATGCTTTTGTTGGTTCTGCAATGACATTCCAGGAATTGAGTGGCTCTGGAGTTCCATGTGGTTCTCTATAACATGGGTTCCCATAGCTGTAGCTGAGAGGGCGAGTGGTGCCATATTGAGGATTAACCATACGCGGTACGCCGTACTGTGGATTTCTTGGTCGTGGAGAGTAACGTGATCTTTTCGGATGAATGTAGCCATCGTCCTGGTATTCAATAGGTTGTGGGAGACCGTACTGAGGAGCCCTAACTTCTTGATTGCCTGGTTGTTGGATGTAAAGTTGGCGGGATGGGTGTATCTGCTGACGTTTTGGAGACTTGTGACTGCGTGGTGGTGTTCTTGACGGACCTTGAGCTATCCTATTATTGTACTCCGGGTAGAATAGTTCCTTAGTCGGAGCATAGTCGACGGTTACGTACTGGGGTAAGGGTCTTTCTTGGCTCCAGCTATCATATTCGTCGAATGGTAGGCTAGAGGTCCCAGCTTCTGGAGGGTAGTTTCCATGTATAGCATGACTCTCGGGATTACCGCTCCGGTTAGGCTCCAGATGTCTTTTAGATCTATTTCGTAGTGGCTCCGAGTCTCTGTGAATTGTTGGGAGTGGTATTGGGCTCTGATTGCTATATTCGTTCTCACTGTTACTGGATATAGATCCTCGGTATCCTGCCCTGGAGTCTTCACCTCTGAAGGGCGATATGTCGGTTCTGTCCTTTGAGTCATCGTGCTTAGATGATTTCCGGTGCTTGCGTCCAATAATGTAGGAAAGTCCAACAAGAACAGTGAAGACTATTCCTCCTCCAACTCCACCAGCGATAGCGGTGATATTCAACTGGTCACTTTCAGCACCTGGTTCGCGCCATCCGCCAGGATCTTCTCGGACGGCGTTGGTGATAGTAACTGAAGGCGAAGGAAGGGAGGGTGGTGGAACGATATTGTTTTGGATCCACTCTCCAATCTCAAAATGAAAAACAAGAGGTCGATCGCCGCCGGGGCCTTTTATAAGACAAACCGTAGTCAATAAACATTAGTTGGGTTGCCAATGTATATTCGCCATTTTGCAGACTCTCACAGATCTACACTTACCGCCCCAGACAAAAAACGAGTGCTCTGTGGCTGCACACGCCATGCCACTTCTTTTCTCTGTCTTTTCTCCTAGTGTCGAAATGGTCTGAGCGTTTAGATCCAAGGCATAGAGTTGCTGTTCGGCAAAGACGTAGAACTTGTTTACATCCCGTGCATCTGTTGTAATCGAAACTGTTCCTCTCATAAGAATGTGTTCTGTCGATGACTCGATCTTGACTTTAGTCAAGTGGAAGAAGGACACCGACCTTTGATTAGACAATGACTCGGGATATCAGGAATGGCACCTTGGAAGACCTACATTTTGATTAGAATATTAAAGAGTCAATAGTCAGAAGTATTGGACTAGGAAGGTTAGAGGAACTAGTCTCGAACATACCTGAGGTGACCAAGTATCTCCACTTAAAATATTGAAAACCAAGACGGTGCCCGTGCTTTTTAAGGATGTTGCCAAGATTTTACACCTAATCGCAGAGCACCAGGCGGCCTCGACTAGTGTTTCTAGCGGAAGATCTGCGAGTTGTTCGAAGCGAGGATTTTCAATAGGGGATGCTTCCATATTACTGGCAAGGAAGACAAGAGATCCTTTTGGCGATGCAACTAACGAACTTATATTAATTGACGGACGAGTCCATCTGTCTAACATGGGCAATGGAGTCCAGTTGTTGTAGCCGCTGAAACGATAAACAGGTTGACTATTGGCCGTGGTGTTGGAGCCTACAACCATAAACTGTCCATCTGGTAAAATAGCTCCATAACGTCCAGAGATCTTCAGGGTCACTTTTGGTGACTTCAAGTTGGTCCATGCAGGGTTGTCGACAGTCCAGTTCTTTTTCAGGTCAAGTTGGAAGTACTCTGTCGATCTGGTTCCTGTGCCGACCACTGTGCCGCCTTGAATAAATAAAAAGTCTGCCGAGGAGGCATATGCCATTCTTTCCACTGGTATTTTCCATGGAGTAGGGTCGGATGTCTGTGCCTCAACATGCAAGGGGTATCTTGGTAGTGTTGCAGCTATAATTGACAGCACTATTAAGCATTGTGAGATTGTAGGCATTCTCTCTTGAACGTCCTGTGGCGATCACGGGTCGTTCAAAAGAAGGTCCGATATCGTGTAAACAGTGTTGATATGTCGAGAGTAGAAGAGGAGAGAGTAGAGCTGGAGACTGAGGAGCAAGTGGGACGGTCTTTTTTCAGCAAAGTAGTGGGCCCCAAGTGAAATGGAGAGCAAGAAAGCAGAGGTGATGAATTAGGAAGGAAAACGATGAAGAGTGGGGAATGACCAACGGGAGATGGAGTAGGGAGAGTAATGGTAGTGAGGGGAATTAGAGAAGAATGAGGAAGAGTGAATGAAGAGGGCAATCTCGATTTCATCCCATGGATGACTGTCCAAGAGAAAAGGTCGCATGCTTGACTGTCTGTCAATATCAGAGTTCTTTGTGCCAGAGTCAGGGAAAGTCGAGAAAAGTGTGCACAAAACAAAGATTTGTGTGAGGCTCACAAAGGGATTTGCTTGTAGCGCCGTTGCGTTGGAAAGTTAATCCAGGGCTGTAGATCTCCACAAAAGAGCGTCGATAATTTGGCAACCAGTCCAGTCATAAATAATGAAAGTCAGCGGCTGTATTCTTGCAACTACTACCATGCCCCCTTCCCTTTTTTTTTTTTTTTTTTTTAACCCTCCTCACTTTTATAATCCAGGTTTGTCTTTGGCACAACAGCTGGGCAGCTTTCTAGATTGAGGGAGAGGACCGAATTTCCTAGCGATACAGGTGAGACAGTTTAAAGTTTGCCCAACGCGGCCGAGATGCATGCCGATGGAATCGTCCTCCGCAAAAAAAAATAAAATAAAATAAACAACCATGGTCCCTGCAAAAGAAATGAGTCGTAGAAACCATTAATTAGAAGTTGAATTTCAAGGGAAGCTGGAGGCTTGAGTGTGATGTACTGGCTTTGTTGTACTGGCTTTTTCCAGGTGCTCTTTTGAGCAACATCGCAGCCTGCTCCCACTATTGGCGATTTCGATCCGATTCTTTGTGTATGGCTGCGAGTGGTAGAGAACAACAGACACTGCATTCGCTTTCGCAGTAACTGGATAGAGATCCTCGACAATCTTCTTTGGAGAAATCGCCTTTAGATGACGATTCCTTAGCTGTGCCTCTCGAATCACCATGCTCCGATGGCCTCCGGAGCATGCGTTCGACCCAGCAAGAGATCACAATTAGTGCGATTAGGGCCACTCCTGCTCCAACTCCACCGGCAATTGCATTAATGTTTAGCTGGTTACTCGTGGGGCTCGAGTCACTATTGTTCTCATTGTTCAGGCTCTTGTCGACGCTTTTGCTGATGTCATTTCCACTATCATTCCCATTTCCTTTTGCTGTTTCAGGTCCTATTCCGCTACTTGAGTTTAGGAGGGTTTCTGGAGAAGGAAGAGGTGGAAGGGTGGTAGTAGAAGGAAGGGTAGAAAGAGAAACGATGTTGCTTTGAACCCAAGACCCAGAAGCAAAGTTGAACACAAGAGGGGTGGTAGCACCCTTTTGATTATTTTCGGCGGTGCCTAATTCAAGATGCAGTTGATGGGTTAAAAAATTACTCCATCAACAACACATATTCCAAACAAACTAACACGCTTCATATTTTTTTTTTTTTTTTTACCACCCCAGACAATGAACGAATGTCTCGTGGCTGCACATGCCATACCGTCCCTTTTCTCGGTCTTTTCCCCAAGTGTCCAGAGGGTCATCGTTTTAAAATCTAGGACATAGAGCTGTCCAAAATCACGTTCTGGTACCGAAATGTCATTCCCACCAAATATGTAGATCTTGTTGACATCGAGTGGATCTGTTGTCAAAGAGAAAAAAAAAAAAGATTGTTCCTCTGGTAAGAGTTTTTGCCTAGACAATAAATCCCTCACGCAACTTTGAGATCTATGAGAGGTCAGAGTGCAAACCTTGGACTAGACAAGGGTTCGAAAAGGCGGGAAGAAAAGTCCCTTGAATGGTCTACATTTCGGCGGTGCGTTGCAGAGTTAATTGCCAAAGTTCTGGCAGGATTTTTTTTTTCTTAAAAAAAAAAAGAAGTCAACATTAGACTTACCAATGGTTCCCAGCTTTGGGGTCCCAATTTAAAGAAATCCGTGCCAGGTTTTCCTTCCAGTGGCGTGACTAACAAGACCGTTCCCCCATCCAGTGAACACCAGATAGTTTTCCAAAATAATCTGCCTGGTGGAAAGGCTGGGAGACTACTGAAACCAACAGACGAGTCAACTGACTCTACTACCACATCAACTTTGGTGCCCAAGAAATAGACTGCTCCATTTGGTGATACAGCGATCGTATACTCTTTGCATTGTGTCATAGCCTTCAGAGCAAGCTCATTCAATGAACTCCATTGGCCGTCTTTGCTGAAACTGTATATGGTCTGATTTTTGGCTGATTTGTCTTCACCCGATACAAAGAACCGTCCATCGGGTAGCAAGGCTCCAAAGCATCCCGAGATTGGTAGGTTTACTGAAGGATCCTTCAAGTTGGTCCATGCAGGACTGTCGACTGTCCAGTTTATGCTCAAGTCAAGTTGAAAATACTCTGTAGAACTCTCCCCGGTACCGTCGACTACGCCGCCTTGTATAAGGAGATGAGTTTTCGTGGAAGCAAATGCTGCCATACTCACTGATGTTTCCCAAGGTCTAGGGCCGGATACTTGTGCCTCAAGGAGTTGGATGAGTGCAGAAATTGTAAACATCAGAGCCGATAAGACCCCAAGGTGTCGTCGGATTAGAATCATTGCTGGTTTAAAGTCTTGTTGTGGGGAGGAGTGCTAGAGTCAAGGAGGATGGCAGCGCTTTGCTCGAGGGATTTGCGATAAGGTCCTTCGTAATGAAGTTGTGGTATCCAGGTGAGGTGATGACAGAGACGACGGTGAGCGAAATGACCGATTGGGAATGAGAATTGAGTACTGAGAGAAGAGATGAATGAAGCGAATGGGGAAGGAATGGTCGAATTCTCTCATTGTAATGATTCGCATGTTGTTGACCCATCCTTCAGTTGAACTGGTGTAACGATGTGTAATTATACTTTCGACTCTTTTTTGTCCAGCATCGCCACCTCCTTGGGAAATGGTAAAAGTTGGTTCGTCCTACTCCTTCGACACAACACTGGCTGTGAGTTCTCCTCCTCCTTCTCCCTTCCGCCCCAAGACAATTAGGATAGTGGGCGTCATGTTGTGTTCTTTCTCTGCTCCCCTAACAAAGCAAGGCAAAGGTTGATCAAAAAAGATACCCTCTCCATGATTACTCTCCTTGGTATTTCATCCCAGAACGGTGTTTTAGTATACTGAAGAGAGAAGACCAGTGCTGAATCTAAAGTCTCAGTCAGTAGAGCCTTTGCAGGTACCATAGGTTACAGTGGCTAGTACACAAATCAGGAAGAGGGCCCCAGAGAAACAAACAGGGGTGATTTGACAATAGTAGTACGGTCCTAGGTGGAGTGAGTGAGTGAAAGTCGAAAGTGGGATCAAAAACGTCATTTTGAATGATCTGGATGGGGTTTCTAAAGAGTTCTATATATGCTCATTAGACAACTACTTTCAGAATGACAGCCAGTGTTGGATTCTTGGGTAAAGGAAAAAAAAAAAAGAAAAAAAAAAAGACAAGACAAGACAAGACAAGAACATTACTGTGGTGCTTGGTAAAGAGAGTCACTTGGCAGGTGCACTCTGGAATGACCACACGTTTGTTTTATAAGCTATACATATTGCCTCATCTATGTGTTTGTAGTATTATTGGATGGAAATGCAAGAGTCGTGAATGCTGATAGGTATGAAGATGCTTCCGTCTCCCGATTAAATGAAACCTCTGTGTTGGTCTCTTGGTTATGTATTCCTGTTCCTGGGAGCGAACGGTTGTGGAGTTCCATGTGGGTTTCCATAATTTGGAGTACCATAGCTGTGATTGAGAGGACTTGGAGTGCCATATTGAGGCTCGGTAAGGCTTGGGGTACCATATTGAGGTTCATTAAGGCGCGGGGTGCCATATTGAGGTCCATTGAGGCGCGGGGTACCATACTGAGACTCACTAAGGTGCGGAGTGCCATATTGTGGGTTTCCTGATGGTGAGGTAGAATAGTGGCTGCTTGACTGTGAAGTAGAATAGTGACTGCTTGGTTGCTTGAAGCCATCGTTCTGGTAACCGATGGGTTGTGGGAGAGAGTATTGAGGCGACCTCACTTGCTTGCTCGGTTGCAGGTCATAGTATTGTTGAGATTTATATGTAGTTTTGCGCTCAAGAGACATCTCGCCGAGTGGTGGTCTCGTTGACCATTGTTCTCTCCCACTGTTGTACTCTTGATAGAGAGCTTCTTTGGATGGCTGGTCATAGACAGGTGTATAATAAGGTTGAGATCTATCCCTGGTCCGACTACGACCTCGACCAGATGATGATCCATTAGATTCAGATCCTGGAGAGGAGATCCCAGGTAGAGGAGGAAGCTCACGATTATCATATCGACTTTTATCCATGTGTTGCTTAGAGTCATGCCTCAGTGGCTCAGTCTGTTCCTGATATTGACGATCTCGTTCGGATTCTCTGTGCATTGCTGTAAGTGGAATAGAGCGTCGACCGTTGTGTTCGTTTTCATTATAGCTGGATTGAGATCCTCGACGATCTCTCCTAGAGTGATTGACTCTGGACGACGATCTCTCATCCAGGTCTTTCGAATCGTCGTACTCTAGTGACTTGTGGTGTTTGCGTCTGACAAGATAGAAAGCTGCAACAAGAGCAATCAAGGCCACTCCTCCTCCAATTCCTCCAGCGATGGCTGTAACGTTCGTCTGGCTACTCTCAGAATCCGAGTCATCGCCCTTGTTTCTGCCATTCCCTTTTCCAGCTCCAGATCCAGCTCCTTTACCGATAGTACCGTTTGGACCAAGAGAAGATTCTGGAGGTGGTGGAGGAGGTGGAGGAGGTGGTGGTGGTGGAGAAACCACATAACTAGTGACCCAAGTTCCGTTTTCAAAGTTGAAAATGAGGGGGGTAGGCTCGGCAAAGCTTTTATCAAGAGGATGGAAATCACTAGTAACACCTATTACAAGCGATATGAATTTGTCGAATGAAGTTCAGCGACACATCCAACAACTCATGCATTGATCATCAGAATATCTTGGTTCCGTCCTTACCACCATAGACAACGAAGTTGTCTCTCGTAGCCACACACGCCATCCTAGATCTTTGTTCAGGCCTTGGTACTTCCGCTAGAGGCTTTAAGGTCATTGCTTTCAGATCCATGACATAGAGGTATGGATTAAGAAGAGGAGCACCTTGACTAATGGGCACTCCGCCGAAGATGTAAAATTTGTATTCATCCAGTTCATCTGTTGTAAGCGAGAATAGATAGTTTGTAAGAGTGTGCATGAACGAGAACCAGATCCGGAATTATGCCAAAATGGAAGCAGGATACCAACCTGGGACAAAACAGGGGTCATCCATTGGTAGAACATTGTCACCACCTAAGATCTAAATCGTGATGGAACATTCCTAGGTTAATTTCAGGAATATCTGAAAAAAAAAAGTGATTTGAGACGAACCTCAGACTTACCAGAGGCACCCATGAGTCTGGTCCTAATTTATAGAAATTCATCTTGGTCGAATTGGCATTAGATTCTGCTACCAAGATCGTACCTCCATCAAGAGGACACCAGACGGCTTGGGCGAAACCAGGCAGGCCATTGGGAAGGACTCTAAACCCAGGCGGGTTGATGGATGATACAATCGATATAGGGCCAATAAGGTAGGTATCTCCACTAGGTGACACAACTACTCTGTGTCCTCGACCAATCGGTATTGGCTTTGGCTCAAGTGATTCGGTCCAGTTGCCATTTTCGCCAGATACAAACAAATTGCCGTTGAGAGGGTTGTTTTTATGTCCCAATACGATAAATCGCCCATCGGGTAAAATTGCTCCTGACATCCCTGTCATTGGTGGGTTTACATTGGCGGGCATCAGGTTAGTCCATGCGGGTTTGCTGACTGTCCAGTTTTTACTCAGGTCAAGTTGGAAGTAGCTTCGAGCCACTGGCGCGCCATTGAGAATACCACCCTGAATGAAGAGATGAGTTTTCGTAGAAGCAAATGCCATAAAATACAGTGGTACGTTCCAAGGAGTAGGGCTGCCTCCTTGTGCCTCAGCGAATAGGTAAGGCGTTGATCGAATGGCCGCCACAATCGAGATAATCCCAACGAGCCGAAAGAATAGAGCCATTGTTGCTTGAAAGACTTGATACAGGAAGAAGTGCTTGAGTGAAATGCAAGGAACAATGATAGGGTCCTGAACAGAGCCAGTGTGTCGAGAGAAAGAACGGTTAAGGTTTCATAGGGTAATCAGCCAGTAGTGTAGTGGAGGTAAAAAGGGAAGAGTGGAGAGTGTTGGAGAGGTCTAGGAGATGACAGCTGAGAGATGAGTGGTGGATGCTGAGAAGGAGAGAGAGGAATGAGTGAGTGAGAGAATGAAGATGATGAAAGTGAATGAGGCCAAAACAAAAGCAATCTCGCCATCACTTCTCCCCACAGCTGTGTCCAGGTATAAAAAAAAAAAAGAAAAGAAAAAAAAAATAGGCTCGCAATGTTGGTGACACAACGGCGGAATATTCAAACTGAGCCGACCATCAGACATGCAGTTCGATCAACTGCCACTGAGGGCGAATGAGTACAGGGGCAAATGTTTGTGCAAGGCTAATATAAAAAGAGAGTGACTCTGCATAATTAGCAGAAGGGGCACGAGCACCTCGCCCTCGTCACCACATCGGACATCTACCACTTGAGCCAGAAGGAGAGTTAATAGCTGTGTTCGTGTCTCCAAGTTCAAGGTGCTCACTCATGTCTCCCAACCATTACATGAGGACTAAAGTAAAGACCCAATGAACATGACAACGAGATGCTTTATGGAGACAGCGAGAGTGCTTGGAATGGGATAAAGATTCATGGGATAGGTTGGTGAACAATTGCTCAGGTGGAGAAGAATAAGACCAAGGGTGAATCCAGGGTCTCAGTCGGAGAGCCCTTGCACGTACCATGGGCCACAGTGGCTAGTGCACAAAACGGACAGAGGCCCCAGAGAAACAAACAAAGGTAAGTGGATCGGCAGAAGCACTACCTATGGTGGGAGGAGTGAGAGTGAGAGTGAGAGGGAGTCGAAGGTGGAAAAAAAAAAAAAGGACGAGGCAAGGACATTACTGTGTTGCTATATGATGAAAAATTACTAGATGGCAGCACTCAGGACCAACCACATGTATAGTTCATAAACAATACATGTTGCCTCATCTATGTGTCTGCATTTTTTTTTTTTATTTGGTGGAAATGAAAAGAATAGTGAATGCTGAAAGGTATAAAGAATGGTTGTTGTTGTTGTTGTTGTTGTTGTTTTTGTCGTCTCCTGATTAAATGAATCCCCTGTGTTGTCCTCTTGGTTCTGTGTTTCCATTCCTAGGAGTGAACGGTTGTGGAGTCCCATGTGGGTTTCCATAATGTGGAGTACCATAATTGTGATTGAGAGGACGGGGAGCACCATATTGTGGGTCTCTTGGTTCCGGAGTGGAATAGTGGTGGTTTTGGTGATTGTAACCATCATTCTGGTAGTCGATGGCTTGTGGGAGAGAGTATTGAGGCGATCTCGCTTCTTGATTGCTCAACTGTCGATTGTTGGAATGTTGG
This sequence comes from Mortierella sp. BCC40632, assembly GCA_011634665.1. NCBI lineage: Eukaryota > Fungi > Mortierellomycota > Mortierellomycetes > Mortierellales > Mortierellaceae > Mortierella > Mortierella sp. BCC40632. The sequence goes on from WAEK01000024.1 coordinate 341,681, forward strand.
GATGGATGTGTCTGTTGGTAATATGGAGGTGCTTGATCCTGGTCGTATCCTTGATAGAGATCTTCTTTAGGTGACTGGTCATTGACAGGTATGTACTGAGGTTGAGATCTATCCTTGGTTCGACTACGACCTCGACTAAATGATGAGCCATTGGAGTCAGATGCCGTAGAGGATATCCCAGGTAGAGGAGGAAGTTCGGAACCGTCGTATTGACTTCTACCCATGTGTCTTCTTGAGTTGTACCGCATCGGGTCAGACTGCTCCCGATATTGGCGATCTTGATATTGTTGATCTCGATCGGATTCTCTGTGCATTGCTGTGAGAGGAATAGAGTGATGGCCGTTGTGTTCGTTTTCTTCATAGCTCGATTGAGATCCTCGACGGTCTCTCCTGGAACCATTAGCTCTGGATGAAGATCTCTCAGCCGTGTCCCTCGAGTCGATATACTCCGAAGACTTGCGATGCTTGCGCCCGACAAAGTAAAAGAAAACTGAGGCAAGAGCGATCAAGGCCACTCCTCCTGCAACTCCTCCTGCAATGGCTGCAACATTCGTTTGGCCATTCTCAGAGTCCGAATCACCATTACCACCGCTGTTGTTGCCGCCTTTGCCGCCTCCATTCGCATTCTTATTGCCATCTCCTGATCCGGATCCTGCTCCATTATTGGGATTACTACCAGAATCTGGGAGACTCTCTGATGGTGGTGGCGGAGGTGGAGGCGGAGAATTGGGAGCTGGGACAATGTTACTTTTGACCCAATTTCCTGAAGCAAAATTGAATACAAGAGGATGAGGACCAGGAGCTTTAAGCATATCAATATGACCTATGTTGCAGATGATCCACGTCAGCAGTCTGGCAAATATTTGAAGAAAACGCGAAGGGTCTCCTCGATTCGTGCTTACCTCCCCAAAGAAAAAATGAGAACTCTGTAGCTGCACACGCCCCTAGGATCCTAGCCTCGGTTTCTTTTCCAAGCGGGGTAAGTGTCCGACTTTTCAGATTTAACAAATAGAGTCGTCCCAAAGAAGGAGATTCTTCTTCACCTCCACTGGCATAGAGATAGAGTCTGCTGTCATCAAGAGGGTCTGTCACGAGTAAAGATGACTTTTGGTTAGAATGGATGGGAGAGATCATAGTCTAGCAGCGCTATGGATGTCAGAAGACGAACCTTTGGCCAGACAATGACTGGTGTAATAATCGGGTACAGTTCCTTGGATATCCTAATTTTCTCAGTTGATTAAAACAAATATTTTAGGTCTGAGATTGAGATAGGAATAGGATTGAGAGAAAAGACCTTCCTAAATCTTACCAAGCGTTCCCATGAATCTCCTTTTAGTATTTCGAAGTACGAGTATGTGAAGTTGATATGAGTTGACGCCAAAATTGTACCACCATTCAGATAGGGTGTCCAGACTGCCGAAGAAGCCCTCTTTAGAGGCGGGATTGCAACAGGGGTGGCACCTTCATCGGCCCTGGTCATTTGTCCATCTCCAAGGAAGTAGATATCTCCTTTTGGGGATAAAACCACAACTATCCCTGGATTATTTATTAGAAACGGGTAGAACGTCAAACCGAGGAGAGCTCTCCATATTTTTTTTTGGCCGTCGAAGACTCGAGCGATAGTCCTAAATCTTGAAACCTCAAATTCCTCAAAGCCTCTTACAACGAGATCTCCGTTTGGTAGTAAAGCTCCTGCTGTTCCTATTGTAGTCCAGTTTGCTCCGGCTGGCTTCAGGTTTGTCCATGCTGGATTGTCGACTGTCCAGTTTTTACTCAAGTCAAGCTGGAAGTAATCTGTACTCGAGCCTGAGCCACCGGCGATGAAACCTCCTTGTATAATCAGATGGGTTCTCGTGGCAACAAAAGCCGGATGATATACAGCTTTACTCCAAGGAGTAGGGTTGTCTCCTTGTGCATCAACGAGTAGAGTATACGTCAGTAGTGTAGACACCACCGCCAATAAGACTCCAAAGAGTCGTGAGATGGTGGCCATTGTTGCTTGAAGGACCTGATGACGGACAGGGAAGAGGGAGTTGGGGTGGGATATTTGGAGTGAATTGACTGGACGCAGAGAACAAGAGGTGTTGGGAGTAGACTCTCTCTCTCCATCTATCTCTCTATCTCTCCTCTCTTTGTTGGCTCGACTGGTATGAATAGATGAAAACTCGAGGATGAGGATGGAGGAATGAAGAAAGATTATAAATGAGGATCATTCGGGTGATGGATGAGGAAAAGAGAGAGAGATGAGGAAGAGACAAGAGGTATGTATGTGTGGCAGATCTGTGTGTGTAGTGTGTGTGTGTGTGTGTGTGCATGCTCAACATGACTGGGCTCTGGTGGTTGGGTTGCACAGGATTGATGGAAGGGCGAGTACACTACGGCGATTTTCTTATTCAGAGTTCAGGAGTGTTTCGTCGTTCCCCGGTAACAAGAAAATCCCAATCGATAAAAAAAAAAATAAGACAAGGCACGAACATCACCGAGGTGCTTGGTAAAGAGAATTGCTTGGTGGGTGCACTCAGGATTGGCCACTTGTTTTTTTTTTTTTTCGATAAACAATACATGTTGCCTCATTTATGCGTCTGTATTTTTATTTGATGGGAATGAAAGAATTGGGAATGCTGAAAGGTATAAAAAAAAAATTTTTTTTTGTGGTCCCTTGATTAAATAAAACCCCTGTGCTGTCCTCTTGGTTCTGCATTCCTATCCCGAGAAGCGAACGGTTGTGGGGTTCCATGTGGGTTTCCGTAATCTGGAACACCATAGCTGTGATTGAGAGAACTTGGAGTGCCATATTGGGGCTCGGTAAAACGTGAAGTACCATGTTGCAGGTTTCCTGATGGTGAAGTAGAATAGTGGCTGCTTGGTTGCTTGTAGCCATCGTTGTGGTAACCGATGGGCTGTGGGAGAGAGTATTGAGGCGACCTCGCTTCTTGACTGCTCGGTTGCTGGTCATAGTATTGTTGAGATGTATACGTCGTTTTGCGCTCAAGAGACATCTCGCCGAGTGGGGGTCTCGTTGACCATTGTTCTCTCCCACTATCGTGCTTTTGATAGAGAGCTTCCTGGGATGATTGGTCATAGACAGGTGTATAATGAGGTTGAGATCTATCCCTGGTCCGACTACGACCTCGACCAGATGATGATCCATTGGATTCAGATCCTGGAGAGGAAATCCCAGGTAGAGGAGGAAGCTCAAGACTATCGTATCGACTTCTATCCACGTGTCGCCTTGAGTCGTTCCTCAGTGGCTCAGTCTGTTCCTGATATTGACGATCTCGGTCAGATTCTCTGTGCATTGCTGTGAGTGGAATAGGGCGTCGACCGTTGTGTTCGTTTTCATTATAGCTGGATTGAGATCCTCGACGATCTCTCCTAGAGTGATTGACTCTGGACGACGATCTCTCATCCAGGTCTTTCGAGTCATCGTACTCTAGTGACCTGTGGTGTTTGCGTCTGAAAAAGAAGAAAACTGCAACAAGAGCAATCAAGGCCACTCCTCCTCCAATTCCTCCAGCGATGGCTATAACATTTGTCTGGCTACTCTCAGAATCCGAGTCATCGTCCTTGTTGCTGCCATTCCCTTTCCCTGTTCCAGATCCTGCTCCTTTGCCGATAGTACCGCTTGGATCAGGAGAAGGTTCTGGAGGTGGTGGAGGAGGTGGTGGTGGTAGAGGTGGTGGAGAAACCACATAACTAGTGACCCAGGTCCCGGTATTAAAGTTGAAAATGAGGGGGGTAGGATTGGCATATATTGTATTGAGATCTGTTAAAATATTAGTAATACCTATTACAAGCGATATGAATTTGTCGAATGAAGTTCAGTAACACTTCCAACAACCCATGCATTGATCTTCAAAATCTCTTGGCTCCGTCCTTACCACCATAGACAACGAAGTTGTCTTTCGTGGCAACACACGCCATCCTAGCTCTTTGATCGAGCTTAGGTATTTCCGCTAGTTGCTTTATGGTCATTGATTTCAGATCCAGGACATAGAGGTATCGGTTAAGGGTAAAGGGATTAAATGATTGATTTTCCCCGCCGAAGATGTAAAATTTGTATTCATCCAATGCATCTGTTGTAAGCGAGAATAGAGATAGTTTGTAAGAGTGTGCATGAACGAGAACCAGATCTGGATTTATGCCAAAATGGAAGCAGGATACCAACCTGGGACAAAACAGGGATTTGCCGACCGTGGGATAATATCGCCTTTTGTGATCTACATTATGTTAAAATACTCCCAGGTTAATTCTCAGAGTATCTGACAAAAGATGTGAATAGAGACGAACCTTAGACTTACCAGAGGCTCCCATGACTTTGGTCCTAATTTAAAGAAATTCATCTTGACCGAATGGACCTGCGAGTTTGACACCAAGATCGTACCCCCATCAAGAGGACACCAGACGGCTTCGTTCCAACCGGGCAGGTTAGGGGGAAGGAGTTTATAACCGGGCGAGGCGAGGGATGATACGAGTGAGCCGGAGTTGCTAATAAGATAGAGATTTCTACTAGGCGACACAACTAAACTGTATGAAGAAACTGCTCTCTCTGTCTTTAGCTTAGGTGATTCGGTCCATTTGCCGAAACCGTCAGAAATATACATTAAGCCTTTGGTGCCCATAGTTTGGTTTCTAAATCCCAATACGATAAATTGCCCATCGGGCGATGTTGCTCCTGACATCCCTGTCATTGGTGGGTTTACATTGGCGGGCATCAGGTTGGTCCATGCGGGATCGCTGGCTGTCCAGTTTTTACTCAGGTCAAGTTGGAAGTAGCTTCGAGCCACCGCCGAGTCATCCGAATCACCACCCTGAATAAAGAGATGAGTTTTCGTAGAAGCAAATGCCATATAATACATTGGTACGTTCCAAGGAGTAAGGCTGCGTGTTTGTGCCTCAGCGAATAGGTAAGGCGTTGATCGAATGGCCGCCACAATCGAGATGACCCCAACGAGCCGAAAGACTGGAGCCATTGTTGCTTGAGAGACTTGATACAGGAAGAAGTGCTTGAGTGAAATGCAAGGAGCAATGAAATGGTCCTGAACAGAACCAGTGTGTTGAGAGAAAGAACGATTAAGGTTTCATAGGGTAATCAGCCAGTAGTGTAGTGGAGGTAAAAAGGGAAGAGTGGAGAGTGTTGGAGAGGTCTAGGAGATGACAGCTGAGAGATGAGTGGTGGATGCTGAGAAGGAGAGAGAGGAATGATTGAGTGAGAGAATGAAGATGATGAAAGTGAATGAGGCCAAAACAAAAGCAATCTCGCCATCACTTCTCCCCACAGCTGCGTCCAGGTAAAAAAAAAAAAAGAAAAAAAAAAATAGGCTCGCAATGTTGGTGACACAACGGCGGAATATTCAAACTGAGCCGACCATCAGACATGCAGTTCGATCAACTGCCATTGAAGGCGAATGAGTACAGGGGCAAATGTTTGTGCAAGGCTAATATAAAAAGAGAGTGACTCTGCATAATTAGCAGAAGGGGCACGAGCACCTCGCCCTCATCACCACATCGGACATCCACCACTTGAACTAGAAGGAGAGTTAACAGCTGTGTTCGTGTCTCCAAGTTCAAGGTGCTCACTCATGTCTCCCAACCATTACATGAGGACTAAAGTAAAGACCCAATGAACACGACAACGAGATGCTTTATGGAGACAGCGAGAGTGCCTGGAATGGGATAAAGATTCATGGGATAGGTTGGTGAACAATTGCTCAGGTGGAGAAGAATAAGACCAAGGGTGGATCCAGGGTCTCAGTCAGAGAGCCCTTGCACGTACCATGGGCCACAGTGGCTAGTACACAAAACGGACAGAGGCCCCAGAGAAACAAACAAAGGTAATTGGATCGGCAGAAGCACTACCTATGGTGGGAGCGAGTGAGAGTGAGAGAGAGTCGAAGGTGGATTAAAAAAAAAAAAAAAAAAAAAAAAAAAAAAAGGACGAGGCAAGGACATTACTGTGTTGTTATATGATGAAAAATTACTAGATGGCAGCACTCAGGACCAACCACATGTATAGTTCATAAACAATACATGTTGCCTCATCTATGTGTCTGCAATTTTTTTTTTATTTGGTGGAAATGAAAGAATAGTGAATGCTGAAAGGTATAAAGAATGGTTGTTGTTGTTGTTGTTGTTGTTGTTGTTGTTGTTGTTTCGTCGTCTCCTGATTAAATGAATCCCCTGTGTTGTCCTCTTGGTTCTGTGTTTCCATTCCTAGGAGTGAACGGTTGTGGAGTCCCATGTGGGTTTCCATAATGTGGAGTACCATAATTGTGATTGAGAGGACGAGGAGCACCATATTGTGGGTCTCTTGGTTCCGGAGTGGAATAGTGGTGGTTTTGGTGATTGTAACCATCATTCTGGTAGTCGATGGCTTGTGGGAGAGAGTATTGAGGCGATCTCGCTTCTTGATTGCTCAACTGTCGATTGTTGGAATGTTGGGATGGATGTGTCTGTTGGTAATATGGAGGTGCTTGATCCTGGTCGTATCCTTGATAGAGATCTTCTTTAGATGACTGGTCATTGACAGGTATGTACTGAGGTTGAGATCTATCCTTGGTTCGACTACGACCTCGACTAAATGATGAGCCATTGGAGTCAGATGCCGTAGAGGATATCCCAGGTAGAGGAGGAAGTTCGGGACCGTCGTATTGACTTCTACCCATGTGTCTTCTTGAGTTGTACCGCATCGGGTCAGACTGCTCCCGATATTGGCGATCTTGATATTGTTGATCTCGATCGGATTCTCTGTGCATTGCTGTGAGAGGAATAGAGTGATGGCCGTTGTGTTCGTTTTCTTCATAGCTCGATTGAGATCCTCGACGGTCTCTCCTGGAACCATTAGCTCTGGATGAAGATCTCTCAGCCGTGTCCCTCGAGTCGATATACTCCGAAGACTTGCGATGCTTGCGCTCGACAAAGTAAAAGAAAACTGCAACAAGAGCGATCAAGGCCACTCCTCCTGCAACTCCTCCTGCAATGGCTGTAACATTCGTTTGGCCACTCTCAGAGTCCGAATCACCATTACCACCGCTGTTGTTGCCACCTTTACCGCCTCCATTCGCATTCTTATTGCCATCTCCTGGTCCGGATCCTGCTCCATTATTAGGATTACTACCAGAATCTGGGAGACTCTCTGATGGTGGTGGCGGAGGTGGAGGCGGAGAATTGGGAGCTGGGACAATGTTACTTTTGACCCAATTTCCAGAAGCAAAATTGAATACAAGAGGAAGAGGACCAGGATCTTCAAGCATAGCAATATGACCTATGTTGCAGATGATCCACGTCAGCAGTCTGGCAGACATTTGAAGAAAACGCGAAGGGCCTCCTCGATTCGTGCTTACCTCCCCAAAGAAAAAATGAGAACTCTGTAGCTGCACACGCCCCTAGGATCCTAGCCTCGGTTTCTTTTCCCAGCGGGGTCAGGGTCCGACTTTTCAGATTTAACAAATAGAGTCGTCCCAACAGAGGAGAGTCTTCTGCACCTCCACCGGCATAGAGATAGAGTCTGCTGTCATCAAGAGGGTCTGTCACGAGTAAAGATGACTTTTGGTTAGAATGGATGGGAGACACCATAGTCTAGCAGTGCAATGGATATCAGAAGACGAACCTTTGGCCAGACAATGATACACGAGATAATCGGGCAGAGTTCCTTGAATATCCTAATTTTTTCAGTTGATTAAAACAAAGGTTTTAGGTCTGGGATTGAGATACGAATAGCATTGAGAGGAAAGGCCTTCCTAAATCTTACCAAGCGTTCCCATGAATCTCCTTTTAGTATTTCGAAGTACGAGTATGTGAAGTTGATATGAGTTGACGCCAAAATTGTACCACCATTTAGATAGGGTGTCCAGACAGCCGAAGTAGCGCCCATTTGAAGCGGGATTGCAACAGGGGTGGCACCTTCATCGGCCCTGGTCATTTGTCCATCTCCAAGGAAGTAGATATCTCCTTTTGGTGATAGAACCAAAACTATCCCTGCATGATGTACTTGGATCAGGTTGAACGTCAAACCGGGGAGATCTCTCCATGTTTTTTTTTGGCTGTCGAGGACTCGAGCGACAACTTTAGATCGAAAACCGCCAATATCCTCAAAGCCTCTTACAACGAGATCTCCGTTTGGTAGTAAAACTCCTGCTGCTCCTTCTGTAGTCCAGTTTGCTCCGGCCGGTTTCAGGTTTGTCCATGCTGGATTGTTGACTGTCCAGTTTTTACTCAAGTCAAGCTGGAAGTAATCTGTACTCGAGCCTGGGCCACTGGCGATGGTACCTCCTTGTATAATAAGATGGGTTCTCGTGGCAACAAAAGCCGGATGGTATGTAGCTTTATTCCAAGGAGTAGGGTTGTTTCCTTGTGCATCAACGAGTAGAGTACACGTCAGTAGTGTAGACACCACCACCAATAAGGCTCCAAAGAATCGTGAGATGGTGGCCATTGTTGCTTGAAGGACTTGATGACGGACAGAAAGGGGGTTGGGGGTAGGGTATTTGGAGCGAATTGACTGGACGCAGAGAACAAGAGGTGTTGGGAGTAGACTCTCCCTTTCCTCTCTTTGTTGGCTCGACTGGTATGAATAGATGAAAACTCGAGGATGAGGATGGAGGAATGAAGAAAGATTATAAATGAGGATCATTCGGGTGATGGATGAGGAAAAGAGAGAGAGATGAGGAAGAGACAAGAAGTATGTATGTGTGGCAGATCTGTGTGTGTAGTGTGTGTGTGTGTTATTCAGAGTTCAGGAGTGTTTCGTCGTTCCCTGGTAACAAGAAAATCCAATCGATAAAAAAAACAGGTGTGCGCAGGACAAATGCTGTGTTCGGCCTCATTTCGCAAACCATGGCACTTTCTTTCTCGTGACAAAGGCAATTATGACAAACAAATAGCAGGAAAATGTCATTTTGGACACTTGGTCATCTTCAATTTTTAATAGCCGTTCTTTTTTTTTTTCTTTTTCCTTCCTATTTCTCGCTTTTTTACTTTCGAGCCTGAGATCCTGCTCCTCCAGTCTTTGACTCCAGATCCCCAACAGACGCGGCCTTCTCCAATGCCCACAAATGACCTTGTACTTCTCCAACCAAACTCAAAAGTCCATCTCGTGTCTCCTTCATCCATTCAAGTCGTTGAAGAATCTCTTGACGCTCAGACGCCTTGCCTCCCTTGCCATTCAACTGTCTCAAAGTCTCCAACTTTGATTCACTCGACTCCATACCAGATTGTCTCAAAGTCAAATCGGAGTCTCCTCCGTGATGCTTGGCTTTGTTTGCAATCATCAAAGAGATTCGTTCAAGAGCATCATGGAGTCCCTCACCAGAACCCCTGCCTCCTACTTCAATCTCCTTGGACAAAGCATCACTGTCTTCTCGACGGTTACTGCGACCCAAAAGGCGATCAGCAATCGAACTCGACAATGCCGTGTGAGGAGGTATCTCACCCACGGGACTGCTCACCATTGCTGGAGAAGCCAGGATCTTGTCTTCTGCTTCACTGAGGGCATCCTTGCTCTCGCTCTTGCTCAATTGTTCGGTAGTCTCCTTTGTCACTGTCGAGTCCATGGTTCCTTCTGCAAAGTGGACCGAATGTGCCTCTCCAGTGGATTCAGTCTCTCCAGCGGCAGTCGAGACAGGGGTGCCTGAAGTGGTCAGATATCCGAGCTCAATGAGTCTCTTTCGAGTCCTCTCGACTTCTTTGGTCAAATCTTCAGATCGTCCTCCACTACTCAACATTCGTTGCTTAGGAGGCGCATCTGATTCCTCAGTCTGCGAAGCCTGTCCCTCGCGTTGACTCTGAGCAATCGACTTGACAATCGAACCTAGCTTACGCTTTGCAAACACCATGTTGAGCGAGTTTGTGTTCAGTCGCTCCTCGAGGGGGACATCCTGAGCACCCTTTCCACCTGCACCTGATTCCCCATCGTTCGCACTGGGCTCTGCATCTGGATTGGCTGTCTCATCTCCCGCGGCCTCCTGTGCTCGACGGGTCTCGACAAGTCCCATCATTAACATTGCAGCATGAGACATCAAGAACTTGGCACTCAGACTGTGTCTGCTGTTGGGCAATCTGGCAAGACTCAAGGCTCGACTTGAGGCAGCGGAAGAGCCACCTTGGTTGGGCGAATCAAGCAATTGCTCTCCTTCCTGGAAGCTGGCCGATTTACCCATAGTACCTCCTGTGATACTCAAGCTAATCTCGGAGATGGTCCTCTGTCTTGATTTCGACTGGGCATCGATGTCGCTTCCGGGGTCGCTGATACTCTCATCGTCCTCATCTGCATCGTCTACATCAACATCCCGAGCATCAGAGCCTCCTTCTTCAGTCTCTGTTGGCTCGTCGTCCTCAGTGACAGAGTTGGTGGCAGCCGAAGGGGCTTCTCTCGCAGAACTAGATCCATCATCCGATACCGATCGATGCAAAGATGGCTTGGCCGCAAGTGCTGAAGGTTCGTCAATCAGAGTCTCTACCTTGACTGTCGAGTCTTGCTCCACGGCTGGGTCAGGCTGGCTTTCGTGTTCGTCACTCAGCTCGTCGCCTACATCCTCATCCCCAACCTCAGCTTCTTCCTTCTTGACGTCCTCGAGATCATTCGAAGCATGGGTGTCCTTGGAGTCGAGTACCGTCTCTACCGCCTTGGCCTTTGTCGCTACTGGTTTATCAGAACCAGTTGTCATCGAGCTTGCTCGAGATCGCACACTAGAGGTAGGGAGCCAGTTGCTCTTGGCAGATGTCCTGGTTCGCTGTCGGGGAGTAGCGTCCTGAGATACTCTAACAGGCGAGTTGGTCACTGTTCGGTCCCTAGGAGCACTTCTATTCCATCCAGGCTGCTCGCTATTCGTCCCTGTCCTGGTGACTGTCGAAGACTTGGGAGTAACAGGTTGCGAAGAAGAGTTGTGGCGAGATCGGACGACGGGCGTCTTGGAGACTGCTCCAGGGACTCTTGCACGAGCAGAGGTAGAAGCAGCACTCATCGAGGGCGACGATGGCGTGAGATGGGCTGGCTTGCTCACTGTGACTGGAGCAAAGTTGATCTTTGAAGGATCCTCGGAGCGTGTTCCTGTAGGCTTCCTTGCATGGCTGGCACTCCAGTCTGCTGCAGTTTCGTCCGCACGCGAGTCGTCGTCGCTGACAAGGGAGGTGGCAGAGTTGCGGCGCGATGTGTTAGTGTACTCGTTGGTGTGAGTACTCAATCGGTCCGTTGATTGTCTCAGTCTTGTTCTCCGCACTCTGTTTGTCGCCGACTGAGGCGATGGAGCTGCAGGTGGATCTGCAGTCTTGGACTGAAGATATGTTGGAAGGGTGACATTTTCATCAATTCTATGCTGAATACGACGGACTAGCTCCTTGTTGAGTCTCCAAACCAAAACACATCCGTCGGCACTGGTGGAGATAATGCGCTCAAAGTTGTTTGTGAACCGGACGCTGGTGACTAGTTCAGAATGACAAATCATATGCCCAAGACATGTTCCGCTGAGCATATCATAGATACGAATCGACTTGTCGCTTCCACAGGCAGCTGCAATCGTTCCAGTAGGGTCCAAGCTAAGATGCGTCATGCTGCACATCTCTGCCATTCCTGCCGTCGCGTCGTCACTCTTGATTTCGGCCTTGAACGATTTGATAGGCTTTCCGCTGTCGAGAGTAAACACATTGAATCTTCGGTCTCCAGAAACAACCGAAATCGTTTGACTGCTATTGTGCATGCCCATCTCGAAAAATGTGGCTCGTCCTGGAGCTTGGTGGTATGGCTGGAATGTCATTCCATCAGAGTTCTAGTAGTTAGGGTTGACAGAGGTAAAATTCTCTGTTAGCTTCCAGGTTTGTCATTCAAGACTCGAATGTTCCTCGAGTAGAATGCTCCAATGTACCTTGTTGCAGTTGCGGAAGATAATGCTCTTATCAGCACCACAACTCATCATCCTGGAACCGTTTGCAGTAAACTTGATACTGGTGATAGAAGAGGAATGATCATCCAAGGTCTGCACCAACGCATAGTCATTGATGGCGTCAAACACGTGAACTAGGCGATCACGTCCGGCGGTCGCCACCAACAATGGTGAATCCTGACTCGATTCCGTAAAGTCAATGGCCATGATTTCGCTGTCATGGGCTTCCTGATAAGTGACCTGGGAAAATGAAGTCAAGTCATGGACCCTGTTCCAGTACATGGTCGACATTGTTAGATTCAAGGTCAGATACTCCTACTAGAAATCCTTTCAATCGCAGTCTGCATTCATGGTGGTGACTGAGCCTACCTCAAGTTGCCTCCTTTATCTCCCGAAGCCAAGTAGCGACCATCGGTGCTAATTCTAGCGGTTCGAATTCCACATTCCAATGGCACCAGGTTGAACCCGGGCTCAATTCCATCTAAAAAAGGGCGGCAAAAATGTTCACTAGTCATTAATGACAGCTCTCTATTTTGCCACCTACATAAACAATCGCCAAAAAAGAGTGCTCAGAGTGTGAGCAAGGGAGCTGACATACCTTGATGCTCAGGTACTTGAATCCATGCCTTTGTATTGTCGTCCACATAGAGCACCATCAATAGATCCTTATGCGTGGATGGAGAAGCAACATCCTCTGGTTCTGGTGCCTTGCCCTCCGATGCTGGCGCACCAGAGGGATTGTCTTCCAGATCCCAGAACTTGATCGTACCATCCGCTGAGAAAGTGATGAAAGTACCCTCAGGGAACCGAGATTTGGCTTCGCCCTCCCCAGCGGGCTCTGGCACCATCTACAAGGTAAAAAAAAAAAAAAAAAAAAAAAAAAAAAAAAAAGCTCCGAGTTAGCAAGATTTTGTTTTTGTCAAGATTGCAGGGGAAGTAAAAGTTTAGCCTGCAATTGTCTTGTTCTAGGCTGTCCTTACCTCAACGCCCCAGACACAATCAGAGTGGAAGAGGTGGTTCCTAGAAAGAACAGCATTCTTATGGTCTTGCATATCCCAAACAACCAATGAGCGGTCCGAGTAAATGCAAACAAGCGAGTTGGTAGTCGGGTCGAACTGAGAAGCCAGGACATCTGCATAAAGGGCATTCTCAGGGTCCAACAAGCTTTCGTCTTTGCTATTTTCAATCGTTCCTGGGAAAGCTCCAAGAGGTGAAGGCTTGGGCAAGGTTCCGATGTATTCGAGCGTCTCGTGCGCAAAGAGTCTAGGTAGATGGATGACAGACAGTAGAGTGATGAGAATGCTTGGTACACCATTCAGGAGTGGCATGGTTCCACGAGAGAGCATGACTAGGTCAACCAAGAAGCTCGTGGTCGGAATAAAGATGTTACCTGATGAGTCCGTCCGTGCAGGCGCAGATGACGCAGCGTTCCTCCAAATTGACAGAGTAAGCGCCTCGGACATGGAGGTCGACCCACTTTTCGAGCACCCTGCTCTCTGTGAAGAGACAGAGAGTGCCATTGGAGCTGACGGCATAAGTGAAGCGTCCGTCGGGACTGCAGATGGCATCGACAAAGTTACAGTCGCGCATCTCGCCCAAGATGCCTGAGCGGCCATCCAGGACCTGGACAAAGCTTCCAGACTGAGAGAGAAAGAGAAGAGAGAGAGAGAGGGCGTTGAGCGGATGGTGAATAGACCGAGACAAAAGTGCTCTCATCCCCTTGAATCCCTCCCGTTGATGCCCGATTCTGGATCAAGCTCATTCTCCATATCATATCACAAACGCACATCCACCGTCTCTTGTTCAAACAACAAACACACACACACACACACACAGCACAACTTACCCCAACCTTCTTGGGGGCATTGAGGTACCAAAACTTGATGTGTCTAAGCCCTGCAGTAATGAAGAACGACCCATCCGCAGAGAAAGCAATGGCGTTCACCTAAATACCCGAGGAGGCGGGCGTGGTGGAGCAGACGGAACATTCAAGTGAGTGAAATGGCAAAAAGGTCACAAGGGAAAGAGCAAGTCAAGGACAATAAAAGGAGGACCATGCGCGTCTTACCCTGGTAGTCACTTTGTTGCTGGCAATCTGAGTATTTGTCCTCCAGTTCCAGACATGAACGAACCCGTCATGCTAATGTCGTATTGCAGCCAAAAAGGTCCCTTGTTAGAAGTTTTTTTTTTGGGTTTGTCCGGACTGGTCTACCATGCATTAACGCCCGAGAGAGCCTCTTTTGCCGCTTTTTTTTTTTTTAAAAAAAAAAAAAAAAAAAAAAATGCTCCCCTTCTTTCTCCCCCTGCATGCTATGCTACTACTACTACTCCTACTACAGTAGGCAAGACCCGCGTCCACTGTACCTGAAAACCAAGAGAAACAATATACTTGGAATTGGGCGAAAACTGCAGTGCTTGGACGCCAAATTTATGACCATGCAATTCGCCGACAAGCAGCTGCGATGCTACCTCCCAAACGAGAATTCGCGGTTGATGACCCATCTAGAAGATAAAAAAGAAGAAGGGGGTTCAGGAAGGCAAAAAGCGTACGAGTTAGTGCCAGACAACTCTCCCCTACTCCCCCTCACCCTACAATCCCTCTCACTCTCTCTCTCTCTTTTCTTTCTTTCACACACGCACACCCCTTTTTGTTTCTTTCTTTACTTACCTCTCCAATGGCAAGGAATTGACCATCAGGTGAAAAGGACAGGCACGAGATGGGCTTGGGTTTGATACCCATTTTGTTGCCACCGCTACCACTGGGGGTATCCGTGGAGGTGGGAACCAAGCCAGCCATGGGATTAACGCTTCCAGCACCCATGGAATTGTGCATCCATTGCGAATTGGACGATCCCCCTCCAGCTCGGGGCGAGCCGCTCGCCAGGCCTCTCGAGCCATAACCATGCGAGCCTCCTGATACACCTCCTGGACCCGCGGAAGATGCAGCAGAACCCGATGAAGAACCAGTAGCTCCTGAACCAGATCCTCCGACTCCTGAGGACGATGATACACCATCGCTCCCGGGGGTCTTGAGAGTGGAACTACAGAGGAGTCCGACCTGACGGTCGAGTTTGTGGTTGTAGAGGACGACGACACATCCGGCCGCGTACGCGACTAGATCGTGTGTTCCATTGACGGAGAGGATCATGGGCTTGTTCGAGGTCAGGCCAAGGACCCGCTCAAGTTTTAGCTAAAAGGGAAGGGGAGAAAAGTATGTGTAGGGCATTGTGGGAGAAGAGGAGAGAGAATGTGTGCATGGGGTAGAAGTGGAGGAGGAGGAAGAGGAGGAAGAAGAGGTGGTGGTGGTGGTAGGGGTGGTGGCGTGAAGATGGCGAAATGAGAACCATGTTCATTTTTCTTTTTCTTTTTTCCCAGAGACATTTGGGTCGGGTGAGCAAATAAAAAAAAAAAGGCGTGTTTTTTTTTTTTTTTTCCTTTTTTTTTACCATGCATTCCTGTTCCTTCCGCTTTCGCCGCATGCCAGAGCTGGTGTTGGCGGAAGAGGATGCATGGGAAGAGGATATGCGACCGGTCTTCCGAAGCATGTTGTGAAAAAAAAATGGGAATAAAGTAGAATAGGAGAACGGTCAATGTGAGTGTGGTGCCTCCTGCTCTGTTGTTACTGTCGCTGTCTACTGCTGTCGTTGTCGTTGCTGTTTTGTCGGGGGTGGAGAGACAGAGAGATAAGTCAAAGGATTGAAGAAAAGGATCGGTAATGAGGATGGAGAATAAAAAAGTGCAGAGGAAAAGAAAAAGAGAATGAAGGATCGCGCGAGTGCCTCCTCTGCGAATGCAGTTTTATAAACGGAGATGGATGGATGGATGGATGGATGGATGGATGGAATGGATGGATGGAATGGATGGAGAAGAAAAAAAAAAGGATGGGCGGAGAACAAGATGTGCGCGGAATGAAAGAAAGAAAGAAAGAAAAGAGAGAAGGAGAAAGAGAGCGAGAAAGAAAGTGAGAAACTGCATTCCGGGTGCCACACGGTGGCGGGTGGCAGTAGGAAGACCGACCGTCCGTCCGTCCAACGAACTCTCTCTCTTTCTCTCTCTCTCTCTCTCTCTCCTCTCTGGCGGAGTGGCCAACTGGACACTGACATTGCATTGGACAGTGAATTATATGAGGCCAGGCACCAAAAGGAAAGGCCAACGGGGAGTGGCCCACTTTGCCCACGAATCCTCCGAGGACCCAACTAAGGAAAACGCCTCCAGCCAACAATCACCTCTCTCGAACCACTCATCTTTTCCCGACATGTGCCTTGCAGCAGCGGTCGTTGAGAAGAAGAAGAAGAAGAAGGATGGGGGGAGGTAAAAGGCACCACCACACACACAGTGTCTCTCTTTCTCTCTCAAGAAGGGGAAAAAAGAAAAAAAAAAATGTCAGTTACGACTAGAAATCCCTTTCCTGTCATGTTCTATAACAACCTTTTTTTGGATTCTACCCGTCCGTCTGCTCGTTTTAGTTGTCTGTCGAAAGGTCTAAAGAAACAGGCTCGTCAGTGTCGATCCTGAATATCCTAATCATGGTGATGGTGATGATGATGGGTGTTGACGGAGAAAAGAGTTGGGAGACGTTGAAGAAGGCCCGCGCCAATGGAAAGGATGACCCATGTGGTCCTGTTGTCCACAGCTCAGCTCAGCCTTGTTGGCAAAACAGTCAGTGCAACACAACGGTCCTCTTCTTCTTCTTCTTCTCCCCCTGTCTCTCTCGCCAAGCGCGCGTCCCTAAACGCGTTCTTTGATTGGTAGAGATGTCACCCTTAACAGCAGAAGGTCTTTCTGTAACAAAAGGTTCCCTCTTTGCATGACATGACCTTTTCTTCATGCTCCAGGTTGTGCATCCATCGGTTGAACATTTTTCATATAGTTTTCATACTTTTTATCATTGCTCTGGCTTCTTGAGCTCAATAATGTTTATGGGTCCCCCCCTATGCAGAGTATTGTCTTCTTTCTTCTACTCGAAAAAAAAACGACTACTACTACTATCCGCACCCTTTTCTTGCTAATCACGCTTTTTTCAGCTCTCATTCACTCTTTCTCTCTTTCTCCCTCCCCCCCCTCTTCTCCTCTCCTTCCTCCCCTTTTCCTTTTTGCTCTAGTCATCTTCATTCTCATTCTCTACCATGTGAACACACTCACCTGTCCCATCTCATCTCCTCGTCTTTTTTCATTTGATACTGTGGTTGTGATGCAGCTCATTTTCACCCTGGCTAAGAAGCCCTTGTTTGATACTTTTTTTTTTTTTTTTCTCTTTTTCTGGATGGTTGGTTTGTTTGAAGATGGTGTCTGTTTGGTGGGTGGGTGGGTGTAACGGACAGAACAGGGTCATTTTGTCGTTTGGGATGGAAAAAAAAAAAAAAAAAAGGAGTGAAAGAGCAGATGGCAGTAGAGAAGGATTCTTCTATGCAGCAAAGTTGAATAGGCAGGGGAGTGAGGAAGAGAGAGAGTGTGTGTGTGTGTAAGAGAGAGAGAGAGTAAAAAGAGAGTTGCAGTGTGTGTGTGTGTGTGTGTGGTATGGTATGTGGGTATGAGAGTGAGAGTGAGAGAGAGAGAGAAAGACACACACACACACTCTCTCTCTCTCTCACAACAAGTTCTCATGGGATGGGAGAAAAAGTCGACCCAAACAGGAAAGAGCCGAGTGCTTGGTCAACAACGCTATGGAGAAGAAATTATTTTTGGCAAAGGGTCAATTGCGGGGAAACAAACAGCGTCTGCAGGCGCATGCAGTGATTGGCCGAGAGAGAGAAGGGAGAGAGAGTGAGAGTGAGAGAGAATGAGAGAAAGAGAGACACAGACAGACAGGGGAGAATGAACTCATCCCCCCCCAGTCCGATGTAGTCCAGCCCAGCCCAGCCCAACCCAACCCAACCCAACCCAACCCAGCCAGCGTGCGAAAGTAAACCCCAGGGCGTAGTCTTTTTCTTTTCCCGCTATTCTCACTCTCTCTCACTCTTCAAAAGCTGTCTGTGGATGGTAAACTGGCCCTGATGAAGGGGTCCCATCTCCTGCCATACCTCTGTCCCTTTTTTTTTTTTTTTTTTTTTTTTTTTTTTCTCATTCTCGACTCTCTCTTTCTCTCTCTTTCTCTCATTCTTTCTCTCATTCTCTCATTAAATTAAATTATCCTCTGCCATCCTACCACCATCATCATCTCTTTAAGAAAAAAAAAAAAAAGTAGTCACAAAGCTTTTGACAAGTTTTTATCCCACGGACACACTCACTCAGTCACTCACTCGACACAAACAATGGCCCTCATCCTCGACTCAACCCCAACCCTTGTCCCTTCCTTGCGCCCTCCAGAGCCAAGGAAACTACACCCTCTCCTCTTGCCTGAAATCATCACCCGTGTCGGCCAGTTCCTCTCTCTCTGGGTCCAGCCCGGTGATGACCCTTTCATGCTCTACTTTACTCCAAAGGACCTCTTGAACGCCTGTCTCGTCTGCAAGGCCTTCCGCGCCAGTCTCTTGCCCACGCTCTGGTACGTCTACGACGGCTACCGCATGCGTGATGTCCCTCATGATGTCCTCATCAAGTACTCGCCCTTCTTCAGGATCATCACCAGTACCGGTTCCTTCAAGGGTCCTTTCCATTGCAAGAACCTCGTCGAGCTCTCTACCGTCTACGGTCAGGAATGGTCGCGAGAGTTGATCATTTCTAACCCAGGCTTGAAGCGACTTGCCTGGGGTGGACCCTTCAGTAGAAGGATCGAAACATTAGAACAATTGCGCGAGTGGGAACAAGAACTCAAGGCAGTGCTTGTCCTAGGTAATCTGGACCAGCTGTCCACCTCTGGATTCAGCTTGGGAGAAGGTATCTTTGTCAAGGTCCTGAGAAACAATGCCTCGCGTCTGCGCAAACTCGCCGTCTCTACCGTCGCTGGTGTGACCTCGCTTCAAGGCCTGGAGCTCCCACACGTTGTGGATCTCCACGTGACTTTTGGCGCGTCTATGGACAGCGCGCCCGCTTTGGTCGACTTGGTTCGTTGTTGCCCAAAGCTCCAGCACCTTTCGTTGGCGGGCTCCAAACCGCATCGGCCCAACCCTCCCGTGCATCAACTTTCCTTCATGGGTCCACCGCCGCTCCCCAACAACAACAACAACAACAACAACAATAATAATAATATTATTATTATTCAGAACAACAATATACCCAACAATGCCGCCAGTACTCCGCTCCTGTCGTCTGCATCTTCCTTACCCAGTGATGAATTTGATGTGATGCGTTTAGCTCAGAATTTGGCAGAGTGTTGCCCTGACTTGGTCTCGATCGTCTTTTCAAGTGAAAGGTCCAATATGAACATGGTTCAGAGTCATTGCTTCCTCTCCTCTGCCGAATGTGCCGCCTTGGTTCGAAGTGCTCCTCGATTGCAAAACTTTGTGGCCGAGGTTCCTGTCCTGGACGATGGTCTTGTCTCGGCCCTTATGACTCGTCAAGAAACTCTTTCAACTCTAAGGCTTTACCTCAAAAAGACTGAACTTGAACACGAAACGACGATTGTGGATCGGTCTCGAGAGATGCGATGTGTTCGACAACTCAAGTCGACCGCGTTTCGAAAACTTGAACATCTTTGTTTAAAGTGGGATATGGATCTGGTAGAGCAGCAAGAAGAATTACAACAGCTAGAGATGTTTGTAGATGAATCTTGGAGTCCATCCTTGGCCTTGTCTCTTCAAAAATTGGAAATTGGAGGATTGTTTGTGCCTAGGACCTTGCAAGAGCAAAAAGGACAACAGGAAGAACAAAAGCAGCAGCAGCAACAGCAAGAGGACCCACAAAATCAACAACAGCAACAACAACAACGCCCACCAACAACCGAAAAGTGGGAAGCAATTTCAATTCCAGAGAGATCACCAACACGTCTTGGAATTCACTCGACGATCTCACAGGAAGGGATCTACCATCGGCATGAACAACAACAGGGGCGTCATCGTTTGTACCGCCATGCAGATCCGGAACAGTCCATGTTTCTGCATATTGAATCCCTGGTGGGGCTTCGAGAGCTTTCTCTCAACTCGGTTGACTATCGGCGCAAATCCTTGGTACACAAGTCTATCCTTTGACGATCCTGTAATTTGAGCAGCCTTTTTTTTTTTTTTTTTTTTTTTTTTCTTTGTTTTGGGGGTGGGGTCGAGTGTGAGCGGGGGGAGAAGAGGAGTGAGAAAAAAAAAAATCTCAACTCCTATTCTTCCCCACACCTTTTTCTTTCTTTCTTTTTTTCTTTTCTTTCCTTCATTCTTGAAACCATTCCCATTTTATATATTTACACACACACACACACACACACGCATCTAGCATCTTAATAGCATCCATTTTCTTTTCTTTTCTTTTTGAATACTCTTAATATTTTTAAATATATATAAATGTATATATAAACTCTATTTCTTTTATAATGCAGAATGGTCATGTTGGGTGAATGGTTCGTTTCCTCCTGTCGAAGAATGTTGCTTGGCCTTGGCACTCTCAAACGATTGTCGAAGTCGTCGACCATCCTTCGTCATATTCGCTTCTCCAATCACTCGTGGAAGAATCACATTCAGGGCCCAGTCTGCTTCTTGAAGCATCTCGGGCGATCCTTCCTTGATACAGGTCTCAATATACTCACCCAACACATACTTGTTCACATACACCAATCGCTGCTTGCTTCGATCATGACTCCATGGACCCTTGGGTCGTGGTCTCTTTGGCTTGAAATCCGATGGCGTCGAGACGGTTGCAGGGTGGTTAAAGAGCAATGACCTAGATCCTTGACCTTCATTACCATCTGGACTACCGAGGAGCGACTTGTCAATAGAGTCATTGGTAGTAGAAGACGATGAAGAAGCCCAAGACTGTTTCTTGGTCTCGCCCGTCAAGTAATGCATCACCACCTGAGCATCTCTCAACCTCTCCTTTGGTCCATCGTTGAACCCAGTCGACATGCGCTTGTTCATATCTATCAATTGACTACGCTCACGCAAATGCGACAGCAGCAACAAGTTCAAGATGGAAGCCGTCCTGGACGAGACAGGCACTCGCTCGACAAGATGTTCGACAGGAGTCGCAAACTTGGCCACTCTTGCTGACAACTCTCGGTTCGAGACTTGGAGAACAGAAGGAGTGGGATCAGAAAGATCGTCTTCCAACAACAAATGGTTGAGCTGGTATCGTTTCTTGGACTCAACTACCATCTTTTCGAGCAATTGTCGTTCATTGGCCACATACTCCTTGAACAACTTTCTGGCTCCTGCATAGTCGCCTCGTTTTGTGACCGAGTACTCCATCAGGAACTCGTAAAACTCGCCACTCAACTCCATTCCACGGTCACGCATCTCTTCCAACAGAGCTTGACCCTCGGTCTCGGTACCCTCCAGCATCAGACATGCGCGGACAAGTGGCTCATACCACTCTCTGGTCTTTTGAATCTCCTTTGAGAACTGAACCACCAACGACCGAGCCGTGGCCGTGTCCCGAGTTCGAATACAACAGTTCAGCAGACCTGTCATGATGGCAGGTGTAATGGCAACTGTAGGCACCTCCTTGGTCAGATCATGACGGACATACCGGAGAACATATCTTGCCAACTTTTCTTGACCCTGAGAGGCACCAATGACACTCTGGTAAAGCGTGGCATTTCGTTCGATACCAAGCAAAGGTAGCTCCTCCCACCGACACAACAACTCTTCCAGTCGGTCACCAAAGGCTAACCCTGCTAGGACTGTGGCGAGTGTGGTCGAATCATGGTAAAGATGAAGATCCGTGTTCTCGACACCTGTATCAATCGATCCAGAAGAAGCCACAGAGGTTTTAGATCCCAAGGTCTGCTCTGATACAGATCCAGATTCAGAACTGTCCTCCTTGAAGCCTAGGACCGACTTCATTCTCTCCTCAACCTTTTGAATCAACTCGAGACTCACTGGGTAAAGCTGACTGGCATACATCCACTGACCAGCCGCAAAGGGAGAATGCGAATACAATCCACAACAGGCATCCAACAGAGGCTTAAAGTCTTGAGCACTGGTTGGTTGATAACCCTCTCGGATCATTTCCTCAAAGACATTCTCCACCTTGGCAAAGACCTTTCCATCCACACGCGATGGACGAAACTGTCGTGTACGAGACAAGCCTTCCATCAGGGTGAGATAGGTGCTCTTGAGTGGTTTGAGTCCCTTTTGCTTCATCTCTTCAATGAGCACTGCTGCATGTCTTTCGATCGGCCAATGTTGAGAGTCCAACAGATTCAGTCGAGTGCCCACCTTCATGGCCCAGTCATAGTCTTCCACATTCAATTCAGAGCGTGGAATAGAGTTCATGATTTCCCTTGTTCTCGTTTCCAGATACTCGGCCTCCATTCTCTCGAGTACGTTTAGCTTTGGAGGAGTCAACATTCCAGGAAGAACATTCTCGGGCATGACATCCGATTGACGGTTCTTGAGCACTGTCGAGTTGGCATGGATCATTCGTTCCAATGCCACGGCACTAGACTGAATAAAGAGTCGACCGAGCTGAACCAACTGTTGAGGATCAAAGAGCTCTTGACCATTTTCCAAAGGTTTCTTGGTCATATCAGAGCATGTCTTGTAATTCTCTCGGATCAACTCATAGTCTCCAGTCTTGACATGTTGACGAGCAATCGCAAGAACTGGTTCGAGTGTGGGCAAGGTGTGGACGGTTGAATAAAGAGTCTTGACAATCTCCATGGCTCGTCCTGTGGAGCCAACATTGGCCAAAGCCTCGGCCATGGCCATGTAGAGTCGAGCGTTGGACTTTTGGAGAGGTTCCAGTCTAGGGATGATTGCCTGGATTTTCTTCTTGGCTCCTGCATTTCCAAAAGCCTATTTTTTTTAAAAAAAAAAAAAGTAGAAAGGAGAAATGACTCTTTGAAGTTAGATACGTAGCTATTGTCATATCTTTCATGCCAACACGCATAGACACAAGTACATATTTTTTTTTAAAAAAAAAAAAAAAAAAAAAATTCAACGGACCTGAAGAACATAGCCCCACAATTGATCATCCATCTCCACACCTTCAGCCTTCATCAATTGATCCGCCATCAAATACGTGGTCGTATCCAATTCCTTTCTTAAAGGATGACTAGGCAACAAAATCGTCGTCATGGCTTTTCCTCCTTCACTTAACCGAGCCGCTTCATGAATACATTCAAACATCCCCTTCCACAGCGCTGCATTCAACGGCAAATCCAATTCAGGCAATTCCCACAACTCGGGTGACATCACAGCAGGCAATCGTCCATGTCGAATAGCATCCACAAGGATCCAGGCCGATTCCCAGGATCGTCTCCCTCCTTGATCCAAACAAGAAAATGATGAGGGAGAACTAGCCACTTGAAGCAAAAGTAACAAGGTTTCTTGATCCGGTTGAATATCAGCTTGGCCATGATGAATCGCTTGACGACTCATCTCGGTCAAGATCCCGATCGCACTCTGAACAGGATCCAATGCTGATCCAACAAGCGCATCATTGTTGTTGCTGTTGTTGTTCACAACAGTAGTAGTGGTGGTGGACGAGAGAGATGCAAAGGCCTGAGGAGTTGTAGACAAGGTCTTGAGCAAGAAATGATACACGTCCTTGTTAGTGGATGAATTAGTGGCGGTGGTGGTAGCGTTGGTAGCGGTGGTGACTCCTGCTGAAGTGGATCGCGTCATGGACGATGGCTGGAAAGCAGAACAAGCGCGTTGGAAACCCTCATAGTCTGCTTTGATCAAATATTGCTCCAGTTCTTGAATGGTGGCGTTGGATCCTGAAGAGACAGTGTTAGAAGTTCCAGCAGGTGGTTGCGTGCTATAGACTATTATCAAGGCCAATAGAGAAAGAAAGAAAGAAAGAAAGAAAGACAGAAAGAGAGGAAAGATGGAGGTAAAGTAGGAAGAGGGCCAAGCACTTTTGTTAGCCAGATTCGTTCTTTTTCGAATAATAAAAAAAAGAAAGAAAGAAAAAAGATACCCTCACAAAAGGAGTAGAGAAAAACATACATCGTTGAGGCCATTGAGTTCGATAGCAAGCAACAAGCTCTCTATGGTATGCAGTAGCAGTGGCAGTTGCAGTGGACCTTGTCGCTGCCAGTCGCGACTGACAGGCAAGAGTAGAGCCAGCTCTGGAAGGAAGGAGTAAAGATGTAGGGAGGAGCTTTGCCGTTGGTTGGGTTGAATGCAAAAGACCAGAGGGGGAGGTGGTAGAGGTAGGTTGGATACGGGCCCTGCCCGTGATCGCCCTGCCCAAGGGAGATCCAGCCTTTGCTGTCCTTGCAACAGAATGCATTTGAAAGGAGTGACTAAAAAGGAAGAAATGTGAAATTGAGTTCCCAATGGGTAAGAGGGGGGAATGGGAACAGATCAGCCCAAGAATGGATTCCTCGAGTCTGAATAA
Organism: Mortierella sp. BCC40632; assembly: GCA_011634665.1. NCBI lineage: Eukaryota > Fungi > Mortierellomycota > Mortierellomycetes > Mortierellales > Mortierellaceae > Mortierella > Mortierella sp. BCC40632. The sequence continues at coordinate 365,926 of WAEK01000024.1, forward strand.
AAGCGCGTGTGAGAGGTAAGGTAGAGTGAGGTCGGGTCGAAAGGGGAGAGTGGGGGAAAGGAAGAAAGTGTGAAGAAGAGTGGAGAGAGAGAAAAAAAGTAATGAGCAAGTAGCTCAAGAGAGTGGATCCAGTCAAGGTCCCGTTCGTTGGAATCAAGTCCCACTTGGAGCGGGTCGTTAGTAGAAGATCAAGACCCGGCGAAGAGCAGGATAGAGCAAGAGAGAGAGTAGGAGTGAGAAACTACCAAGAGAGTCACAAAAAAACGTGACCCACAAGCCACACACAAAAAAAGAGAGAGAGAGTTTCGAGCAAAAGATGTATTTCTATGCGACTACGGTCAGAATGGAGTGAGAGGAGGAAGAGGGGGAGGAGAAGGGATTATACATGAGATCAATGGGAGAAGAAAATAGAGAGAGAGAGAGAAAGAGAAAGAAAAAATGTCGACACTATCCTTCTTCTAAACACTTAAAAGTGGATAGGCTTGCCGCTGGCAGCCATGGCAGCCTCCTTAAAGGCCTCCGAGAGCGTAGGGTGAGCGTGGCAGGTGCGGGCAATGTCCTCAGAGCTGGCACCATACTCCATGGCCAAGACACCCTCAGCAATCATCTCACCAGCGTTGGGTCCAATGATGTGGATACCCAAAACGCGGTCAGTCTCCTTGTCAGTGACAATCTTGACCATACCCTCAGCATCAGCGTTGGTGCGAGCGCGAGAGTTGGCAGCAAAGGGGAAGGTACCAATGTTGTAGGCAACGCCAGACTTCTTGACCTCATCCTCAGACTTGCCGCACCAGGCGACCTCGGGGTGGGTGTAGATGACCGAGGGGATCACATCGTAGTTGACGTGACCGTGGCCACCGTTGATGTACTCGACAGCAGCAATACCCTCCTCCTCGGCCTTGTGGGCCAACATGGCACCGTAGGTGACATCACCAATGCAGCGGATGTTGGGGACAGCGGTGCGGAACTCGGAGTCGATGGGGATACGGCCACGCTCATCGACCTGGATGCCAACGTTCTCGAGGCCAAGACCCTCGGTGTAGGGCTTGCGTCCGATGGAGACAAGGACAACATCGGCATCGAGCTATGGGCAAAGAAAAAAAAAATAGAGCAAGGAGCACAGGAGAGAGAGAGAAAAAAGTGGAGTGGGGAGCAGAGTTTAAGATGTGAGCGACGGGCAACTTTGAAAGCATCTCCAAGCGGCGAATATCGGAGCTATCCCCTAGGGAAAGGGGGGGGGAAAAAAGGGTGGGAGATGTCCACATACCGTCTCAGCGTCGCCACCCTTGGCAGCCTCAACCTTGACACCGACACGGCCATCGGCGAGCTTCTCGGTACCAACGACCTTGGTGTTCAACTTGAACTTGAAGCCCTGCTTGGAGAGAGTGCGGTGGAAGGCCTTACTGTGGAGGGAAAGAGAGAGAGAGAGAGATTGGGTCGCGTCAACACTCGACATTCTCTTTGAGTACTTTTTCCAAACAACCAAGCAAGAAATATTAAATAAAAAGGAAACTTACGCCATGTCAGAGTCCATACCGGCACCGACGGCACCGAGGTACTCAACAACAGTGACCTCGGCACCAAGACGCTGCCAGACAGAGCCCAACTCGAGACCAATGACACCAGCACCAATGACGACCATCTTCTTGGGAACCTCCTGGAGGTCCAAAGCACCAGTCGAGGTGACAATCTGCTTCTCGTCAATCTCAATGCCGGGGAATCCCGAGGGAACGGAACCAGTGGCAATGAGGATGTTCTTGGCCTTCAAGGTCGAGACAGTGCCATCGAGTCCAGTGACCTCGATCTCGTTCTTGCTCAAGAACTTGCCAGCGCCCTTGTGGTAAGCGACCTTGTTCTTCTTGAAAAGACCCTCGATACCCTTGGTCAATCCAGTGACGGCAGTCTGCTTGGCCTTCAACATGACGGGGAGGTTGAGCGAGACGCCGTTGACTAGAAAAAAAAAAAAAAAAAAAAGATTTAGAAAGACCCGTGAAGGGTTAGGAACACCATTCTCACTTTCTTTTTTCATTTCCTTCCTTTGACTTTTTTTTCCTTTTCTTTTTCTTAAACACGCTCAGATGTTGATGAACGTACCGTCAATGCCGCGGGACTTGAGGTCGTGCTGGGTCTGGTGGTAGATGTGCGAGTTGTTCAACATGGCCTTGGAGGGAATGCATCCGACGTTCAAGCAGGTACCGCCAAGAGTGCCACGCTTCTCAACGCAAGCAGTCTAATAAAATGGATATGAGAAAAAGGGAGACATAGAGCCCCAAAAGAAAAACATATGGATGGTTTTTTCGTCAGTATTGCTTTTGGTTATTGTTGCTATTGTTGTTGTTGTTCTTGTTGTTGTTGGTTTTTTTCTTGCAGCACGCAGCCATTGCAGATTGTGTCCATGAGATAGCAGTATACAGTCCTGGTGGAAGAAAGAGAGAGAGAAAGATTCTCCTGAATGTGCAATGGATGTCGACCTGCAGGAAAAAGAACGGGTCCAAAAAAGAGAGAAAGAGAGAGAGAGAGAGAAACACACGTTACCTTGAGACCAAGCTGAGCAGCCTTGATCGCGGCAACATAACCACCGGGACCACCTCCGATAACGACCAGATCGAGCTCCTCTGCAATTGTCCGGAAAACCACAGGTCAAGAAAGGGGGGAGAGAGAGAAAAAAAAAGAAAAGATATATAGGGTTACAGAGAGAAAGAGGATGGTTAGCTCTACAACAATAACAAGAGAGAGAGAGAGAGAGAAAAAAAGTTTCTCACGGTTTGCTCTGGCCACTCCCAAAAATATCTCGATCCGCGTATTATTTCGCCTTTTCCCCCCAACCCAACCCAACGTTAAAAAGCGCAGACCAGAGAGAGAAAGAGAGAGAGAGAGAGAAGGGCTCTGAGGCTTACCAGTGGCAGTGGAGTAGAGACGAGGAAGAGAGGTGAAGACGGGAGCGCGGAAGGTGGGCGCATGACGGGCCGCAATCTATTTTCGAGTCGAGACAATCAATGTGCAAGGGTCAATGTATGTGTCAGAGTCAAATGTTAGTAAGAAGGAAGGAAGAGGAGGGCAGTTGGGTGGGACAACGCAACGCGAGAAAAGGTGAGATGAATGCAAGCTGGACGGACCTGGGCGAGAGGGGTCTTGGAGGAGGCGAGGCGAAGCATGGTGTGACGGATGGGGAAGAATGGGGAGAGAGATCGATGGATGGGATGAAAGAAGAAAAAGAAAAAGAAGAAAAAAAAGATGGATGGATGGAAGCGGAAGAGAAAAAAAAAAGGAGAGAGAGTCGGGAGGAAATAGAGAGTGGGTGAGTGAGAGTGAGTGAGTGAGTGAGAGTGAGTGAGTGAGAGGTGAGGTGGTGAGTGAGGAGAGATAAAAGACTGTTTTGATTTTTTTTTTTTATTTTTTGACTGGGTTGGGTTGGGTCCTGTCTGTCTGGGTTGAATAGCCCTTGTGTGTGTGTTGTTGTGCTGGGGAGAATTACAAGTGTTGTGTTGTTTGCCGCTCTCTCTCTCTCTCTCTCCTACACTTCTCTTTTATATCGCCCGTTCTGTCCTGTCCTGTCCTGTCCTGTCCTCCAGTCCCATATCACATCATCCCCTGTCTTGTTTGCTCTGTTGGTCCGTTTGTCAGACGGCTGATGCCGCGTCGTCCTCTTTCTCTGTGGAGATCGGAGCTTCCGTCCCCTGCCGTGCTGATCTAGTCATGGCCACTGCTCAGCTCTCTCACTCGCTCACTCTCTCTCTCTCTCTCTCTGCCCCAACGTTCCTTCCTTAATTGCCCGCCCCTGTCTACACTCACTTTTCTCTCTCTCACTCTCTCTCTCCTGCGACACCCGGTTCCTTTCATAACTCTCTTCCATCCTTCCTTCCTTCCTTCCTTCCTTCTCTCCCCCCCCTCTCTCTCTCTATTCAGGGACGACTTTCTCCTTTGGGCGGCAATCCTAGGAAAACGAATCCTGACCTCTTAGCGAGCCACACAGACCCAAACAGCCAAAGATGCTTCGGACCCATCTCCCTCTTTGGTGCTCCCACCGAACCGAGCGCAGCGCCACCACCACCGCCACCGCCATATTTCCTCTTCCTCCTCTAATACTCTTATTCCTAATTATCCACCTCCGCTCCTCTCATCTCGTCTCATGACAATGATGACAAAGCAAATCCCTTTTTTCCCATTCCAGTCATCCCGTTCCTTTGTTTCCTTTTGCTTCAGGTCCCTCTCCCGGAATACCCATGCTGGCACCCCTGGCCTCTCTCTTTCTTTTTGCTTGTTTACACTTTTTTTTTTTTTTATAAAACTCATCTATCTACATAGAAGACGAACAATCTTACAAGAGTTGCTCGCTCAGCGCAGCCTCAAGGCCATGCTTCTCTGCATAGTATCGGACCTGGTTCTTCTCTAGCAAACTACGGATTCCTCGACCCAGTCCAATCATCACCAGCTCACCCGATGTCGGGTCCATGCCACTCTCACTACCATCCAACCCATTTCCAGGACCGCCACTACCAGGATGTGTATGCATCCGAAGAAGCTCCTCCTCAAAGTCTGTCACACCTCGCAGCTGCAGGCACCGGAGAGTCTTGTTGCGTTCCAGATGGCTCTCAAGAACAGTCATCCATCCAGCAGCCGCATTCCAGATACTCTCTTGATCCTGAATCATGCCTGGCACGGGAGGATAGGCCAGTGCCCAGAAGGAAGTCCAACCTGTCCGGATCCGGAGATCTTGCATCACATTGTTGACTGCAATACTCTGACAAAGACTGTTGAAGCTCGAAAGAGCAAAGTTGCCCTCCTGTTGTTGTTGTGGGTTTCCGACACAGACAGCATCATCGACAATCAACGAGATCAATGATCGATTCATGTTGACAATCTGAGCCACCACACTCAAACTGAGCTTTGACAACGAGATATGGGTCAACGTCCGGTTCTCACTCAACAACTGAAGGACTTCAAAACTCATGAATCCTGGCAAGGCACTACTATTCGAGTTTTGACTCAACAACACTCGACGAGTCGAACAAATGTTGGCATGACGTCCAATACTCTCCATCATGGCCGTCAACCCTGTCTTGGTCAACATGTTGCCTGAAATATCCACCTTGTAAAGAGCTGTCTGTGGACATTCTCCCAAAGCCTTGCTCAACACCAACGCTGCCTCGTCACCCAAACCTGTGTTGGCCATTTGGAAAACAACGAGATGCTTTTGACTGGGTTGGAATGTTGGAGCGGGCCACATGACCTGGACCACAGCCGCTGAACCGACAGAACCGATGTTGGGATTGTTGCTCAAGTCAAAATAACGAAGATCCAAGGATGCAGGAAGAACGGATGAAGCGAGTTCTTTTACACCCTCACCATCCAACGCATTGTTGGACAAGTCCAATTTGGTCAATCGACGGAGATCCTTGTGAACGGAACACAGAACCTTGAGTCCTGAGCCAGTCAGATAGCCATTGGTGAGAACAAGATGCTCCAAATCGGAATTGACGGAAATCAACTTTTTCATGTTGGCGACGGCCTTGTCATTGTCGATCAGGACACCGTCAAAGATGAAATACTTGGCATGGTTCAGGAATCCCGGCAATTTCTCTCTCAAGAGAAAGGGCAATCCCGTCAACTTTAGAAACTCGATCTGGAAACAGGTGAATATCCGACGGATATGCAAATAGATATTGTCCTTGTCCATCAATTCGGACGAGCCTCGGATTTGATTGCCATTGATCTCGACCAAGGTCAGATGAGCCTCGACCAAGGTCTTTGTCAGATTCCGGATCAAGTTTTGGTTGGCGGAGAAGAGTGAGGCATTCTTGCGTTCGGGCTGTTCAAAAAAGGTGGTGGAGAGATGAACAACCGCATGCTTCATCCGACCTTGACCCTTCAACATGGTACTGTAGAGATCAATGGCGGAGGAATTGACGAGTCGAGCTTCACTCTTGACACCACTCTTGTCCGGGAATTCAAACAAATCGTCGAGACAGGCTTGTTGATCGTCCAGTTGAAGACGTCCGGTTTGGAATCCTGTAAAGCAGTTATGACAGACCCACATGTATTTTCCTGGTGCTGGAAAGACAATCTTTTGAAGTCCACAGGCCCAATCGATGGCCTGAGTTGATCCCGAGACATCCCTCATCAGTTGAGCAAAGCCCTCCATGTACAAATGATCGACCAAAGCCTTTTCGATTGTCAATGTGGTGGATTCGACTCCAGTTTCCTTGAGGGTGTCCTTGGCCATGGGCACACGACAGTTGGGCTTGACGATCTTGATAAACTTGTCAGCGAATCGGGACAAGTTTCGACCGAGGGCTGGGTCACAACCAGAGGCGACCATGAGGGTGGTATTGGCCATGTGCTGCAAGACAGTTCCATGGGCCCTCATTTTGGCTTCGGGGTCATTGACGACATAACCCAGATGTTCTGGCATGTGGACAAGATTTTCCTTGGACTCTCTTCTGCAGATGGCCTGACAAGGGGCGATGATACGGAAGGGTTGATAGGTGGCAGAGCCCACGGAGGCGCCGACGAGGGGAGCAATAATATAACAGCGGGGGATGTCTTCTGGAGCGATGGAGGAGAGGAGAGCCGCTGTGCTAGGGTCGATAGGTTTGACCCGTGTTGAGCCCCCAAAGGAGTGCCGGCTGCCATTGGGCAGTCGCCGAAGTGCCGACAGTGACTTTTTTTTTTTTATAAAAAAGAAATCACGTTGGTTGGTGAAATAGGGTTAACGCAAAAGACGCAAATGGGAGAAGAGAATGTGAGTTTTGAGTTTTTTTTTTTTTTTTCTCTCTTGCCTGTGATATTTTTTTTTTTTTTTTCTTTTGGATGTGAATATGGAATGGCATGTTGCTGAAGCCGATCTCCCTTTTTTTTTTTTTTTTCCTCCTCTCATATTCTCTCTTATTCTCTCTTATTCTCTTCCGGATGCAAAACGGTACAGGCGGACTGGGCCAGGGGAGTTACACAACAGAGACTCGGGAAGATGAGAGCAAACAACCTCGATCGCCCTTTTTTCTCCTCCAAGAAAGAAGGAAAGAAAGAAAGAAAGAAAGAAAAAAGAAAACAATTCATACTCTCTCTCTCTCTCTCTCTCTCTCTCTCACACACACAAACTCTCTCTTCTCACTCTCTCACTCTCACTCTCACTCTCACTCTCACTCACACACAAACACACTCTTACAGACAGGCGGGGAAAAAAAAAATATTAAAATAAAATAAAATAAAATAAAATAAAATAAAATAAAAAAGAGAGGGAAACCTACCGAAGAGTTTGACGCTGAACGATGAAGTGTCGGGCGCTCGATTGAGGTCTGGGACCGAGTCAAGGACAAATTCGAAAGATTCGCTTGCAAATCATGAACCGAGTTGGACAGGTCTTGACTCGAAGAATACTGCTGTTGTTGTTGTTGTTGAGAACCATAAGGTCGATGATAAGGAGAGGGACTGACAGGTGGTTGATAATACCCACTCGAACCCGAATGAGTGGACGAGTTGGACGTTGTTTTGTACAGCTGATTCGAATGAGGCACAGGTGAAGGAGAACTCACCACAGGAAAGGCACTAGGAGAAGGTTGTGTATAAGGGTATGGGCTTTGTTGTTGTTGACTATGGTATGGATGCTGTTGTTGTTGTTGTTGCTGATGATGATGATGATGCTGTTGTTGTTGTTGGTGTTGGTTCAGTGGAAGGTAAGGATTGGACTTTTGATAGGCAACAGGCAACGGTTGTGAATTGGGTGGAGAAAGCGGTTGATAAGCTGAGGCCTGATAAGGAGAGTTCAACATGGTCTGAGAAGTATTGATAAAGCCAGGAGGAGTAGGTGGAGGTGGACCTTGAGGTGGAGGAGGCAGCGTAGGTCGCTGGACCAAGTATTCATGAACAGACATGGCCTGGCTAGAGAGCGAAGACTGAGTGCCGAAGGAGGAAGAAGAGGCGCAGGCGTGGTGTGGAGGAGAATGAGGAAAAGAAGAAGTGCGCGGGATGGGGATGGGTTGAGAGAAATACTGAACTTGGCCGTTGTGAGCCACGATGTGTTGGGACGTGGGCGGGGACAGGGGCGGGCTGTGGACGACTGGGGTCGAGGGCGGGCTTTGATACACATGCAGCTGCTGTCGTTTCTGCAAAAGTGGATGGAGCTGCTGCTGCTGTTGCTGCTGTTGTTGTTGTTGTTGTTGTTCGGGATTTGGCTTGGACGCCTTGTAGGACAACGACACCGAGTCTGTAGGTCCGAGCTCGGCATCCAGATAGTGCGCAAACTCTGTCAAGGATGGATCAAGCTAAAGGAGTTGCCAAAGAAGAATAGCATGAGGTTCGAGTTAGCAAAAAAGGGGTGCTTGATGGTCGCGATTTTCAACAACCGCCTACTCCGACCCGTTTTTTTTTTTCTTTTTCTTTTTTGCTATGCAGCACCATGGGGGGGATCCCATGGGGTAAAGGACAGAAACGCGACTGACCTCGACTCCTGTGGAAAGGTCCGAGTGAGTGTAGCTCGACAAGTTTCTTCGTGACATGATATAAAGAGTGGCAGTGAAGGGGTGAAAAGAGATAAGGAAAAGAGGGTATCCAAAGGTGGAGTGGAGAAAAAAAACCCGCGGTGCCGGGTGGTATATAGTCGACGAGTGGGGCACCGGTCAACGGAAGGAGAATGAACGAGAGAGAGTGAGAGAGAGAGAGAGAGAGAGAAAGAGGAAGAACAGGCTGCGGACAGGCGCGGGACGTGAGCTAAAGAGCGAGAGAGCAGGAGTGCAAAGAGAGGCAAGACAGCGGTCGGGCCGAGGCGCGGTTTTATTGGGAGAACCCTCACAGACAGTTGGGGGGGACGGGACAGTGACTCTGAGGGCAAAGGGAAGGTGGGCGGTGGTTGAGAAAACACTAATTGCACTAGGCACAAGGAACCAGCGAAGGAAAGAAAGAACAAAGAAAAGAGAGTGAGAGAGGAGAAAGAGAGAGAGAGAGAGAGAGAGAAAGAGAGAGAGAGATCTGGGCGGCTCCTACAAAGTATTAAAAAGGGCCAATGGGCAGTGTTTTCTTCGCTGCAGGAGCACACGACATACCCCTGCCACATACCATGCGGGCCACCGCTCTCAGTCCTGCTCTCACTCTGTCCTCGACTGTATTATCTGTCCACCCTCCATCATCCAAGCGCGCGCCTACTTTATCGCCGTAGTCTTTTTTAGTATTTTTCTTTTACTACCTGCATTATGACTGAGGCGGGCCGTTGGGTTGCGGTGGAGGGAGAGGATAAGGGGAGAGAGAGCAAGAGAGCGAGAGAGAGAACGAGAGAGCGAGAGGGAAGGAGAGAGAGAGAGAGAGAGAGGAAGAAAGAAGACCATCGATCGACAGAAAAGACCTCTCACTCCATCTTCAGCCCCCATGACCAAGCGCGAGAAGATGGGCAAGAAAGTTGTGGGGGGGAAGAACGAGAGAGAGAGAGAGAGAGAGAGAGAGAGAGAGAGAGAGAGAGAGAGAGAAGGGACCCAGCCTCGCCCTCTCGCACCTGGACAGCCAGACGGACCGACAGACCACACCGCATGCATTTGACCGAAACAGAGCAGATCACACAACAATGCGGCGGTGGGATGGCCATTGCAGGGCAGGGTGAGAGGCTGCAGGTGCGCGACGGCCAGTCTATCCTGTCTGTCAAGGTCTTGGATACCCTCCGCCTCGTACTGCATTGGCTGGGCGCTCATCTTTTTTTTTCTTTCTCGGCCAAATGGTCAAAAGAGAGAAAGGAGAGTGAGTGAGAGAAGAGGGTTTGTTTGTTTTGCAGGCGTTGGTCGTGTTCGCTGCCTTGTGGATTTGTTTGTAACACACCCATCTCGAAAGCAGCTTCACACACCACACAACTGGCGGCACCGACCACGGCTCCCACACAGCGTCAAACGGTGCCAGTTCGCTTCATTTTTATCGCGAGCGAGCTGTTGACAAGATGCTGGCTCTTGCTCATTCTCTATCTTTCCTTGGCTTGCCTGCTTTTGGCTCTTGCCCCATGAACCTGCTCTCGATTCCTATTGATATTCCTTACTTTTTTTTTTTTTTTTTTTTTTTTCAAGTTGGCCCTTGGGCCGAAAAGAACAAAAGGCCAAGGTTTAGAAGGCTAGATTATGGTTCTTGTTATCGCCTCATCTGGTCTGTTGGCCATTGATACGGTAAGCATTCTAGACCTCCTCCTTCTGGATAGGGAATAAAAAATATACGATGATGGGTGTGACTCTTTTCAACCCATTCCCGCTCCCACTTGTCACGCCTCTTCCTCTCCTTCCTCTTCTTGCTCTTTCTCTCTTTCTCTCTTCCTCGCACTGGCTCCGTTGCAGAGAAGAAAACCTTGTTGGCCTTTGTCAGTTGTACCTGACTTTTTCTCTTTCTCTGTCTTTCTCTGTCTTTCTTTTCTTTCTTTCTCTTTCTCTCTCTCTCTCTCTCTCTTACACCCCTCTCTCATCTCCCCTCCCCCCTGCGAGCAATTGCGCACAAGGAGGGACCATATTCTCGGTTCTGCATGCGAGACTAATGAGAGTGAGAGAGAGGAAGGAACATCGTTCTGTGGTGCAGGAGCAAACAAATGGAGCCAAGGAGGAGGGCTCGGTCAGGGTGCATTAGTTGGTCCGACTGCTGTGACAAACAAAGAAAAAGAAAACAAAAAACAAAAAAAAAATATGATGCACGCCAGGCGAACGATGATCTGCTAGGCCTCGTTTACCCTTTCCTGCGATCTCTCAATCTTGGAAACAGGTTTCGAAACCTGCCTTTCCGTCCTTCCTTCCTTTCCTCCTTGTGTGTGTGTGTGTGTGTGTGTATGTGTGTGTGTGTGTGTGCTTCGTTGTCATGACTCGCACCAAGCCCGAGTGAGCTCTGTCTGCTATTGGCACTAGCCATTCCTCCTATTCGCACTACGGATGATCCCCTGCTGAACACTGACCAATTATGAATGGGCCACCTTCTTTTCGTGAGGATTGACAAGGAACCGGACCCAGCTTGGTCGCCCTTTTTTCTTTTTTAGACGAGTACTCTAGATAGCTAGCTTCCTTTTTTCTATTTTGTGGGAAACGTGTACGATTGGCGGTTGTTTTTTTTTGCAGCGATGGCTCATTCTCTTTTTTTTCTCTCTCGCGTAGATATAGCTTCTGGGTCTCGGATGAGTTAAAAAAGATACCACCCGCAGGCTATACAACGCCTCTCCCCAACCCCGGGACCTTTTTTTTTTCTTTTTATTTGTCTTTATGCAGAATGCAGGTCCATACAGGACAAACAATTACGAAGGAAAGGAGAGAAGGAAGTGAGGGGGAGGAGGAAGCAGGCTTCTTGTCCTTCTTGGATGACGATCGTTATCCACCCCATTATACATTTTACACATGCTCCAAAAAACAACGACAGCCTAGGGACCAAAAAAAAAAAAAAAAAAAAAAAAAAAGAAAAAAGAAAGAAAAAAGGGACCTACGCTCTACCTATCCTCTCTAATTTCACCGGTAGCCACATTCCCCGAGTCTCATAGATACGAATCCCGCCATTAGCCGACCGGGAACTGGCCCACGCCTCCTCCTACTCCTCGGACTAGCTTATCTCTGCTCAGCAATAGCTATCCGATAGAAAAAAGAAAAAAAAAAAAAAAAAAAAAAAAAAAAAAAAAAAAGAGATTAACCGGTGTGCAAAAAAAAAATTATTATTTTTATTATGACTATAGCCCTATCCTTGACTCTTTTTTGACCAGCATGCTAACCTTAATATCAGAAAAAGAGAATGACTATCCCATTCACATCCAAAAAAAAAAAATTGTTGCTGTACTGTACTTTGTCTGTACCTTTCCTAGTTCCTTCTTTGGAGGAGGATTGAAAAAAAAAAGATGTCGGCTATAGGGCATTGACACGCTTTGAATCCCTCTTGTTGTTAATCTTTGACAAAAAGGTTTTTTTCTTTTTTTTTTTTTTGATCAGGGTTTTTTAGTCATCCCCCCCCACCCCTCACAGCTCTTTCTTCTAACATGGCGTTTTGTTTACTTGGAGCAACAACAAAAAAAAAAAAAAAAAGTTCTCGACTGTCAAGAACGCGACCAGCAGACCTATTGAGAGGGAAGAGAGAGAGGGGGGGAAGAAGAAAGGGGGCGGGGAGGGGAGGGATAAAGATGAAGAAGAGTTATGCTTTCTGAGGTACTTTGCTCAAAGTACACTACGAGAGCTCTTCGCCCGCGAAATGCAAGCTTGAGCTCATCATCGACAAAAAAACAAGGTTGTCCATCGAACGCAAAGGGGAGAGGAAGGAAGGAGGACATGAGTGAGAAGAGGAAGGGAAGGGGAAGAGGTGTGTGCTTTTGGTACTGTAGTCTTGGGCTATTGTCGAGTTCAAAAAGGTACAGCCGCTTTGCTTTTTTGACATGCTGGAGAGAGTGTGGGTTGGAGGAAGGACGAAATCTCTTTTTTTTCTGTGTTTTTCATGTGACGAGGTCATCGACAAGAGACAGAAAAAAGAGAGCAGGACATGCGCCCCCCTCTGCTACCTCTCCAATCTCTCTCTCTCTCTCTCCCATCCCAGATGCACCTTTGTTGAACGTTCATATCTTCGGAACAAAGTAATGCTCTTTGCATCGATGGATTCTTTTTTTTCTTGTTGGATTGTTGGACTTGGGTTGCAGGTTTTTGGTTTAGTCGAGTCTTGAGAATCCCTGCATATGCTCCCCGCTTCTCCCCCTCCCTCTCTTCCCTAAATCCAAAAACGAAGCCCTTGCCAGCAGAGAAAGAAAGAAAGCTCTCTTTTGGTCTCTCTTGTCAGCGATGGGTAGACTCGCTTGATGATCGAGCGACCGATTTTTTTTATTTTAAAACAGATTGCGTGGCTCAAAGACGGCGGTGCAGTCAACTACAGCGAGCGTACAGCACACATACGCACACACACAAGGAAAGTGCTGGGTTCGTTGAATAAAAAAAGTCGGGTTATCGGCCGTCTTATCAGAAATAGCAATTTGGTCATCTAGATTGAGGAAAAATAAGCGATCTGGGAACCCTCTTTTTTAGAACTGTATGTGCGGCGTGGAACTTTTGAGCAACCGGATATAGGCGATTATTATTTTGTATCTCGGGCGGGGAGAGGGGAAGGAGAGGGGGGGACGCGGTAAGTAGAGACAGAGATCGGTGGTTTGTCTCACTGACAAAGTCTCTGGTCAGGGTCTCCTCTACTATGCCTGAGGACTATGACTACCAAAAAAAAAAAAAAAAAAAAAGATCTAGATCTTCAACTCTACTGCCCTTTTTGCTTCTCTCTGTCTCCTTTTTTTTTTTTTTTTTCTTCCAAGTGGGCGGCTCAAACAATTGGACCAAGATGACTTTGAGAACCCTTTCATCAAATAAAAGCGTTTTGTTGATTGGGTATGAATAGGAATGTATATCCTTTTGTATATGTGCCACATCAACATTTACCCCTCTCGTCTATCCATCCTCTCTTCTGTTGAGCGTTCACCACGGACGTGGCCGCTCAGATAACAAGAGATCTTGGTGTTTGATCCACAAGGTGCCCATGGTGAGCATGCTTTGCTTGAAAAAAAAAAAAAGCAAGCAGAGCCTTGCTTATTACTATTATTACTGTTTTTATTTTTTTTGACCGAACGAGTTTATCCTGACTTGCGGAGAAATTAGGTATGGCCACCCTGGAAGGGCCCTTGGCTTACATACTGCTGCTACCATAGCGGTGCGATTTCTAGAAAGATGGAAAGGTATTTTTTCTTTTTGGTCTCTCATGTCCTCGAGGTCATCCGGATGCCGAGAGCTAATTGACAGGAGGAGCAGCCATCGCTCGGGAATTCTACATCCCTGATTCCTGGCGGCGCGACAGCCAATCAAAACTGGGCTATTCTTAAGAAGAAATGTCTGGAGTCATGCTTTGTCGAGGCCATGGTTGGATGGACGACTTTTGTTCGTTGCCTAGTGGTGCTGGTTTGTATCTTTTCTCTCTATCTCTCTATCTCTCTCCTCTTTCTACCAGGCCTAGACTACCAATGGGCTCCTCATTGTCATAGTAATATGACTTTTTCTTTTTCTTTTTCTCGTCTCCTCAGTGCATCAATATCAATTTGGTAAAGGAGGATGTGTGCGGGGTAAGACGCCAGTTTCGACAGCAGATGTACTATTCTGTGTTTTATTTTTTTTTTTCCCTTTCTCCAAGAGGCTCATGTTCTCAGGTAGTCAATCCCTCTTCCTCCAGATATCATTTGTTCCCGGTCTGACCTGTAAGACTACGAGGCAATCCCGACCTTCATCCATCGTCGCTCCTTTTTTTTTTTTTTTTTTTTTTTTTTTTTTGTGTAACTGCTCCTTACCCGAACAACGTGGTGAGTTTGCACTACTGTCCAAATCAAAGTAGCACACACACACAAAAAAAGCTTGTCCTCCATTCCCCCCCTTGGAACACGCATGCATCTGTACACTGCCTCATGTGACCACATTGTAGTCCTACATTCAACCTATTCTCTCTAGGCTCCAGATCTTAGTCCATCATATTGAGCTTGCACCACGAAGAAGAAAGAAAGAAAGAAAGAAAAAAAAAAGAGCCTTAGAGCATTCGAGTTAAAGTAAATCGCCCGAACCAGTTGACCACGCCTATCCTTTTTTTCCTTCTTTTCCTACTCGACGCCCAAAAATGTTTGTATCCTCGATGTAAAGCGAGTGGATAGATGGTTACTTTTTTACGCCTGAATGTTCGTCACTTGGACCAAAAAAAGGTACTACTTGGGGTGGAATTATGGTCCAATTAACTTCATTGCGACTGAATGCGGTGGGAAAGAAGGATACAAGCATTGTACTCTCTTTTTTTTTTTTTTAACCAGACGACGCCAATAAAGGTACTTTTGTTTCTAGACTGATGAGAACAATCGACCATGGCTTGCTAAAGCAAACAAAGGCAAAGGTGGCAATATTCCAATGCCTTTGACCTTTTCGTCAGGGGGAAAGGGGGAGGGGGAGTTGTTTTCTCTTCTTCTTTCCTTTGCTTGAACAATTAGACATGTTGCCTGTTACCTTCTCCTCCTCTCCTCCTCCTCTCCTGGAACTTTTATTATTACTATTATTATTTTATATTCGAGCACGAAAAAGCTGAAAGGCAAAGGTGACCCTATCATTTCTCACTCGTCAATCCTAAATCTGTCGATCCTTTTTTTTTTTTTTTTTTTTTTTCCTTTCGTTCTTTCTTTTTCTTCTATCTCTTTTCATTATTGCTGCATCTATCGCGCTAGCTTAATTGCCTTCGAAAAGAGGAAAGAAAGAAAGAAAGAAAAAAAAAGCTGTGCTAACAATCTAATCTCGCAGTTGACCAAGAGATTGTGCTAAGAGCACATAATCACAGAGCAATTCTTTTTTATCTTTTCCATTGTCCCTTGATATTAATCTCTATCAACCTTCCCCGCCCCTAGTTGTGGAAGAGGGAACAGGAGGAGAGAGAGAAGTGCAAAGGACTCGCATACGATAGAAAGAAAAAAAAAAAAAAAAGGTGTTTTTTGGATTTGTTCCGCGCACGCGCTAACCGAGTTGTAACCACCTTTGTGGTCCAAAGAAAAAAAAGAAAGCTAGTGCAAAAGGAATGGTAAGAGAAACCGTTGTGAATCCAGTTTAAAGTGAGAACGCTCTACAGGTTTTCTGGAGCTACTTTGTGGTTGTAAGGTGAAATGTTCTGAAGCCTTGCTTAATTTTTTTTTTTTTTTTTTTTTTTTTTGTCTACTATGATGAAGGAGTGTCTTTTTTTTTTTTTTTTTTTTGTGCCACACTGTGGATATTGCAATAGTCTCCATTCTCATGACGTGTCTTGATATCAAAGAGTGTCTTGCTCTTGGCCCCTAGTCAGAGTAGCCTCTCTCTGTCTCTAGATTTTTTTTTTTTTTGCAAAGTCCTCCCTCTGGGATAGAAGTTTACAATAACCCCCCCCCCCCCCCTCTCTCTCTCCATCGTTCTCAATCTGGACTGTCTAGAAAAAAAAAAATAACGCCTTGACCATGACAAGAAAAGGTAATCTCTGAGATCCCTCCGTCCCAACATTTTCCTTTTTTAGAGTGAAAGAAGAGAGATGCACCATCCTTTTTTGGTCCCCGAGTAGAAGGGAAAAAATATGTTGGGAAGGAAAGAGACCATCTCGGTCGGGAAGTTTCCCTTCCCTCTCCACCAAGGAAAGAGGCTTTTTTTTTTTTTTTTTTTTTTTGGCCTTCTTCACACACACACACACACACACTTTTTTCTTCCAAACCAAAGCATAGCACAAGGCATTGACCAAAGAGATGCAAACAGCCCATATCTTTTGGTCTTGAGAAAAAAAAAATGGAAAAAAACAACAATAATAAAAACAACAGCAAAAACAAAAGCAACATCAAGTTCTAGTCCTAGTCTCGGCGAAACAATCCCCCATGGACGAATAGATACAAAGCAATTCAATATTCGATCGAAGTTTTTTTTTTTTTTTTTATTCCCACTTTTTCTCAGAGACTTTTGTGTTTTGTTTCCCCAAAAAGAGAGGAGTGTTTTCCTCGTGCATTCGTCTCAGATTGATCCGTTCAATGTTCTTTGCTTTCTCGGCAAAGGTTTGAATTTATATACTACTTCCTAACAGAGTCAAAAACAAGTCAAACAACAACAACAACAACAAAAAAAGAAGCGGGAGATGCATCATGCAGTGTTTAGGATGGGGATGCGAAACGACCCTATTAGCAAGAGACATGGGAAAGGGGAAGAGGAAAGGGCCTGCAAGCGAGGTTAAATAGCTCACTTGAGCCTTGGATCCTTTGTCCCTTTGTCTTTGCCCTTGCCCTCCCTCGCCTTTCTCTCTCTCTCATTTTTTTTTTTTTTTTTTTTTTTTGCTCCAGCCCATCTATACTCCACTGTTCTTTGTTTGACCAAAGCAGGCAAATGAAACATGTCAAAAAAAAAGATTAAAAAAAACTCTCTTGCCGAGAGGTGGCTGGAAGGAGGGATGAACCCTAATTCTCTTGCTCTCTCTCTCCCTCTCCTTCTTTCACACACTCTTTCTTTTCTTCTTCTGCTCCCACACCCCGTTTGCCTTTTGTAGATCGGAGGAAAGAGAATCCACTAATGTGTGAAAAACAAAAGAGTGTAGAAAGCAATACTTCCTCACATGATGAGCTAAAGTCAACTTTGATTGTCATTCGTCTCTTCTTCTTTCATCCATCCGGGGCGTGTGAATGACTGGTGCACCCAGGACATTTTTTTTTTCTGATATGGAATACTCTTGATTAATTTAAAGTCTTGAAGAGCTATTTTGCTTTCTAGGGATTGGTGACGGGGCCAAGGGATAGTCCTTCTCAATCTGATCACATGCCAACTCCTGGGGGAAGGGAAGGCGAAGGCGAGGGAGGACACTCGTTCTGTAGAATTTTATATTCATTTTCAAAAAACGAACGAATCAGGGCCCGACCAAGTTCTGGTAGACTTTCTAAGTGGTCACTGACTATAGAAAATGAGTTCTCCAGAGAGAGAGAGAGAGAGAGAGAGAGAGAGAGAGAGAGAGAGAGAGAGAGAGAGAGAGAGAGAGAGAGAGAGAGACAACTATACCTCGCCCCTCTGGGACCTCAATTCATGTAAAATTGCAAACTCAAGGGGAGCCACCGAATTGTTTTGAATCCTGTTACAAGCTCTAACTCCACCGGAGGGGGAAGTGGAGAGAGAAGCCAATTCAACAGAATGAAAAATGAAATCAGCGACCACCATTCTCTCAACAGGACAGCAGGTTTGCATGAATAAAATAATACTATTGTCTCCTCAATGGCTTCCTCTCAATCTCTTCCTACCACCCTCCTCCCTCCCTGCGATTCTCATTCAATTCAAATCCGCCAAAAAAAAAAAAAAAAAAGATCTTGACAAGAGTTTGCTAGAGTCTCTAGGAGAGCCATAGCCGATCTGGGCTGCATCAGATCTCAGAGATTCATTTCATCAGGCCATGAGGGGACTCTGACAGAAGGGATCTTTTTCATGACCGCTACAGTAACCGTGCGAGCAGCAGCGTCAACGAGCCCAGTGCACAGATCTCAGCAACAGTCTGAGCGATATTCAGGTGTCATGCATCTCTCTTTTTGAGAAAAATCCAGTCCTCCAGTCCTAGTCCTGTGATTAGCAATCGCCCTCCTTGGCACTGCTTGAAGTTATCAGGAAGAAAGAGTGATCTCCATCACTCTCCCTTGATCCATCATCTCGTTGCCCAAAAGAAAAAGAAAAAGAAAAAAATCAGCAGTTGTCTTTCTGACCGCGTATATGCCATCCTCCGAAATGACTCTCTTCCCACAGGATGACCTAAAATATAGCCTCTCAGTGTTCAAACGTGTTCCTCGTGACCCTACATCAGCCAAAGAGAGAAGCTGGAACATCACACACGCTCCTCTGTCAGGAGGCTCTCTTTCTCTCTCTCTCTCTGGGTCTGACTTTTCCTATAGCCATGTCCCCTCCTCCCCTATACCACCGTCTCCAGAAGACCATTGGTGTGTCTGTTATTATTATTATTATTATTATTATTATTATTATTATTATTATTATTATTATTATTATTTTTCACCGTCCTTTTTTATACCTGCACCCATTTCGTGTTCATGTCATCATTAGCCATTTGGCACTATGATTCCTTTGCAACCTAGACACTCTGTCTTTTTTTTTTTCTTTTCTTTTCTTCTAAAACAGTCTGACCAACCTCACTCACACCCTCGACAGGACAAACCCGACTGCCCCCTTTATACTCAGTCTAATTGACGCGCACCGCAGAGTATCCCGTCTCAATAATGCTGGTGTTGAAGAGAGAGAGAGAGAGAGAGAGAGAGAGAGAGGCGGAACATGCGCGGTCTAAATGGCGCACAATCTCTGTTTTAATATGGATCGTAGACAGTTCTCTCTTGAGCATGGTCTTGTCCAGACATCATCATGCATCTTGCTATGGTATGCATAGTGAAAAGGGGGAGGGGGGACGTGTTGTTGTTCTGCAAAAGAGCGACGGTTACAAAAAAAAAATCATCTTGTGGAGAAGAGAAGGTGTTCATCTTGGCTGACCAAGAAAGGACAGGGAACAAAGTGCTTCTCTGCCTTTGTCCAATGCATAAAAAAAAAAAAAAAGGTTCGATCCGAATCTCGTGGCACGGATTGCCGATCAACGGAAAAAAAGAGGCTGACAGACTGGACTGGTCAGTGAGATTCTGACTTTGGAGGTGGTTGGTTACCAAGAGTGCCGGAATGGCAACAGGAGCCTTTTATTTTTTTTTTCGAATCGAAAGAATGAACTAAAGCTTTCAAGATGCTTCAGAGAGCGAAATGCACTCGAGCCCCTCATGCATGGCTCCCTTTTCTTTTTTTTTTTCTTTTTTTCAGCCAGAACCCCCTCGCCCAATCCATTGAGACGCGGCCTCCCCCCCTTTGAGCCTTTGTAAACTTTGTGGAGAAGGAAAAAAAAAAAAATAGTCATTTTCACGAGCAAAAAGAACACACAACAGGCGCCAATTGCACAGAGCGTGCGCATTGGCCATGTTGCGGGACAGATGGGAAGGGTAACTACTCCTTTGGGCGACGGTCAACCGGCATGTGGAAGAATCCGGAAGAGCGAGGCATCCTTTCACCCCCTCCACCCCCCCTTCTCCGCAACTGGTGTTGCGGCGCGTCCGACTCTGACTCTTTTTTTTTTTTCTCGAGCGACTGGGTCTTGTCTGTCTGTCTGTCTGTCTGTCTGTCTGTCTGTCTGTCTGTCCGCCTTTCATTTTCTTCTACTTCTTGTCCTCTCTCTCTTTCTCTCTCTTCTCTTCTTCTTCTTCTTCTTCTCTCTTGTGAAATCCATCCATCCAATTCCATCTCTCTCTCACGCTCATGCACTCTGCCTAATCGGCCCTTCTTTCTCCTCCCATCTGGCTACTGCTGCTTTGACCATTTGCTCCCTGCTCTTGTTCTGTCGAGATGATCTCGCTGAAAACCTTACAGCAGACCCTTGCGGCCACACGACGTGTTGCCTCATCCCCAAGGTCCATTCGTGTTCTCTCCAGACCAACTCTGGCTCCATCCTCACGTTCCCTCTCAACCATCAGTGCATCGCACTTTAAAGAATCAGAAGACCAGGATCTGGACGAGGACGGAGACATCTCTCCAGTGCAGCATTGTCCACCACCACACTCTGCTGCATCGCAACAAGGTCCAACGGCCTACTCGCCTTCTTCATTCTCTACCCCGACCGCCACCACTACTACCACTACTACTGCCGCAGAGTCGCAACCAACAAGCTACTATGATCCACAACGAGTCAAGTTGGCAGCGAGTCGTGCTCAGACACCCCTTTCGATCGCGCAATGTCTCCGACTGGGTGACTCGCTTAGTACAAAGTCCTTGCTCAAGAATCTTTCGTTCCTTAACCGCGAACTCCCCGTCCGGTTCTCCAAACGGATAATCGAACTCAGCAATCTGCCCACGGAGCTGAGAAAGACGGAGCCATTCATGAGTCTAATCCAGAATTACTCGGCTTCATTCCATGAGCTCCAGTCTTATTCGGACAATAGTCGACTTTGGTAAGGAGCGAGAGGAGGGGGAGAAGTTTGACCTGGAAAGAGGAGAGAGATCTTTGTGAGAAGAGAGACTATGAGAGGGAGGAATGGGAGAGAGAAGGGGATTGAGAATGGCTGTGAGAATAGTCTGTTTTGACTGGGCAATCAAAGGTCATGGAAGGAACCACAATGCATGACTAATATGATCTTTTCTGTTTGACTGGAATGGGAAAAATAACAACGACAACAAAAACAACAAAAACAACGAACAACAGGTTCCTCTCGCCTAGTATCCACCACAGTGAAGGAATCGACCTGGACGACAACGAGGCCATGCAGCGAGCCATCCAACGAGAGTATGCAGACCTTCTCCAGAGAGTCACCAACCGCCACAAGCAAGGTAACAAAAAAAAAAAAAAAAAAAAAAGGAAACCGAGGAAGGAGAGAGAGAGAGAGAGAGAGAGAGAGAGAGAGAGAGAGAGAAAGCACCTTTGCATGACTGCATGGCGAGCCAAACCTTAGCGGAATCCATTTTTTTCATTCTTTTCTTCCACACGTGCGAGACATTGTGCTTCGATAAACCCCTTTAGCCATGCCTTGCTTCCGACTTTGCCCTCGCACTGTCAAAATGAGTAACTAACGAACCCTTTTTCTTTTTTTTCTATTCTGGCCCGGGACATTTTAGATGTTGTTTACATGGCTCATGGAATCAGCCTCTTCAAACGGTATCAACTCAATCGGAACCGACCCTCAGAAGAGATCCGTCATTTCCTCAACAGCTTTAACCGGGGTCGTCTCGGGATCAGGATCATGGTGGGTCATCATCTTGCCCTACAACGTCAGTTGCTCTTCCCCAACGCATCCTCGACCTCGACCTCGACGACTCTATCAAAACGAGTTGGGATTATTGAGCCTCAATGTGATATTGAGGCGTTGATCATGAATGCGACTCAAAGTGCACAATATGTATTCTTTCACCATTATAATACGGTGTTCCCACCACATGTTCATTTGGAGCATTCGAAGGAATTGGGTGGAAGAAAGATTCGGTTCCCTGTTGTGCCGGCGTTGTTGCATCATATCTTGTTCGAGTTGTTGAAGAATTCGATGAGGGCCACGGCAGAGTTTCATGGTCTAGACAAGGCCACCTATCCAGGTAAAAAAAAAGCAGGAAAAGAAAAACAAAAGGATAGGGGTTATTTACCTGATTACACCTCTCAATTGCTTTTATTGACCGAGACAATTCTTTCATTCTATTTTTTTTTTTTTATGCGTTGTGTAGATATTGTTGTTAAGCTATCTACGACACCCGAGGGAAATCTAAGCATTATTGTCAAGGATCACGGAGGAGGTCAGTATCTCTGCCCAATTTTTTCATCACTTGGTCTCTCTCTCTCTCTCTCTCTCTCTCTCTCTCTCTCTCTCTCTCTTTCTTCTTTCCTCTTTCTTCCGATACAATGTAGCTCAACAGATACCTTCTCTCTCGTTTTTTTTTTCTTTCTTCTTTGGACGGAATCTCTATTTTAGGTCTGCCGCAGGGACAGGTGACAAAGCCGTTTGACTACATGTTCACCACTGCCTCGAATACTGTCTGTCTAGACTTTCCTTCGCTCATCAATGCAATCGAGAGCAAGCCTCAGACCTCAGCGACGGGTGAAAATCTCCCACTCTGTGGATTTGGCTTTGGTCTCGCCACCTCCAAGTTGGTAATATATCAATCTGTGTTTTTTTTTTGAAAGGACACACACACTCTCTCTCTCATTGATCTCGATTTCGAGAGGGGAGGCAGAGAGAGGGTAGAACAAAAAAGAGATCATCTCACTAACCAAACATGTTTTGCTTTTTCTCTCTCTCTTTCCCCCTACTGTCCGATCAACACAGTATGCACAACTCTTTGGAGGTGATCTAGAGCTTCAATCTATCCCGGGGTCTGGCACCGAGGCACAGATTCGGATGAGTCGACTTGAGGATCAGATCGAGCAGATTGGTGACGACTAGAAGTGTCAAAGGATCAACCCCAGTCTCACCATCATACTTTGCCCTATTACTGCTGCTGCTACTACTATTCTTTGTCTCTATTCGCATGCTGGATCAAAAGGAGTTCGCTGATTTTCTCTCTTTCTTTCTAATTATTGTTATTTTTCTTTTCGTACCAATTGCTTGGTCATGGAAAGAGAGAGAGAGAGGTTTGGGATAGGGGAAGAGCTGGGTTGTGTGTCTTGAACACAAGATCTTTCTCCCTGTCTCTCCCTCTCTTTCTCCTTACTGATTCCTTCTGTAACACCCTCACTCATTACTCCTTTCTTCTTCATCTTCTTCATCATCATCTTTCAAACATTGTATTATACGTCCACTTCGTTTTCATCGCCGCCCTTTTCTCTTTTATTCTCCTTACTTTGCATCCTTCATTTATTCAGGAAACTAACATGCTGTGCCGCCGCAAATAATCAGTATCGGACCAAATAGCTTCTTTTTCTTTTTGTTTTCTCTCTCTCTCTCTCTCCCGCTCTCTCTCTCTCTTTTTTTTAACAAAAAGAGGAAGAAAAATGCTTGGCTTAGGGCTTAATGTAAATACATTTTGACGATAGGAACGGTAGCAAAAAAAAAAAAAAAATATATATATAAATAAATAAATAAATAAACAACAACAACAAATGAAAAAAAAAAAAAAAAAAAAAGTGGCAATTATAATTTGTATAGATATATTTCTTTCTTTCTTTCTTTCTTTCTATCTCTCTTCTAAGCAGGCAGAGCCTTGGCCTTGAGACTCTTGGGATTAATCATGATCTTGCAATCAGTATCCTTGCACAAGTTCTTGAGTGCCCTACGCTCCAACATCTCAAAGAACTTGAGACCCGAGGCCTTCTCAACGGCCTCGACAGGGACCTGGAAGGCTGTCAAGGGAACATCATTCCGGATAGTTTGATTGGGTAAAACAAATGCACCGACAGACATATCACCGTTTCCACGATCCGTCAAGATGACCTTGAAGAAATGAGTGGGGACAGCAATGTTGGGAGGATTGCCAATGACTTCATGTTTGACATAGTATTTGTTGTCGGTAGGATCGAGATAGGGAAGGTAGAGTGGTCCTGTCAAGACATAGACGTCGTTGTATTTTTTGGTCAAGCTTCTGCAAAAGTTTTCGAAATGAGCCCAGTCTAGGTTTAAAAAAAAAAGAAAGAAAGAAAGAAAGAGAGAGAGAGAGAGAGCACCCGAGTTAGGAAAGAGGTCGAAATAGGATGTCTCGAGTCAAAAGGATGAACCTTGCCAAAAAAAAAAAAAAAAAAAAAAAAGGAAACCCAAAAAGAGTCGACTTACAATCACGGTTGAAGCCTTCACCAACTTGAGGAGCAATGTTGGACAGGTAGAAAGTATCATCCATGGAAGACTGAGTACTCTTGCAATCCGCTGCAGGGACCATGTGGCCACGATCGTATCCCGAACGAAGATAGTCGCTCAATTTGGCCTTGTACAGATCAGGTACCGTGGGATCTTCTTTGAATTGAGAGTTGCCTCGACCCACACCTTCACCGGCCTTTAACGATTCTGCAGTAATGTGTTCAGCAACCCAGTTGGGGTGACGGTAATGACGCTAGATGCGGAGCAAATTGAGGAAGGAGAGGGGGGAACAAATTAATAAAAAAATAGTAATAATAATAAAACAGGATCTCGGTAGATCGAAATCTGGCTGTTCTCATGGAGAGAAATAAATAAAAAAAAAATCCTTACATTGTAGGAGGCGACGTATCCTTCACGGGCAAAGATGTCATTGACGGGTCCTGAAAAAAAAATATATCGAGCATAGATGTTAGAGTCTCTCTCTCATCCTCGATCCAAAACCAACTTTGACTTGAACAGTGATAGCAATTGACGAAAAATAATAAAAATAAAAATAAAAAATCTCCCCTCCTCCCCCTCTCCTGAACACACACCTGGGAATCCATGAGGCATGATCTTGATCTGGTTGCCAACAGATACTGGGGGTCGGACAACGGGTGGGGGGACAGGTTGAGGGACAACAGGGAGGGTCACGGGTGGTGGTTTAGAGACCTGAGGTTGAGGGGGTTGAGGAGGCTGAACAGGGACGGCGATCGCCTTTGTCTCGGACTGAGACTTGAGGTATGAACCCACAGCAACGGCTCCGAGGATGGCTCCTCCCGAGAAAATGGCAATACTCCTGGCGACCATGTCTACTTTTGAATTGAAATTCCCGGTTGGAGGAAGAGAGAGAGGGGAGAGAGGGGTGGAGCAATGCAAGTCGGATGTTGAAGAGGAGGAGGAGGAGGAGGGGGAAAAACAGGCGGACTGAGTGGCTGAGCACCTTTTTTTAAATTCCAAGTCAAAGAAGAAGAGAGAGAGAACCGAAGAGGGGGAGAACTTTTGGGCTTGTGTTCACATCTCCCTTAGAAAGAAAGAACCAGCAGGAAACCCAGACACCTCTCTCTTTAATTTTCTCCAAAGATGGCGATGGACAACAAGACTGTGCGGGATGCTATCCAGATCCATGGCACGAACCCTCAGTTCTTGATTGAAAAGATTCTTCGTGCTCGCATTTACGAATGTAAATACTGGAAGGAGCATTGCTTTGGTCTTACAGGTAAATGAAAAAAAAGAAAAAGAAAAAGAAAAAAACCCCCCAATGACTCCCTACTTTCAATAGTCGACAATGCTGCATCGAATCTAACTCTATTGTCATTCTCTCGTTCTGTCTCTGTCTCTCTCTCTCTTAGAGTCGACAATTATCGAAAAGGCATATGAACTCAATGCTATTGGCGGACAGTATGGCATTCAAAAGCCCACCGAGTTCATTTGTCTAGTACTTAAACTCCTTCAACTCCAACCACGCGAGGAAATCGTCATCAAATACATTACAGGACTGGATGAGACAGACAACAACAAGTATGAAGGACTTTTTTTCTTCCTCTTTAAACTGGAGGATCTACTACTACTCTTTGTGTCTCCCAGCTCTAACAGATGTCCTTTTCATATACTTTGTCTTTTCGGTATAGATATCTTCGAGCTTTAGGCGCATTCTATCTAAGATTGGTCGGGAAACCAGCGGCGATCTATGAGTGTCTGGAACCGCTCTTGAACGATGGTCGCAAACTGAGGAAACTAGGAGCAGGTAATATTTCATTCTCTCTCTCTTTTTTTTTTTTTTAACAGCGTACACGTTATTGATCTGATTTTATTGTCTTTTACCAACCTCCTTTCTCATTTAGGGGGATACTCGATTGTTCACATGGATGAGTTTATCGACGATCTATTGCGGGAAGAACGCGTCTGTGATGTGGTTTTACCTCGACTTGTTAAAAGATATGTCCTTGAGGACTCGGGCGAACTCGATCCTCGCATCAGTACATTGGAAGAGTTGGAGATGGATCTTGAAAAGGAGAAAAAGGCGAATGAAGATGCAGAAGAAGGCAGTGATCGAGGAAGATCAAGATCAAGGTCATTATCAAGGAGCAGAAGTAGAAGTAGAAGCAGGAGCAGAAGCAAAAGCAGAAGCAAAAGTAGAAGCAGGAGCAGGAGCAGGAGCAGGAGCAGGAGCAAGAGTCGAAGCAGAAGCAGAAGCAAAGAGAGAAAAGCACCACCTCGCTCTAGATCTCGCTCTAGATCTCGCTCTAGGAGTAGATCGCCTCGATCTTCACGAGACGGCGCAGATCGTAGACATCGCGCCTCATCGAGGTCTTTGTCACGTAGTCGGAGTCGCGACCGAGATTCGGGTCGATACCATAAAAGACAGGAACGGAGTCGTAGCAGGAGCCGTAGCAGGAGCCCTAACGGAAAGCGGCAAAGAGGTCGAGGCGATTGGAGTAATAGGAGCAAGAGTAGAAGTAGGAGCGGAGAGAGGAATAGACGATGAAGAATTAGAGCACTCCAATAGGGGTTCCGGCGCGCTCGTATCCCAGTGAAGATCGAGAGAGGTTGTGTGTAATGGATAGTCGAGAATGTGTTAGGATTTCCTATAGTTTTGGCAATGTCTTGTTTAGTCAAAAAAAAAGAAGCTCTAAAGAGAGGCTCTGTGTGTTGTGTGATTTTCTAGCAATTCGTGTGCCGCAGTCCTACCCCCCCTTCTCCCAGCCCAACCCTGGGCAACTTTAAAAAGAGGACCGCGTTTCCTTCATTCCTCTCTCCCATCATTCTTTGCTCACCGACTTCATTCCGTTTTTTTTTTTTTTTTTTTTTTTTCTTCTTCTCTCCGCCATGTCTCCTGAACGTGTTGAACTCCCAAAGAATGTCACGCCCGTCCACTATGATCTGAAACTGTGGCCCAATCTCGAGACCTTTATCTTCAGGGGCGAGACCAGCATCAAGTAAGTAGTCATGCTTCTTCCATTCTCGTGTCATTTTCATTAGCATTACTGTTTGCACTCTAGCAAGCTTTTTAATTTTTTTGTAAAAAAAGGCCTGGTCGCTGACACGCCTTTCTCTCTATCCTACGCGTTTACTCTTAAAACCTTTGCCATGCAACAGTGTCGATGTTCATGAGCCGACCAAGGTTATCCAGCTCAACGCAAAAAAGCTTACTATCAGCAAGGCAACGGTCACTGTCAAGGATGAGGTGTAAGGCGGACATTGGAGTTATCATGCACGCTGACGGACTTGCCAATAACGATTGAGAACGATAGAGCTAAGATTTCATCTCATCCTCCACACCACATACACATACACCCTATGCACCTTTTAGGTACGAGGCTACCGCCATTGAGTGCGCACCAAATCAAGTGGCATCTCTCACTTTTGCTCAAGAGGTTCCCAGGGGATCGGCCGTTCTGTACATCGAATATGAAGGAGAGCATAACGACCGCATGACAGGCTTCTATCGTTCACAGTACAAAGATGCGAGCGGTAATCCTAAGCACATGCTCGTGACCCAATTCGAGGCCACAGATGCGCGTCAGGCCTTCCCATGCTGGGACGAACCTTCGGCCAAGGCCACGTTCTCAGTGACGTTGGTGGTTCCCTTTGAGTTGACGGCTCTGTCCAACATGCCTGTCAAGGAGATGACGGCTGTTGACCCAGCAGTGAAGACGGTCTACTTTGAGAAGACTCCTATTATGTCGACATATGTAAGTTTTCCGGCTCCTCCCCTTTTTTTTTTTTTTTTTTTTTTTGTCCGTCCACAAAGAGTGTGGGAATTTCCCTTGAAATCGACAACAACATGCTTTGTGGGACAAGGGAAATATTGGACAGCCCAAAAAAAGATACGTTCAAAAAAAAAAGAAAAGAAAAAAGAAAAAAGTGGCACACGCACACACAAATACGCCGCAAGCAGGCTCTCGTCTCGGAAACTGACCTTGTGAAGCAATCTCCACAAAATCCTTACCATAGCTGGTAGCATTCGCTGTCGGAGACTTTGAATACATCGAGACAACCACGACCAAACTGGCCCAACCTGTTGTCTGTCGCGTCTATACCCTGCCAGGATTGGTGGAGCAGGGCCGCTTCGCGCTCGAGATCACCCCCAGAATCTTGGAGTACTTTACAGAGATCTTTGGCATCGCCTATCCACTCACCAAGCTGGATCACATTGCCGTTCCCGACTTTGATGCCGGCGCCATGGAGAACTGGGGCTTGATTACCTACCGCACTGTTGCTCTGCTCTATGACGAGAAGACCTCTGCGGCATCCGACAAGGAGCAAGTGGCATCCACTGTTGCACACGAGATTGCTCACCAGTGGTTTGGAAATTTAGTGACCATGGAATGGTGGGATCACCTCTGGCTCAACGAAGGTTTCGCCACCTGGGTGGGAACCTTGGCTGTCGATCGCTTGTTCCCTGAATGGGACACTTGGTCCAACTTTGTCATCAGCGAATATCAGCAAGGTCTCAGCTTGGACTCTCTTCGTAGCTCTCACCCTATCGAAGTCCCTGTCGCAGACCCTCATGAGATCCATCAAATCTTTGACGCCATTTCATACTCAAAGGGAGCCTCGGTGATTCGCATGTTGAGCAACTGGTTGACGGTCGATGTCTTCCTTGCAGGTATTCGACGATACCTCAAGGAGCACGAGTACAAAAACGCGACCACGGATGATCTCTGGAGGGCTCTTTCGGAAGAGTCCAAGATTGATGTCAATGAATTCATGAACACCTGGACCCGTATCATTGGTATCCCTCTCTTGGACGTGACCGAGTCGAACGGCTTGGTGTCGGTGGAGCAACACCGTTTCTTGTCGACGAACGATGTCAAGCCCGAGGAGGATAAGACTCTTTGGTGGGTACCCCTTGGTGTCTTCCCTAAGCCAGATTCGATTGCTGACAGGAACCAGACGCTCAAGACACGTCAGTTGACTTTTGAGGCACCAAGCCAAAAGGAGGATGGATTCTATTTGCTGAACAAGGACTTTACTGGTGTTTTCCGTACCAACTATCCACCAAGTGCTATTCATCGACTGGGCAAGGCCATTCTTGATGGTAACCCCGCACTTGGGGTTTCGGAGCGTGCAGGTCTTTTGGCGGATCAGGCTAGCTTGGCTACCTCTGGCCACAGCAGTGTCGAACGTCTTTTGGAGCTTGTCCAATACTACAAGAATGAAAAGACCTTTGTGTAAGTTTGATGGCGAAGAGGAGGCGAAGGAGGTACACGAGTTTTGATACGACAAGCAAGAATAGTATCTAATGGGGACATGTCTTTTTCCATCTTTCTTTTTCTCTAGTGTCTGGGATTTGTTGATCAGCAAGCTTGACAACATCACTCAGCTCTTTAGCGTCAATGACCGTATCCATGGATCAATTCTCCACTTTCAGCGCAAGTTGGTGGACAACCTTGTGCAAGAGCTTGGTTGGGACTTTCCCAAGGATGAAGATTTCTTGACTAGCCGACTTCGTAGTGCCATCATTAGCTGTGCAGGTCGATCTGGACATGAAGATACGATCAATGAGGCCAAGAGGCGGTTCGAGTTGTTTATGAAGGATGGTGCAGACCAGGACCAGGTTCTTCATCCCTCGACCCGTAAGACGACCTTTGAGATTGCACTGAGCCATGGAGACAAGAAGGAGTTTAATCAGATTCTGGAGTTTTACCGTCGCACGCCCAAGCAGGACCAGCAATGCATGTGTTTGTTGGCCCTGGGTTACGGTGTCCATGGCGAGGAAATGATTCAGCATTTGTTTGACTTTTCATTGTCTGAAGAGGTCCGCGCCCAAGACTTTATGTATGTTCTCTCGGGTCTGTCATTGAACATTAAGGCACGTCAGGCTGCTTGGGAGTGGATCAAGCGTAACTGGACTTTGTTGGTGGACAGATATACGGGCAACATGGGTATGCTCGGATTCTGTGTCAAGATCCCAGTCAACAAGATGGCTAATACGGAGGTGTTGAAGGATTTGGAAGAGTTCTTTTCTGGAAAGGATACCAAGGAGTTTGATCGTGACCTTGAGCAGGCCAAGGAGGGATTGCGTATCCGAAGCAAGTGGGTTGCTCGTGACGGTGCTGCGCTCGAGTCTTGGTTGATTGAGCAGGGATACTAAGGCTGCCCAGTTTTTTTTTTTGGAGGTGGGGAAGAGGATATCAAGCAATAAATACACTTTGACCTTTCCACTACTCGAACTATTGGCTTTCTTTTTTATCTATCCACAATCAACAACCGACCCGTGACTCTAGGAT
This sequence comes from Mortierella sp. BCC40632, assembly GCA_011634665.1. NCBI lineage: Eukaryota > Fungi > Mortierellomycota > Mortierellomycetes > Mortierellales > Mortierellaceae > Mortierella > Mortierella sp. BCC40632. The sequence continues at coordinate 396,007 of WAEK01000024.1, forward strand.
TGCTAGATTTCAGGAAGAGATACTCCAAGCAAGGGTGCTGTGCAATAGGTCCATTTTAGCTCCTAGACTTCTCCAACGTTGAAAACCGCGGAAAATGATGAGAGCAGTCACCGAATCTCTCCCTCTAAGCTCTCTGGGCTCAGGTACCTCTTTCTCCCTTTTAAAAAGGACCCCTTCTCTCGCTCAGTCTTGTCAAGGTCATCTCGTTGCCCATTCATTGTTGCCTGTTCCCTTGTTTTTCTCTTGGGCTTTTTTTTCTTCTTCTTCTCCACACCTCCTCCTCTTCATTCAACGCTTCATACCTCCTCCCATTTCTCTACGGCACTACCCACGTTACTCGCACACACCAAAGCAGAACAAAGATGGGACTTCTCACCATTCTCAAGAAGAACCGCCAAAAGGAAAAAGAGATCCGCCTGTTGATGCTCGGACTCGACAATGCAGGCAAGACGACCATTCTCAAAAGAATCAATGGCGAAGACATTGACACCATTGCCCCGACGCTAGGATTTAACATCAAAACTCTGGAACATCGAGGGTATGATGCAAGACTCTCCCCCTCCCCTCCCCCTCCCCCTTTTTATATTTATTTTATTTTTTATTGTTCAACTGTTGGCTCCCCCCCTCCAAGACCGAAAACGCGTCTCTCTCTCTCACACACTCTTTCTTTTGCCTATGCTCGAGGGAAAGGCCTCGAATTTAAGCACATGATCTAAAATCACAGAGCAACATCTTTCTCTCTCCCCTTCTTCCCTCTTTCGAATAGATACAAGATGAACATTTGGGACGTGGGTGGTCAGAAATCCATTCGATCCTACTGGCGCAACTACTTTGAACAGACAGATGGTCTGGTCTGGGTTGTTGATTCTGCTGACCGACTTCGACTCGAGGACTGCAAAAAGGAACTTCACGAACTGCTTCAGGAGGAGGCAAGTCTCTCTTTTTGTTTTTTTTTTTTTTGTTGTTGTTGTTGCTGTTGTTTTGGATAGGGTTTTTATGATCAATCATTGATAGACACATGGTGCTTTGTCTTATTCAGGATTTCATTCTAACCTTTTTTTTCGTCTAACAACAACTGTCTTTTCCTCTCCTCCCTCCTCTCTCTCTCTCCCATTTCTCTAGCGACTCTCGGGTGCTTCATTATTGGTGTTTGCCAACAAGCAGGATCTTCCTGGAGCTCTGAGTGATGTCCAGATTCGTGAGGTAGGATGTCCATGCAACACCCCCCTTCATGACAAGATCTGATTATTTTTTTTTTTTTTTTGAGCCTGATTTCCTCCTGGATATCACCATTCTTGATGTGGATCCACAACTGACTCTCTCCCTCTCTCTCTCTCTCTCTCTCTCTTCCAATTTTTACACGTCGACTTGATTTCAAAGGCGCTTGAGCTGGACAAGATTGTGACACACCATTGGGCAATATTGGCATGCAGTGCCAAGACGGGTGCCAATCTACTCAAGGGTATCGATTGGGTCGTGGGCGATATTGGATCCAGAATCTATCTCCTCGATTAAAAAAAAAAAAGAAAAAAAAAAAAAAAAAAAAAAAAAAAAAAAAAAAAAAAAAGAAAAAGAAAGAAAGGAACAATAAAAACAAAAGCAAGAAGTACTAATGATCTGTCTATCATGGAAAAACTTGATGGGTTGTAGGAGGAGGAAAGCGTGCGTGGTGTGTGCATGTGTATGCGGAATAGTGTCAGAAAAGCTGTTGGGAGGGAATGACTTTGGGTTAGTATTCGCGAGTTGATTGGGACTTTTCAGGAGAACTCTGATATTTATATGTTTGTAAGATGGAGGAGGGGAGAGAGAGAGGAGGTCTAGAGTGCGCGGACCAAAGTGATTTGAGGATCTAGCAATCTCGCGTAGGCGGAAGACATTCTAGATGGCGTTTTGACTATGGCCAATAGATGGAATTAGAAAAGAGGCGAACCGGCAAGATGTGTTTGTTCCTTGAAACACATTGACTAGAACCGTTGGCTACTCCTGTGTGTGTGTGTGTGTGTGTGAGGGGCCCTTTTGGGGTAACTACTAGACCACAGTGAACCAAAGAGTGACTATCAACTGGGACAAGCAACTTCACTTGACTCAACTGTGGTTTACTACCTATCGGTTCAGTTCACTATTTTTGATGACACTACAGGTCCGCATATATTTTTTCTTTTATTTACGTATCTTGGTCCCACTGTGGGCTTCCTTTGATACAAGCGCATTTCGTCTGTTCAGACACTATGGATCTGACTCTTGTCTGGGGTGCCTTGACTATGAAGTCCATTTGTCACCTGGCTCCATGTCCTGCAAAGTCCTTTTTTTTTCCTAGCTAGAATAAAATCGTTGCAACAGACCATGTTTTGCTACTAGGTCTAGATACCTCTGTCGGTCATTTGTCGATACACATTGCTGACTCAGGTATGTCCATAAAGTAGTAAAGGAAAGGGCCTCCAAAGGGTTTGGTTTTCTCCGCTGGAGGATACCTGATACTGTAGCGCGTCAGTATGGACCTAGTTATCCAGGAGCTTTAGGAGATCTAGAAACCATTAAGAAAAAAAAAAAAAAAAAGAGATATGAACTGGACAAACAAAAAAGCGGCTACTCCTCTCCCTTCACCGCTCTAGCTTGCCAACACGGTATGTTTTCCCGACACCGATCCGTAAATACATGCTCCTTGCATGCAGTCTTGGACTTGTTTGCAGTCTTGGCACTACCTTCTTGTGTTGAGGTGGTACTCTTTCATTATCATGGTTTCCTTAAGGTGCCCTATTGTCTTTCTTTGCGCCGGAAAAAAAAAAACATGTGCCAGCTACAAAAAAGGTGTCCCTCTTTGCTGCTCAATTAGGAACACCCGCTTAGTTTGATTCAGGGGCTCGAAACGGTTCACATTTTCATGAAGAATAAAGGGCGCAGTATATGCACCCATGTACAAATAAGCATCTTTAAAAGGATTAGTAGACTTTCTCTCCCTCAAGTCTGGCGCCCTACTCCCAGAGGTACCGCACGGATGATAAACTGGACCGCTCCGTTATATTTAGAAGCAAATATATGCTCCTCTCTATTTGCTTTGGCACGAACCATCCTCTTGTGTAACCCTGGATACTGTCTCCCTCTGCGGATTTTTTGAGAAAAAAATGTCACATTAAGCCAGAGGGTTGTGTCTTGGGCATCGTCATTTCACTTTAAAAAAAAAGAGAGAGAGTGAGGCGTTGGATGAGGAGATGTGTAGCTCATGAACGGATCCTGTCTGCTCAATCGGACAATTATTCCTTCTGATCGCAGAAAACCCCTGAAGGAATGATGTCGTTCATTAGGGTCTCCTTGAAGAAGCAATACCTTCTACCCCTATGGATAGATCAAAGTCATCTCTTCTGAGAGTGTGCATTCATCTTGATACTCTTCCTCCCTCCTTCCCTTCTTGTTAATTCCAGCTGCTAAATAATAATTTTAAAAGATATGGCGATCTGCAAGCTTTCAGGTCCTCTAAAGTGGGGGGGATGTGTACCTCAGTGCTGCTCTCAGATCATATCCCTGTCTCAGGCTGATACAGGGGATTTCCCAGGCTGAATAAAAAAAACCTTTCGGCCCACCTCCATGGTGCCACAAACCCAAAAAAGCAAGCAAAGTCGTAATGACCAAGGGTTTAAAGAGGCTGCGGATGTTTAATGATAACATAGGTAGTGGCTCTTGCGTGGTCTGGTACTGTCTAGAAAAAACAAAAACAAAAACAAAAAACAAAGCATACATCCGTTGCCTCACAAGAGTTCAACAGATCAGTCACAAGAGTCGTACTTGCAGCTCTGTAATAAGACATTTGACCTCGAGAGCTTACCTCGGCCTACAACAGTACTTGCGCCTTGCGTGCAAGCTTATGGAATCATGCTTGTAGACTCCATTCCAAAGCACCAACCCCTATTTGGAGCGATACCTAAAGACAGCGTCAATTGGCAATGCCCAGCAATCCCTTCTAATAATGTCATGGAGAAGAGGACGGTTGCTGTTGGTTGCTCAAGTTGTCGTTTTTTTTCCTATGTGACCATTCCCCACAAGCAAAAAGTCGTTGACCTCCAAAAATGGCACTTTTTTTTTTGTGGCAAAGTCTATTTCGTCAGAGGTCTTGTTGGAGTTGCTTTGGCCATCCAATCGGGGAAAGGGGGGCTCCGTGCAGTCAGTTTGAGCATAATAAAGGAGAAATGTATCACACTCTTCCTGTTTGCTGCAGAGGTGCTCGTGCCAGCTCTTTAAACCGATGCATCAACTCAGGTACATCGTGTTCGGTAATCAATATACCCTGTTTCAGGTACTGGTACGTTTAAGCTCGTGCCAATTTGTACTCTTGCTCAAAAAAACAAAAAATATATGTTAAATCCAGTACTAGTGTTCAAACTTCAAAGTCGCGACTAGACATCCAAGATGAAGAAGAGGGGAGAAAAAAAAACAACATAAATACTCTCGAGGTCAAGACTTTCTTTCTCATCATCAGCACTCGATCCACTCACTCAAAAAACAACCAGCTCCACTCAACCACTCACTCCAACTGCCACCAGCTCCACTCTTTGAAAAATCACCAACTTCTCCCTCAACAACACCTTTTCTTTCTCACCCAACAACTCAAAAAATGTAGGATAGCAACCAGATGCATCTTTCTACGACGCACTGATAGGGGTCACCCAAGTAGCTAACCTAGATAAATCATGCCAATTGCACCTTTAGGGCCAAGTCAATCACCGCCCTTGTCATCGTTGCCGGCGTCATTGCCAACCTTCTTGTCTCCAACGCTGCCCCCATTGTTGCCGAGAAGCGTTATGACCTCAACAACTTGGTTCACGACACCAACACCATCCTCACCCGCCCTCAGGCCATCATCACCGGCAACCACGACCACGCCCTCCACGGCAGATTGATCGACTGCGGCATTGCCGGTATCTTTGATTCGCGTACCACTGAGGAGTTGCAGAAGGCTTATGACGAGGCTGGATGCAAGAACAAGCTCGGACCTTTGCAGTTGCTCGGCAACGTTCAGAACCAGATTGCAGTCTTGCCCGGAAAGGATGGCAAGAACCACTCCTTGGGACGATTTGATTTGCTCGGCAACAAGGTTCACCCCTACACCAAGGACACCGCTTCCTCCAAGGAGTAAAAAAAAAAACATTTATAAGGAAATCAACATGCCCCCCTCCCCCTCATCCTGCTGGCCGATTCGAGATGAATTCAGGAACCTTGAGACGGTTTATTTCCCTTTCTTTTCCTCCTCCCTCCTCCCACTCCATCCAATCACTCTCCCATATTTTGAGATGACCAAAGCTTTCTCCATTTACAGCAACCATCATGACGACTAGAAAAAAACAAAAAAACACACACACACACAAGATTTTAAGAAAGCCTCTAGACTAAAGACGAGCCCTGAGGGCTCCTCCTGTCCAATACAATAAAATATTCTGCCAAATTTGAGCATTACTACTGCTTCAAAAGAAAGTGCTAGCACTTGTTACTGCTTTGCTCTTTCTCTCTCTCTCTCTCTCTCTCTCTCTCTCTCTCTCTCTCTCTCTCTCTCTCTCTCTCTCTCTCTCTCTCTCTCTTATCCTCCCGCTTGCACAGCCTCAATACCTGCACCCACTGTCTCTCACTGATCACCATCTTCCCCTCCCTTTCACAAAAGCTCCTCCATAGTACACTCAGCTACGATTCGCCTCCCGAGTAGCGCTCCATCGCTCTCCCCATCCCTCACTTATCCAGCCCCGCCATCACTGCCACTCTCGCCCGAACGCCAACTTGGCTGCCAGTAGTCGCTACGTCAGGATAGCTCGCAATCATCAGCTATAAAGCGCACCCAGCAACTCACCATCCTGAAGGTGTAGCTTATTGGTGAATATTTGCTCGCTCTGTTTGCTTATGGGCAATTGGTGCAATTGGTGCAATGTCCTGCACAATGACATAGTGTGCATTCCAGTAGTGAGCACATTGGAGTATTTCTCTGTGTCCCTCGGTGCCTTGAGCTTGAGCTTGGAGGCCACGGGATTTGACAACGAACACACTCAAGCTATTTAAATGACTCTTGACCTCCAAAATCCATGCAGACTCTACCTGGGCAAAATCCACTCCTCTTTGTATGGCCCCAGGTAAGGCGCCTTCTACGCTGTGATTTTTAAACTCGCAGCCAAAAGTGCGTTCGTAGGCTGCATTTTTTTTTTTTTTTTTTTCGCTGTCATATTGTCTTGTTGACAAAATTCATTGATAATGGCAAGCTTCATTTTATACAAGTAAGGCACATTGGACAGGTCCATGTCCTTCTTACTGGTTGGCTACCATGAGATGGGGGCTGAGAGGTCAGTGACTTATCATTACTCATTTCGGTAGACTTGGCACGACTGGAAACAGAACTGGACGGCGAAGGTGTCTCATAAGGAGATGCAGAAGAGCGAGAGAGCGACAGTGCTTTGCCTTTGTCTTTGATCTTGGACCTGACCTCAGCCTGATGGTGTTTGGAATGGGCCAGCGACTCGTCTTCTTTCTCGCTAATCAGGTCCTCACTGGTCAGGTTCTCGCTAATCAAGTTCTCGCTAAACAGGTCTTCGCTAACCAGGTCCTCAGTACTGATACTATCGTTACCGTTGGCAACAGCGCGATCAGTAGTGACTCGCTGATATGGTTTGGATCTTGATGCCTCCCCAGCTTGGAGCTGGAGATCCTCGATGGAGGTATAGTCAAGTGGCTCATCCAGTCCCCACAGCCTGTAAGCTACCTTCTCAATGCAAATTTCTTTCGGCGCTCTTCTGCCTTGGCCTCAAGATCGATAGCAATGGGCGTTCTAGAATAGGTATGGTAGTGAAAATTAGTAACGGACACAACGGCTTTTATCCTTGCCATCAACTTGTGTAACTTGAAAAATGTCTTGACTTGCATTGAGAGCTGCGTACCCTGTGTCGCATACACCCTGCGTAGTTGTGGACGTGACCAATTTTTGCCTGGCACAGATTTCCTTGTTTTCCCAGGCTTTGTTCTTCTTGAAGTCGATCTTTGGAGATGCCATATCGGTGGAGGTGTCACCATCCTGTTTGCGCTTTCCCTTTCTCTTGTCTTGGAGTGTGCTAAAAGGGCTAGTGTTACTTGGATGGGACGCCATTTGCGCCGAGGTGAGGTTTGTATGTGTGCGTATGCATTTTTTTTTTTTTTTTAACTTCATCCCAGCTCTTTTACTGCACTGTCATAAGGCATCGACATTTCCTCAATCACCAATTAGTTCCTGTGGCCGAAAACACATGATGCCTCTTCATCCATTCATCCATGCCCCCTATTGGTCACCAACACCGCCACTCTCATCCTCACCTTCATCCTCATCCTTACCTTCATCATGCGCCCCTCCTCTTCAAACTGTCATTGTGATCACGTCCACATGGTTTCGCCTCGGTCATCCTTTTTATCCGTCGCCTAGGTCACCTAGGTCACCTTGGTCAGTTTGGTCTCCCGTTAATTTTAATATTGTTAGAGACTCGATTTGCATCGACCACCCCTTTATCCCCTTGACCACACGTCAAGGCTCTTCTTTTGCTCTTTTCTCCAAAGAAATCCTCTGATGGAGTGAGCTAGATGTGAGAATGCTGCAGTGACCCAGGTAGTAGGAACAGTCTACTGCAAACCCTGCGGTCAAAAAATCGAATATGCAGCAAGGCCTGGAAAACCAACACCATCAACATTTGAATGCTGCATTTGCAAAAATAGAGTGGAAAGTCACTATGAATTGTTGGGTGGAGATTGCGCGTGTGGCGGCACCCCCTTCTGATTCTCTCCCAAAATGCTCTCTATGCTATCGGAGATCAAGAGACCAAAATTTTCGTTCTCCATTATGACCATGGCGTTAAAGGTGAACCCGCATGCCATAAAATGCAACGAAAAATTCCACATTCGTCAGGCCCATGAAAATATGAGTGAAACTGCCAAATTCAGGTACGAGTTAGGAGGGTTCGATGGACATGGTGACTGGGAAAGTACAAGCTATGATTACGAAGAAGTTACTCTCGTATGTTGAACGGTCGTCAATGCATTGGCAAAAGCAACAATTATCACGAATTTTGTCCGTACCACTACTGATGTTTCTGGCTTTTCTTGTCAAGTAGTTGCCACCTCAACTCACTCATACCAAACTCAATAAACAAAGTCTTGTCCTTCCAGACTACACTGTGAAATATCTCGTCTTTGCCCTTACTTTTGCTCTTGCTTTCGTTTTTGCTTGCGTTTTTGCTCGCGTTTTTGCTTCCGTTCTTATTTCGTCCGTGCTCCACCCTCGCTCTCACCCGTTTTGCCATACTAGCATTAACTTGTTTGATGAATAAAAAAAAAAAAAAAAGGCTGCACCAACTTGACTTTCTCACGGCTATTTGACTGTAATATTGTGATTGGATTAAAGGTACAATGAAACAATGGTAATACAAATCTAACAATTTTACAGTCTAGTTAGCCATTGAACCTCACTACTGCAGTGGCATCTTCCTTCAGTTTTCCTTAGTTCCCTTGAAGTTTTCTTCGTAAAATTTGCTGCTCACTGGCGACGAATCTTGAGGCTGCTCCAAGAATTCAATGGCAAGGCAAAGGCTGAAGGTAAAGCCAAAAAGCGAAGCTTTGTCCCTTTGCTCCTCCAATGCTTTTTCAGTTCCCTTGAAAATTTCCTTTTGTTGCATGATGACTCACGTTCAAATGGAGTGGAGTGCTCATTAACTAGCGTCTTTTTTTTTTCCTATGCCTTCTGTTCCTCCTTTCTCATCGTCTCTTCTTCCCCCATCGTCTCTTCCTCAATCCATTGTCTATTCCTCTACCCATCGTCTATTCTTTTCTCGTTAAAAACAACCTCTTTTTCCCTCTCTCACGCTAGACCAGCAATGGTTCCTTGCCCAACTCTTCCTAGCCCGTGAAGACAGGCAACAAGTACTCATCATTAAATCCTATCTTTCCACTCGACTTGCATCGACCACCCCTTTATCCCCTTGACCACACGCCAAGGCTCTTTTCTCCAAAGAAATCCTCTAATGGAGTATGCCAGATGTGAGAGTGCTGCGGTGATGCAAGTAGTAGGAACAGTCTACTGCAAACCCTGTGGTCAAGAAAATCGAATATGCGGCAAGGCCTGAAACACCAACATTTGAATGCAAAAATAGAATGGAGACTTACTTTATCTAGGCGGATGGAAATCGCGTGTGTGCCACTTGTGCTGATCCTCTCCAAGAATGTCTTGGTTACCATCATAAAACAAAACAAGTATTGGTCGATCGCAAACCCGGTACCGGCTATATGGTATAAACGGTCCTCCACCAGTGCAAAAAAATGCAACGATAAATACAATACAAGGAAGCATTAAGAAGCTCACATTACTGGAGCGAATTCTGGGGCGAGCTAGGGGTGAATCCAGAAGGAAATGGTTGGTACACAGATGCTAGCTATGATTACGAAGAAACCGGTAAAAAGCTTTCTTCGTGTTGAATGCATTGGTAAAAATAAAGAGTATCAAAACCATTGTTGTCCGTTCCACTGATGTTTCCTAGAACACCGTAACGGTCACTCCTCCACCCACCCACGGTCTAGTGTTTCTAAAATTGCCGAAGCGAAAAAAAAAAAAAAAAAAAAAGCTTACTGTCACAAATGGGAAGGACGGGACCGAAGAACAGCTTTCAACAGGGCACTGACAACAGCAACAATATTCAGAGTGAACAAAAAATCGGCTCATTAGTGATTAGTCCATCATGGTACCCCTTATGATACGAACGGAGAGAAAAAAAAAAGAAAAAGAGATGTTAACTCTTTTTCGTGGGTATGTACATTCCGCCGGAGCTAAAAATACAATCAAGTCTTTCCTCCCCTTTTCCTTGCACAATCCAGTCACAATGCCATTCGTATAAAAAGTAGGCTAAGTTGTGTCTCCAGAGAATCTTGAATCTTTCCGCCACTTCTCGTCTCTCTCTTTCTCAGCTTTGAAAAACTAATCCATTTCAAGTCATGCATCAATCATCTTTGGTCACTATTGTCGCATGCTTTGTGGCTGCTTTGACCGTTGCTGTGGACGCCTCTCCTGTCATCAAGCACAAGTATGCTGACACCGCTGCATTCAAACCATACTTCTGCGGTGCATTCCACACTGGATGCCGCAATGCTTGTGCCTACGAGTACCAATATCTCAACTCCACCTGTAAAGCTTCGAAAAACAAGAAGTACTTTACTGTTGACTGCAACTGCAAGGATACCTATGCTGTAAGTGACGGCGCTTACAAAACTCTTGAATAGTCTTGAGTTGCTTGGCAAATATGGTAATGCACAAAGATTTATGCTAAATCCCAATGTGTCTCTTGTTATATCACTTTCTGTCCTCATCGTTGGCCCTTCAGGAATTGGATTTCACTACCGGTGTCTTGAGTAAAACCAAGCAAACCGCACAGCGCACTCTCAAATCCCACCTTGACAGAGATGATGAAAGATCTATTACCAATTACGGAATCAGTCTGACGGAAGACTGCAACGCTACCTGCAAGGGTTCCAAGACTACCGTACAGTACACTGTCCTTCCCCCAAAGGTGCCTGAACAAAACGGTGTCGAATACACTTTCAAGTGCAAGTGTGGTAAACATTATGTCAACGATTTGGTTGATTACTGGGTTCGTGTTCACTGGGATCTATAAGTTCTCCCCTCCAACCCCTCCCCCCCCCTTTTTTTTTAACTGAACCCTTCGAGCTTTTTCCAAGAGCCATCCCTTTTTTTTTTTTCTTCCTCGCTTTTTTGCAAGGCTACTGGCAATTGTGCTTGGCGATACCGAATAAAACTAAAGCTCATTTACCGACAAAAGACTCTAGGTGTACGTATCTTTTTCTTTTGTTGCATTACAGGAACTACCAAAAAAAAAAAAAAAAAAAAAAAAAAATAAACAAAACTAAGGGCTTGTTTCACCTATGGCCCTCAGGCCACGAGTTCATTGGGGGTGACGGGCGGGGCCCTCGAGAGTGAAACTTGGACCGGTGAATTTCTGCGCAGGAATGTGCGAGAGTACAGTTTTTTTTTTTTTTTTTTTTTTTTTTTGAGAGAGAGGAGCTGAGAGCAATCAGTTTATACAGCAAAAGACTACTTCGTTGTATCAGTCTTTCGTAAGCTACTCTAAATTTCGAGACTTTATTCATTGCCTTAGATGGATCCGTTCTCTATAGGAGTACTCAAGTTCTCAGGAGAGGTGCAATGGGTGGAGCCTGTATTCAAGCCGACCCTTGCTTCTTACTCTGAACAGTCACTTGATTACGACAAGAACTATTGACAGAGGTATTATCCATCCTGTAAACCCATCTCTCGATGACAACTAAGGATCAGTGTATAATTTTCAGATACTCTAGTTGCGACACGAACAATGCTTTCTCTGCAGATCACAGATGAAAAGATAAAGAAAATAAAATAGAAGATGAGGAAGGCCCGAAATTAGGAGCCTGGTCTTGTTAGTAAATGAGCCCATTATGTTGTCTCGTCAGTGTGTGGGAAGTTGGTTAACGGTATTCATTTATTACAACTTCCTGGGTCAAATAAAAACTAACAGTCTCCGCCCGTGTGAACTACGGGGACCCTCGTCGCATCTATATCGGATGTTGATGATTTCCGTTAGTCCAGTCCAGTTTGACTGGGATTCTTGTAGACAACAGAATAACTGCAGAAAGACTCCCGTGTCCCTCTCTGAGCGACTCCCCTCCCCCCCGCAATGGCTATACACATTGCCAAATTCCTGTCTCGTCCCCGGATTGTGTGGTGCGCTTTGACAGATGGACAACTCGAATTGATGCACTCTCTGCCCCCTGGAGTTTGACGGCATTGGCTTTGCTATTAATAACCTTCCGCGCGAGTTGCATTGGTTGACTAGCCTAGTCTGCCCTGCGGACCGCAGGGAGCTCCCGTTACATCTCTAGCAAATGTTGGAGGCATGGAATGTTGAATTCCTCCTATGAATATGGACAGGTATGCTTGGTAGGACGCACAGTCCTGACAAATAGCTCTAATGTTCTCTGCTCTTCCCAGAGTAGATTCGACCCCCCTGCTATTACAATTCAAAGAGCTGCATTCATATCTCAGGACTTGATCGTACGTCCTCGCTGGACTGACCCGCGCTGGCTGTCGGTACACTCCATTGCTTCATTCACCCGACACGACTGTGCCTTCCTCAATTGACCAAAGCATTCCGCGCACGTCTGGCTTGTCCTGAACTCGTCTGTAAGTCCAACCACTCCGTATCGCATATGCTGCCCTCTCATCTTTGCTCCTCCCCGCCTAGCATGTCCTCCAGTTCGGCCTTCTACTCCTCTCCCTACTCCCCCATAGAAAAATCTCGGTATCTTCTTCGCATGCTCTTCTTTGAGGCAACGGGAAGGATGCTGATATCTCTTGCCGGTGCAATTGACCACATGGTACCGTTAACAGCGCTTGCACCATCCATCTAAAGCAAGAAAGTTATCCCTTTGTTAGTCTTTGCCTGTATACCTAGCTTCTTTTTTCTTTTTTTTTAAAGATAGTCACACTGGAGGATGAGATCGCTTCAAAGGATTGGGCCCTTCTCTGGTTGGTGTACTTTTAGGGATATTTTCTTAGAGTGTCAATAAAAAAAAAAAATGAAAGAAAGAAAAGGGCATCTGGTGCAACACCGAAAACGATTTATCAGGAACCATGTTGCTGGTATCTCCTTGTTTCTCGTGGTTCACTCTTGTGAGACTGTGAGTATTGGATAATCTAACATTTAAAGTCTAGATAGGGTCCCTGATGTCAAGTATTCATAACCCAGTATCCACTATCCACTACCTACTATCTACTATCTCCTATCTACTACCCAGATTTCAGCATTTTAAAATTCAGTGTTGGGTGTAAGGAACCTTGCGACTATCACTTTTTTGCCACTGTTTTCTCCGCTCTGCTAATGTGCGACCTTCGTCTACTACCTATTGCCCCGTAGTGTTCTTGCCGGACTTTTATTTGTCATCTTTGGGGACTAGACACGAATGGTAAGGTCATGCAAGGACTGCCGTGTTTTTTTTTGGTTGGAAAGGAGTCAGCAAGCATTGAGGAAAAAAAAAAAAAAGAGAGAGGGGCAATATGGACAAAGTGAGTGAGTGAAAGAGGCAATAGAAACAGAGAGAGCGAAAAAGAGCAAGAGGAAAGAGTAAGAGGAAAAGAAGGAAAGAGTGAACAGCCAAGAAGATCGTATTGGTCGATCCATGCGCGATGAAAATCCGTCTCCGAAGATCCATTCAAAAATCTCCGCTCATAAAAAAAAAAAATGTCTTTGAACGGAACCTTGGGCCGAGTACACATTACATAAAATTGACCGGGTCCACAGAGGATCCAGCCAGAAAACACAAGAGAAAAATCGCCCCACCTGGGCGTCATGCTTCGCTTGCCCATTGTTAAACTTTTTATGTTTATCCAACAGCCAATCAGTCGCCTCCAAATGCAGCCAAGCCGTTTTTTTTTTTTTTTTTGTTCTACTAGTATACAAGGTGTTTCTGTGTCGCACGCCAGCAAAAAAAAAAAAAAAAAGGTCAATTAGGAGGAGGAGGAGGGGGGAGGGGAGGAATAATAGAGCCCGCTCACTCTAATCGATCGCTGGGAAGTAACAAAAAAGCTCCAATGCACGCGTTCCGTTTCCCGATAGCCTTCCTAACTTGGAAACTATCCATTCTTCCCTACCCTGGCGCCCAAAGAAATTCTCTCATTCGAAGTAGTATCCAAGCTCCGCAAGTCCTACCTAACCACGTGAGGACTAGGAGTTTGAGTGCTGCCTTGGAGGATCATGACGCAGCAAGGTCCACTTTCTCGGCATGGTATCGCTCTTACCTTAATCCGCCTTTTCTTTTCTCTCTGTCAAGATTATACGCCCTCTCTTGAGAGTATTAGCCATGATGGCAACAAAAATTCGAGTAAAAAAAAAAAAAAAAAGAGTTTCTGCCTTTAACTATTCTTGAAATTACTTCAAGGTCTTCGGTCATGTTAGCCGAAAAGTCGAACATGACTGCATCTCTAATCCAAGAGAGGGATTAACCTTATGAGTTTAACCTGGAGACTTGCGCCCAATGCCCCGTATTTTTTTTTTGTTCACTTGTCGGATTAGCGCGAAACATTCTACATGGAAAGAAGGTATATCACACACTATCATTGTCCATGAGGGGAGATCCATACTATTATCCATTGCAATACTATTGAGAATTCATGACTCTATTGCTTTGAAAAGAAAAGAAAAGAAAAGAAAAAGGTTCCAGGTGTGAGCTAAAAGTCTTTGTAAGGAACAAAGGGAGATCTTCCGGGTTTCCATGACTCTTTTGTGTCTTGTTTTGCTGCTCGATCATTGAGGGATTTGTTGCCCAGAATCTGACCTACGTTCGAGCTAGCATAGAAGACTAGCCAGGCATGGGGGGGGAAAAAAGGATTTTTTTTTTTTTTTTTTTGGTCTCTAATTTAATAATACTGCCTGGAAAAATGACATCCCCACAGAGCTCGAAAAAAAAAAAAAAAAAAAAAAAAAAAAAGTGTTTGACAAAAGTAGAAACCTCATGTCAACAGAAGAGACTTTTGAGGGGTTCACCACAGTAACGCTTTTTAATCATCAAAAAAAAAAAAAAAAAAGTGGCAGTGTTTTCATTGACATTGCAAACCTATTCCACTAGTGAGGACAGCAGCCTTTCCTCACATCTCGCAAATGGCTCGAAAAAACAGGAACAACGTGCGCGTCGCGCGATTTCTATTCTAGGGGAGAAGGATGAGTAAAAAAAAAAAAAAAAAAAAAAAAAAGGAAAAGCCAACAATCACATCTCGAGTAAGCCGAGAGAAAGAAAAAAAAAATGAGCAGCAGAGCCAATGTACATACTGCTCAAATGGTTCGGATAGGAAATTTGGTAAATAGTCATGTGGCGGTACCACGACCGTGCATCCAAACAGAGAAGGAGAGAGCGAGAGGGAAACAGGTCCCCGGACGTGTCTGTGTGGCCAAGCAGCAGTAACAACAGCAGCCTGAGCACCATTCAGAGAGCACGCAGGAATTATTATTTTTCAAATGGAGACACTGCTGCGCGTCGTGCAACAATGCTTGGCAGATTTTTTTTTCTTCATGAATACACACGTTCCCTGCACGTTAGATTTTTTTTTTTGCACCTCCCACTAGATAGGGGACGGATGGGCGCAATCTAAAAATATATCACTGGTGGCTCAATGTTCAGGTCAGTTGCACCCTATAGCGCAAAGCCAATATTCTGTTTGACTACTTGAGAGATTGAGGCACTACAAAGAGAGAGAGAGAGAGAGATTGAGACCGGGGAAATCCACTGGGGGGTTGGAGGTCCCAGCTTTAGTTGTCAATTGGTCATATCACACACACACACACACGCGTGGCCCATCGTCTTTTTTACCGAGCAAACAAACAAGGAAGTGAGCTGTTGAGATGCACAAGCGCCGCGTTAAATTTAGACTCAAAAGGAGAAAGGAGGGGAGAGGAGGAACTAAAAGACTGCTGCTGGTGGTTCACGTTTACTGTTTTGCGTGCTTTTTTGGGTTGTTGAGTTTTTTTGCTCACCTTTTTTTTTTTTTTTTTTTTTGTCGCACCCAGCTCTTGCGCCCATGTGTGCTTCACACGCCAGTGAAAAACAAATTTACCAAGGAGGAGTGAGGGGATAAAAAAATTGATTCGAAGGTATAAAAGACTGAAGCGTCCCTTCCCTCTTTTTGCCACTGTGTCGTCCATCTCCCCGATTCAGATCCCCTCACATTCCCTCTATTTCTCTTTTACTCAAGGTAAGAGGGGGCCTCTTTCCCCACGCTCTCACTCTTTTTACATTTGGCTCGGGGAGGTGATCGCTCTTTCTTGGCCGAGAGAATTATTTGACTAATCCTCTCTCTATTCCATAGAAAAATGCGTCAAGCTGCTTTTTACCTGGTTGCGGTCCTCGCGCTCCTCAACGCGCTTGTGGCAGCAGCAGCCCCCCTTCTCGAGAACGGAAACTACCGCATCTTCACCGGCAACATGCACGCCCCCAAATACAACCGTTACTTCACGGGCAAGAAGGATGCCAGAACTGGCTCCGTGACTCTTCAGTCCAACTCTTCGAGCCCCTTCCAGGTCTGGCGCCTTCGTAACCACTCGAATGGCCAGGTCACTCTTGAGAGTCTTGGAGCCAAGGGCTACTACCTTTCGGAAGGTCGATCGGGAGCCCTCCCAGGAGCCCACGTTGGTTTGACAAAGACGAAACAAAAGTGGGGAGTGTCCAAGATTGCTGGAGGACAGTTCACAAGGTACGCTCTGGCTCACCCACGAAAGGTCAACAACAAGACTCTTTTGGTCAGCGAGAGTACCGACTCGCCCGAACCCAAGTATGTTGCATTCTTGAATGAGGGCACTCCAGAGACTATCCAGGCCTGGAAGTTTGCTCGACTTTAAAATGAAGGGAAAAAATAGTTTAGAGTCAGATCAGGTTCTCAGTTCATGGGTTTGATGCGGTCTATAATACTGCAGAGACATTCTCTTGTATTTTTCTTTGAAAGAACTGTCTATCTACACAATAAATGAAATGCCTTGTAGTCTCCAGAGATGAAGAAAAAGAAAGTGTTTATTGTTTAGCATGAAAGCGGCGTGAATCTGTAGCTAGCTATGACTGGAATCTCGGCTGGAACTCGAATGAGCATAGTATCGATCTGGTTTTTTTCAATCGAAGTTGGGTTGAGTACTAAGATATAGTGTTGTTGCTGTTGAGTGAGTAGGGGGAGGGGGGGAAGATTTGACCTCAAAGAGTTGATCAGAAGCCAAGGATTACCAGGTTTGCTACACAATGTCTTCTGCCAGTATGAGCATATATAATTCGGGGTCGAGATACGCGTCCTCCTACGCGCGAGTCATCTGACTGCGCCCGATCGGAATAAAAAAAAACCCTCGCTTTGCCTCTCTCAGAAGTTTAAGTCATGTATTGAACCCTGCAAATTAGATTAACCCACCCACCCCCACCCCCCTCCCAAAAAAACCTCAGAAGCATGCATGGTTATCAAGTAGGTAGTTAATAGAAAATCCAATTACTCTGCTTTGTTAATGTAATCTTTCTGCTGGGCTAGCTACATCAGGTGCGTGCCTGACCACTTTGCACACCTGTTGTAAGATCCCTTGGACAATTGGTGGTTGGAAATCCGGTCGGGTTGGCACTGCCAACAATCACGGCTATGATGAGCTCGGCAATGCCAAGGTCAACCCCAATCACCACACAGCTTTTCCCAAAATGCCAATTAACAGTCTCCTTATTGTTAAACACCTCTGTGGTTTATGGGATAGAAATCCTACAAGCGTCGAGGGATGTGCAAAAGCTTTGCTGGCTTTGACCTTGTCCATGTTGAGGATCGAGCACTAAGTAGCACTGTTGATTGCCTCTGCATCGCTTTAAGGACTTTGGACCTTTTTGGCCTTGGGATCTAGGGCAAACAACCGGAGCCGATATCCGTCTATAAAGATTGTTATTTGTAAACAATGTTTGCGATATGGGGAAAGCTGGAAATGCTCGGTACTGGCTGCTTGTAAATTTCGACCCCCCCTCCCTATCTAGTGGTTTCATGCTGCCTTCAGTGCCATGACCCATTCTTTTTTGCCTTTCCAATAAACTAACTCTTTAGCTCTCGATAGCTCTTCTTGGCCCCAGTTCCTTCAAGCTGTACAGGCGATATCTGCGTCTTCATTAGGCGTTGCTGTATTGCTCTCTCCCCGCATGGGTGACTTTTCTACTGGCTTCTTCAAGTTCCTCTTCGGCGGTAGCAACGGTTGAACCAAATAAGTCAAGCAGCTCTAGAAGCTAGGATGTTGAAGATTTCCCGATAGAGTAGCTCTATTGTAGTCGGTCTTCTGTTTTCCACCAATAAAGAGTTTGCAATGGATTCCCCAAGGTGTTCTGAAATCCTCATATCTGCCACAGCCTAAGTTGAGACCCCTAGTAGTTCCTTGACTATCCTTTGTTTTGCTTCGTTTGATATGGCCCCCGCCGAAAGATTGCACGGACAAAATACAGCTCGGGGACTTTTAGAAGGTTTGCCGTGCCTCTATTAGTAGTGACCAATTCCGTCCGCTTCAGTGATGGTAAATGGAGGCTGAGAATTGTGAAGACCTCGGCTTGGCTGTATACTTGCAACACTCTACTTTCCTCTACTGCTGCTAACATAGCAGTGCCTTCCATCGATTGAGCACACGTCAAGTTTCTTTGACGCATCTATAAAATATATCGCGCTTAAGACATGTTGAACTGATCAGGCTCTCGACACGGAAAGGTTCATGCTACCTATTCTCCTGATCAACTTTGGGACAAACCTGTTAAATACGACAGCGTCCTCTCTTCGAGTTGAGCCCTTTGCCACAATTTGTGACTGCCCTTTGCCACTGCCACACCCCATCCACGTTACCACCATAATTCAAGAGTGGGCTAAATCCACCATCAAGCATATGTCGGATCTCAGCAAAAAAAAAAACCGTGACACACCCAATGCAGCACTGAATATCGACGAATCAACAATTGAGAGAAACAAGACGACCATTGATACCGTTATTTGTCGAAAGCTTTGTACACCAATGAGTTCATTTGAGGATGGAATGCAAATCATTATCGTGGGGAACTTGTGGACTGTATCGAGACTACGGACTCTAAAGAAGCACTCTAAGGATGAGGTCTCGCCTTACCATCAACGCTGATGGGTAGCCTCTCCTTGAGTAGTGCCTTGCCCTACGGTTCAAACTCGAGGGCCTTGAGTTTAAATTGCTTCCAGCGGATCATGTTGATTCGCGGTGGTTTTGGTGGTATCTCTGGATAGCAGTTGACACAGCAGTCCAGGGAAGACTTGAATTCGTTACCAAGTGCTTTACCGATGGCCATCCGACGGTATCTTGCTATGTGGATGAAGTTCAAAAGCTTTTTGTTCATAGATCGATCTTTTTTTGGTGGTGTGTTTCTGATTGGCGACTGAAAAGTAGACTCCTAGAGCCTTGGAGCATCAAATCGCGTGCAGCTCGCCCAAGTCATTGAATGAGAGTTGCGATTGTCCTTGGCACCCCATACTGACAGCCGATGGTCAATTTTGATTGTCTATAGTAAGTTGAATCTCATCCGTTGATTTTCGTCCATGCTTCACGCGTGCCTTTGCCAGAGCAAGTCTTTCCATTGACTGAAATAACTGCAATCAGACCACCTCTGAGTCAGGCAGTAGTCTTGATTACAGACACTTGGGAAATCACCAAAAGCAGAGCCACCGGGGACGAGACTTGAATCAAGTTTATTTTCTATAGTATTTAAAGGGGCGCGAGGGGCGTCCTCTTATCAACCAGTCTGTAATAAAAATAATATCCCCTCTTACTTTCATTCCCTGCTTTTTCCTTGACATGAATGAAGAGTCCCACGCTGACACTGGGGATGCTTAAAAGAGAGGAAGATAAAGGGAACTTCATATGGTTGTGGGCCTATATATTCGAGTTATGGGAGCTCATGTGGGATCAACAGCCAGGAAAGAAAGGAGGAATGAAAGAGGGGTAAGGAATCGGAACGTGATGAGTCCTATATCAAAATTACCATGCTAGCATCAGGTGAAACTCGTCGATGGAATGGAACGAACGGATGGTGGTATGGGCCAAATCGGGCTTCTAAAAAAAAAAAAAAAAAAAAAAAAAAAAAGGGGGGTGGATCCATCCTACAACTAAAAAGAGTAAAAACAAAAGAAAGAATCGACCTGGAGCAAACATCAGCCAACTCACTATTTATTAATCCAAGAGGTGCACAAATTGAATTGACCTGCAGCCTCCAAATTGTTAACCTCTGGAAAGAAGTTAAGATCGCAGCTAAAGTGACATGGCGAGTACTGCATGGCACCGCACAAATTCCTTTTTACGAAGATTGGTTCTGGACCGGACTGGCTATTTTAGCTGCTACTAGAATACACCCAGTATAAATCTCTCCCCTCCTCTACTCCTCTTCAATAAACGCCGATTAACACTCACTTCTCTTAATCCCAATCCCTGTTCCTTCCCACGCTTGTCCCTTCACAATTTTCCTCTTTTGAACGCGCTTTGTTACATGGGGGAGAACTAGGGGCTTTCGCCTACTTGAACGATTTCCTCGTGTCAGCTTCCTCCCATCTGGCATTGAGTTTCCGGTGAAGCTTTCCAAGTCCCACCTGGATCCGACACAGGATCTACGACCTCCAGGATCCATCGTCAATACCAGGAGTATGACTTCATCGGTGCCAAAGGAAAAAATCAGAGACGTTTACGGGGAGGCGAAAAAAATCAACAATAGATGGTCAGTCTTAATCAGACAGTTGGCATCTTTCATCAGCAAGACAACCTCCGTGATAGCAGCAATCTTTCCAGTTCGTCTTCAATCTCATCAACTGCTCTGATTGAAGAACGACTCTATCGCGGCGGGATACTTTCTTCTTGCTCAGCTCATGAAGCAATGTCTATCTGTACGATAAAGTTCTTGCGCGTGAGGACAAAAGCGTCAAGGGCATTAGAAAACAGAACGACAGACAAATATTCTCAGATTAGAAAACCTAATCGCGCGGTTCCTTCCAGAAAGACCGACAGTATCGACGTGACCGGAGTAGAGAAAGGAACAATGGGAGTGGCCGTTTCAGGGACAGCTGTGGCAAGTCTTGTTCTTTTCGGAAGGACAAAGACTCGAAAACCAGGAGAAACGACCGATCAAAGGGACGAAGCAACCAGCAATCCGATTCAGAGTAGGAGGACGGATAGCGAGATTTGCGCAAGCCTGGCAAAGACTTTCAGTGATGTCAGAGATGCTCGGCATCGTCAAAGAAGGTTTTCGAATCCCATTCGTCAGGAGACCCCCGACAACATTGCCGCCTCGACGAGACCCGGTGGCCTCAATGAGCCTAAGCCCAGGATTTCCCGGGAAACACACTTCGGACCGGGCGATCTGCTTTTCACCCCAATGAGAGTAACCCTCCTGATGCAGATCAAGGAGGGGAAATACGTACCTTGCAAGTGTCCCGTCGTCTCGCTCCCGTGGTTCGGTGTGCCGAAGCCCAACAAGACTGTCAGCCCCATTGTTGACTGCCGATACATCAACAAGTACATGAAGCCGCCCAAATTTTCGTTACCTCCCATGCCTAGGCTGATGTCCGGTGTCTCTGGCAGGTTTCGTTACGCTTTGGAGTACGACATCACGAACGGTTTCGACCACATCCGCCGCCACCCCGACGTACAAAAGTATTTTGCTATCAAGGTCGATGGCCAATTCTATTCCCCTGCCACCATTCTCATGGGAGAAACGTGTACCCCTTGGGCTTTTCAGATCTGGCTCAACGGCATGTACAATGCTTTTATGAAAGAAACGTCTCTAACATTTCCCGTCATTAAAAAGCGACACATAGACGACAGTCTGCTGCTCTTCCAGTCAAAGAAAATGGCGAGAGCATTTCACCACCATCGAGTCGACTAG
Organism: Mortierella sp. BCC40632; assembly: GCA_011634665.1. NCBI lineage: Eukaryota > Fungi > Mortierellomycota > Mortierellomycetes > Mortierellales > Mortierellaceae > Mortierella > Mortierella sp. BCC40632. The sequence continues at coordinate 417,460 of WAEK01000024.1, forward strand.
TGCGCCCGTCACGGCCTCCAGCTCAACCTGACCAAAAGCCAGACCGAACCCACCAGCGTTATCGAGTATATCAGGTGTTGTAGATCACAACATTTCTCTAGGCTAAGTCGATAGATAGGAACCTAAATAAAGAGCCAGAGGAGACGTTTATATAGGTCGTCTGCAGCGAGAGCTGCAGACAGGGCCATTTTTACTCCCCTGGCTGGCTTAGCAGGGCCAGTCTAAATACTGTGTCTTCGCCAACACCAAAGAATGAAATGTGCCTGACGTACCTTTTGGGAAAACATAATAGAAGATATCGTGAAAGGAACTCCAGCAGGGACAACGAAATGTTATTCGGGTCAGTAGAGAATTAGCACATGCGAGATTGGTCGGGAAAAAAAAAATACAATGTGGGCACTGGCTCGAGATTTCCAGCAATGCACATTTACTTGAAGCTTCAGACCGACTGAGGCGACCGCCACATTAGTGTTCCACATTGATGGGCGACTACCCCGCCATTTCCAGTAGAAATAGACATTTCTATTTCACAAATGTTCAACATCATGGATGTGCTGCAATCTAGCGGGCTACACATCGGACACAGATAGACATGTAGCGGTTGGTTTTGACAATGGTTAGGTGCTCGCTGGAAAACAGGTGCTTCTTGAATACATGATGACACCAATTTGGTCCCGTATACCGGTAAAATCCCCAAGATGTCACATGATGTTAGTCAAGAAGAAATGTCAAGATGAATGGTGTGAGATGAGGGCGACGAATAGCGCAGAGTGATAAAAAAAAAAAAAAAAAAAAAAGAGAGAGAGAGAGAGAGAGAGAGAGAGAGAGAGAGAGGCCTGGGCGCAGTAACCAGACTTGAGCTGAGAGAGTATTCTTTGGTCTGGATGAGTGTCTCATCTGGAGAAAAGGGAAAACTCGAATAGATCACGACTTTGGATTGAACAAAAATTCGGACCGGAAGGCAGTGGTCCTGTTTGGACGTTTGGAGGAGTTGGATAAAGAAGCAGTGTCTGTTGACTCTGGAGCTTCCTGTTTCAGGGAGCAAAGAGTCCTTTATTATCCTCTTTTTTCTCGGGTAGCATCTTGTCCTGCTTTAGAAGTTTATGGCGCTGGGAAGTACAGATTGGGGTAGAGCGGTCGAGAGTAGATACCTCTTTCTTTGGGCTATTGTGCTATGTCGCTGACGGGATTGGGACTGGTAGAAAGGCTATTCATTTTTATGTGGTGTTGGGATTTGGCAGAGACTAGACTTCTGGCCTCGGCTGTCTAGTTCTTCTTTGTCACAATGATGTGGTCCCACATCCGCTTCACGACTAGTGCATGCGAAGGCCCCTCCTGCGTGAACCAGAGCTATGGCGTCGAAGGTTTCAATAAGGGCAGTTTGGAGGCACTTTTTAGTCATCGCCGTAAGAAAGCTCCAAATCTCTGAACGAGATGCGTTTCATAGGAGCATTGGAGAGGATTGTAGAGCTGTCAAGCACTGGTTAGTCGCTGGGCATCTTCGCATGCGCAGCACTAAGAAAACAAGTCTCATGCCTCTTGGGCGATTGACAGCCCATGTGTGAGCAAAGGTCTAACTTGTCCACAGACACAAGAAGTCCATGAGTGGTTTGACCTAGTATACTGCCGAGGATCCGACAATGTACAGAGTCTAGCTCTGGTACGCGAGGGTGGCTTCCTAAGAGAACAAAAGTTCTTGTCTACAAAGAGAGCCCTTTTTGACACGCCTCACGACTCACGAGGTGTGTAGCATGAGTAGAAGAGAGACTATAATGAAGAGTATGACTTAGGGGGGTGGAGAAGCAGCAAGAGATGAGGTCTTTTGAGGTGGCAGAGGAAATGACAGTAGAATCGGAACTATTGTAGTTCTACCAAGTTAGAGGAAATGCTTGTCACGCTCTTTACACTAGAGATATCCCTGAGAGGGTGTAGATTGTCCAAGGAATAGAATGACAACGAATTTAAAGCATTCATTCGGTCGTTTGTGGGCAAAGGTTCATCAGCGAGTAGCCTAATAGAGGCAACGAAACCCTAGACAGTCCTGAGCTTGAGATTGTTAAAAAAAAAAAAAAAAAAAGTCGCAGGAAGGCAATAACCCGAAGGACCGCTCTGCTCAGAAACTTTTCAAATGAACGTAATTTGGTCCAGGATGGTACAAAGAAAGCATGTCCCGTCCGTGGTTGTATAGTTGCTCGGGAAAAAATTCCCACTCTTACTCAGCCTTGGGGTTCATCTCTACCTTACCCATTTTCATACTTTCTGTAGAGAATCTCAGTGCGCCAAGAATCTAGGCCAAAATGTCTACTCTAGCCTATTCTTGGAGTCAAACATTCCTGCATCCTGCTCAGAAGAGATATACTGTATGAGTTTAATCTGGTGCTTGCATCTTTCCCACTTTCTTTCTTTTTTGCGCGACGCCCATGTTTGTGATTTGTCGACATGCGCCCAACATTCGACACCTGAGGAACACCCCCACCACACTCTCATCCAAAGCAAACATCAAAAATCCGTACTACAAGCTTGAGGAATAAAGAAAAATAATTGATGGGACGTTCCCCAAGATGACCACACATGTTCTGTTCACATTATTCTAGACTAACTGCCTGCAAAAATTACCCCTTCGAACCAAGACGAGTGTGTGGCAGAGAGGGTTTTGAGCCTTTGGCTCATGTATCCTCCTTCTTTACATCTTAACGCGTGGGTTACGGGGAGCATGTGACCTGCGCTCGAGTAAAAAAAAGTCTTTGGAGAATGGTAGGGCTTTTTACGGCAGTCAGAGCACGAAGACTGACATTTTCTTTCTTTCTTGGGATAGCTGCACTCTAATAGGATATCTTCTGGCCTTCTCTGTTCCTGATTCAACTGCTGCGAGGTATCAGCTAGTGAGGACATAAAACAGGGAGTTTCGAAACCCTATTAATGAAGAGAAATCGGCGCCACATCCTACTTCGAGTACGGATTACGCAATGTGTCCAAACGAAACAAAAAAAAACGGTTCCGAGACTGGGGAGATCCACAGGAGAGCGAGGTCCCGACTTCGAAGCCAATTGGCCATTCCACACTCAAGCCAAGCACGCGTGGTCACCATCTTTTTACCGAGAAAGTAAACAAGAAAGTGAGTGAGCTTTTGTGATGCACAAGCTATACGTTAAATTTAGACACAATGGGATAGGGGAGAGAGGGAAAGAAGGATCTGCTCTAAAAGAATGGTTCATGTTTACAGTTTGCGTGTTGTTTGGATTGTGGAAATTTTGCTCTTCGTACCCAGCGCCCGCATGTATAGCGCCTGGGCGCAAGACAACGAGGTTGAAAAGAGCTGGAAAAAAAAATCAAGAGTATAAAAGACTGAAGCGTCTCGTAACAATCTGCTCCACATCTTCCATCTTCACGATACCAGATCCCCACACATTCTTTACCGCTCTCCTTTACTAAAAGTAAGTAAGAAGAGCTCCTATCTCACATTCTCACTCTTTTAGCATTCTGCTTCAATCATCAGTTCGGGGAAGGGGAGGGGGGTCTTTCTTTCTCGACCAAGAGAGTCGCTGACTAATCCTTTCTCTTTTCATAGAAAATGCGTCAAGCCATTTTTTGCCTGATTGTAATCCTTGCGATTATCAACGCAATTGTAGCAACGACCACCCCTGTCATTGAGAATGGAAAATACCACATCTACACCGGCAACCAACACATCCCCAAATCCAACCGCTTCTTTACTGGCAAGAAAGGCTCGAAAGGTGGCTCTGTGACTCTTCAGCCATATTCTAAGAGCATGTCCCAGGTCTGGCGCGTTCGCAACCATTCTAGTGGCCGTATCACTATCGAGAACCTTGGAGCCAAGGGCTATTACCTTTCGGAGGGTCAATCGGGGGCTCGACCAGGAGCTCATGTTGGTGTGACAACCACGGAGCAAAAGTGGGGAGTTACTCAGATTGCTGGAGGACCATTAACCAAGTTCATCCTGTCACACCCAAAGAAGGCTGGCAAGAAGGCACTTTGGGTCAGTGAGAGCTCCGAGTCATCCAATCGTATCGCTCTTATGAAGGAAGAGGGAGGAACCGTTCATGCTTGGAAGTTTCTTCGAATCTGGGATTAAGGAGGATGAAGGGTCTAGAGTCAGATCGAGCTGAGACCATTATACCGCTGAAATATCTCTTTTATTTCTTAAGACTACCCACACAATAAACAATATGCTTAACAGCATCCAATGCCCTGTAGAAAATTTTCTTCATAGTTGTGTAGGCAGGCTGTGATCCTGGATCTAGAATTGGAAGGGATTCTCGGTTCGGGTTCGAATTAAGAGTGGATTTGATCCAACACTTTGGCCTTTGGAGAACTGTTGAGCAGCTCTCACTGTGCTGCTTGCCATATTCGAATCCAGGCATCCTATCTTAGGAAAGTATGTATTGCTGGATTTCCTATAAAATATGTTTATCGATTTTTATTTATTTAGTGACCTTGAGGATCATAGAATCGAAGGCGCATAGTTAGCTATACTACAGTCCATATCCAACAGGTAAGGTTCGTCGGAGACGTGATTAAGCCGAAGTACGCGTTCCGTATTTGGTGAGTAATGAATCTGACCAAAGCTTATCAGCACCTGCTTTTTCGACCGTCATCAAAACAAACACGTCTCCTGTATCCTTCACTTGGGTCATCAAACAGTATCCGGGTGGGAAAGTTCCACCACTTCCAGAAGTTGCTGTAAATGGCTTTCCCCATCCAAGATCAAGCTTTGGACCCTGTAAATCAAACCGACACCAATTCGTCAACACGAGGTCAGCCGTCCAAGTGATACGTCCAGGTGGTTGAGTGTACCGAGGATCCTCGAAAAATGAGATCTTGTGAGCAATAGCCTCTGGTGAGAGTTGGATGTTCAGTGCCTTTCGGATAGCGAGAGCAACACGGGAACCTGAGTCACAAGTTGGAGTCAAAAGGTCCGAACGAGAAACAGTAGCTGCCCAAAGGGTATTGAAGTTTCCAAGGTACTGTCCATTCTCCATGTTGCCTTGAGGTGCCCTAGCTCGACCGTCTGCTGCCATGGCAATTGACTCTGTTTGGGATCCGATATCTGATCTTCCCTCTAACCTTGGAACACTACCATTTTCGCGCGCGCGCGAGATTGCGCCACAAAGAAGGGAAGCAAGAGCATCTCCTGAGGAGATCCAAAGACCAGCCTTGTGTTCATCAGAGGTTGGAGCAGGTGAGAAATCTCTTCTTAACCGGCTCATGGAATCTTTGGTGAATTTAAAAGTGGACACTGCAGCGGGCGCCAATAGGAACAAGGGCGATCCCGAAGCCGGTTCAGGAAGCACCTTGAAAGGAGGTGGGAAGTAGTCAGGCATTGTCGATAGTTCTGTATTTGGATCAGGGAAAAATCGACCTGGGGTCCGAGTCCAGTCGCTTGGGATCCTCGAGAAATCGATTGGATCCTCCCGAGTAATGGATGCCCAAAGCTCAAGAAACTCTAGAAAGCCACTGAGATCGGTAACTTGATGATTTATGGATGTGGTGACAGCAATAGTTCCACAAGAAAACTAGGACAAAAAATGACTGATGCTGTTAGCTAAAGGAGCAAGAGGAGGCAATCAATACTAATCAAACTAAGATATAGTCTTACCTGGATCACTTTTGCTGCCACAATGCTCGAGTGAGGTTCCAACACACCAGAGCCACGAGGCGAAAGGTCTTCCGAGTCACCAACAAAGGGCGAGTCTCTTGTCTCAACCAGGAAAGGGGTCTCCAAAAGATCGCTGTCCCCCGTCGCAATATAAACCTCGCCATTTTTGTCGGATTTGACGGTCCCTGCGAAAGGAAGGTATAGCTCGAGTGCCGTGGCAAGAGACGACTTTAGCCTATCAGTGATCTCCGAAAAGGTTGCATTGGTCGGGGGATAGAAGAATCGATGGTTGCGAATTTGGATGGGAGGACAGAAATCTAAGCCGTGAAATTTAATCGTGGATGGTGGAGCTGGTCGACTGAACTGGTTGGTGGGACGAATAGAAAACGTTTGGAGAGTCATTTCTTTTCTGCTTTGGAGTCTATGGAGCAAAGGATAGAGTTCTTTCGGAAGGGAGCCGTCTTTCCCTTTATATTGCGGCTTGGGAAAAGCCACAGTGAACCCAAGCATTAGCTGAATCCCGGTTGGAAACCATGTGATGAGTCTCAAGAGCTTCAAAATCTAGCGGAGCATGGACTTTTTGGAGAACATTCAATCTCCTCCAACCTAATTTCGAGGGAGATCCTTCACGCAGTAAACTGCGGGTGGCGTTTTCGCATTCATCCTAAACCATTTCTAGCACCTTGAACGTGCTGAACCAGATGGATGTCATTAACAATGCCGACCAGACAATGGGCCAATTTAAAAGCCTAAAAGCGATGGTTTTAGACACATTCTCCAAGAGAGCAAGTGGCCAGTCCCCCCCCTTCCTCCTTCTCCCCGCCACCCTTTTCGCTTTGCAAAGAAACCGGAGTTCAACAGAATAGTACACATTTTTATTACTTTTTCACGGTCAGGATTAAGAAGGGGTCGAGCATCCCGACCACCGGTTCTCTTTGGAGAAAGAGAGAGAAAGAGAGAAAGTGAGGAAAAGAATCATCGTAAAAAGTTCAGGGGATCCATCTCAATTAAAAATCTTGAGAGTGAATCAGTTGTTCTAAGTTAACTCATATTTTCTTAGTCGTCCCTGAATAGGTGGGATTAAAAGCAAAAGGTTCTCTTGCAAATGCCAAATTTCTGGCAAATGTGGGAGATCTTGCAATGGAGGAGACCCTTGCAAGGGGGGGCAAGAGGGGGGGGGGGGGGGGGAGGGTTTCTTAGGGGGGGGAGGGGGGGGGTTTCCTTGGGAGGAGGAGGAGGAGGAGGGGTTTCCGTGGGGGGGGGGGGGGAGGAGCCCCCTGGGGAGGAGGAGGGAGGAGGGGTCTCCTTTGGAGGAGGTGGGGGAGGAGGAGGTGGAGGGTCTCCCCACAAGGAGGGGGAGGGTTTTCCTTGCATGGGGGAGGAGGGTTTTCCTTGCATGGGGGAGGAGGGGTTTCCTTGCATGGAGGAGGAGGGTTTTCTTTGCATGGAGGAGTGTTCGTGTTTGAGGAGCCTTCCTTGCAAGTGGGGGGTTTTCTTGCAAGGTGGAGGGGGATTTTCCTTGCACGGGGGGGGGGTTTTCCTTGCACGGGGAGTGTTCGTGTTTGTGGAACCTTCCTTGCATGGGGGAGTTTTCGAATGTAGAGAGGATGCATTGCATGGAGGAGGGTTTTCCTTGCATGGAGGAGGAGGGTTTTCCTTGCAAGGGGGAGGAGGAGGAGTTTTCGTGTATGCAGAGGCTCTCTTGTTATAAGAATACTTCTTATTTCCGAGCAAGTCAAGTCGACCCAAAGAGTGGTTCTTGCCATCCTTTCCAGGTAACACCGCAATCTGATTCTGGACATTGCCAAGCAACTGGAGTGGCCCGAGCTTGTTCTTGCAGCCAGCCTCATCATAAGCCTTCTGCAACTCCTCAGTGGTGCGTGAGTCAAAGATACCGGCAATGCCACAGTCAATCAATCTTCCGTGAAGGGCGTGGTCGTGATTGCCAGTGATGATGGCTTGGGGGCGTGTCAACAAGGTGTTAGTGTCTTGGACCAAGTTGTTGAGGTCGTAGCGCTTCTCGGCGATTGGAGCTCCGTGGACATTGGAGACGAGGAGGCTTGCCACAACTGTGAGGATGACAGCAGCAGAGAATGACTTAGCCCTATGAGCAAAATCAATGAAATTGGTCTAGGTTAGTGACATTGCCGACCCTGACGATGTGCGGCAAGATGCGTTGTTTGGTCGCAGCCCTACATTTTAACAAGGCTTGTTGAGAAGAAAGAGAAAAGTGTTGTCGTTGGGGCAGTTAAAGGAAAGGTGAGCTGAGTGGAACTTGTTGTTTTTGAGTGGGTGGATCGAGTGATGATGAGAAGAGAAAAGCGACTTGACCTCAGCGTATTTATGCTGTTTTTTTTTTCTTTGATTCCTAGTCGCCACTAAGAGTTTGGGCACCAGCACTAGATGAGCGTATAGTATCTCTCTTCTCCACGACATTATTTTTGAGAGCTACTCCTAGTAGAGGAACTCATGGTCTCACTTCCGTTGAACCCTTATGAAATTCACAGCTGGAGAAGGGGCCAAGAGAAAAGAGTACAGTCAAGACTTGTTTTTCAGAACGGCCTCCCTGCTAAATAGTTCCGAAAAGCAAATGTTGACTTTTTTTTTTTTTTTTTTTTTTTTTTTTTTTTTTTTTTAAGTATTACCATTGCCTTTCTCACCCATTAGGTACAAGTGTGTATGTCAATTTTTTATAGGGCTCCTGTGTACTCCCTCCTTTTTTATGCGTACAACCCATGTTGGCACTAGGCTCTTTTTTTTTTTACCATTCGTAAAAATGTGGGAGGGGAGGGGCCACTTGTGTCAGCCTGAGACCGAGCCTGAGAGCTCATTTTTAGTAGGATAAATGTATTCGCTCTCGTGCTTCCTGGTACACCGTGCGTAGATGATCATCATGCCCCTTTTTTGGGATCTAGTGGCTAGCGTAAAAATGAGTACCATGGCGTATACATGGCCTGAGGCAAGAAAGCTTGATAGGTAGAAGGAAGTAAAGGGATAGCTTCTTCAATGAAACTATGGCGATTGCATCTTTCCTTGACTTTTGAGGCATGGTCTGGGGGAGGAAGAATCTTTTCTTCCTGAAAACAGAGTTCTATCAGGTAGCCAGGGGCGCCTTCACGGAGCCATGGCTTGCTCGATCCATCTTGCCTCAAACCCCACCCCTTCATACTTTAAATAAATGATGGTGTCAAAGTCCAACACCCCCGCTCTGGCCTAATACTCAGTAGGTTACACAAGAGGATAGCTTATGCCAGAATTTACCAAATATTACAAACCCAATATACTATTTACTTCTAATTATAGCAGGGCAGCGTATTTCATCCGTGCGGTACCATGGAGACTGGAGCCAAGGAGCCAGGGTGTCGGAGGCGTGCCAATTCCATAAGCAGATACTCGTGTACATTGATAAGCACCCTTTTTTATTTTTTATTGTTAGTTGAATCGTTTCGTGATACCCCCTTGATATCAACTTTTACAGGCATTCCCTATACCCTCCGAGACAACAGAGTACATGCCTTTCTGAAAGTAATTGGCCATTCCGCACAAGGGGAGCTGAGGAGATTTTGAGAAATAGGCATCATGCTCTTCCCCAAGTATTTGGCCCTTCCGCGCAAGGGGAGATGATGAATTATTGAGAGATAGGTCTTGGACGGCTGGGAGGATCGTTGAATATCATAACGTGACATGATCTAGTGGATACAAGCTTGGAAAACTATAGCAAAGCTGGCATCGCAGTAGATCTGAAAGAGCTTCCTTCTATCCTTGTCTACCTCTTTACATTCTTTCTTCACTATCTCATTGTCATTTTTTTGTTTCAAGAAATTACTGCGCCTGGCTTCCCGGGACTGGAATTAGACGAAGAACCAAACTGGATCACCAAGGTAGTTAGCAAGAAACAGTCTCAACTTTTCTAATGACGCAATTATCCACATTGGAAGACTTCTTGTCCCCGAAAAGGCCGTTGATATGGCAAGGTTATTGTTGGCGTTGGTAGTATTTCACCATTAATTACCTGGCAGGTTTAGACAGTGTAGGACGCAGCAATGACTATTTCAATAAGACAAATCTAATAGCATTAACACTCACACTCTACAGTTCTCTCAGTCTACAATCTTTTCCCTCTCTTTAGCTAATCTCTCTTCCGTGATCTTTATTCGTCATGCCTCGGCGCAGTCCTCTCTTCCACAATCCGTGTCTCTCTTTTACTGTTCTTTTTATCCGTCAATATGTGAGGCAGTGCTAAAATTTAGGACTGGTCACTTACAGAGTCTATGCTTGATATTCAGACAACGTGGCAAAATGGAAATGGGTCTACGTGTGAAGATCAGTATACAAGCCCTAGTTATAAGCGACGCTCTCTGTCAAAAAAAACTCGTTCAGTAACTCCAACACAGCGTGCTCATCATTCCTCATTTTCTCGAAGCAATTAATTCCTCAAAACTTGCTGATTCAGGCGACCCATAGCAATGACATACAGCATTCCTTCTGAGAGCGACAATGCCAGCCTTGGAGACAACATAGACTCAATCTCCGGCACCGACTTCAGTACCAGCATTCATAACGCACTCGGCACAGCAGAAATCCTGGGGATAGTCTTTGAAAACTTGCCTCCACCTTCACTCATAGTGGCTGCGTATGTCTGCAGACAATGGTATAATGTAGCACAACCCTTCATGTGTCAACACACAGTCTGGAGAGACAAGTCTAATCAATTGCAGTGTCTAGGAGGTGACTTTCGAGTGTTGCACCGAACCCCTCTTGTAAAGCATATCTTGTCATGCCACTTCGACCTCCCTTGGCAGAGCTCAATCGATAGCGAGGCGGGTGATACGTTGGCCTCGGAGCCGCGTTGGGCGTGGCATGAGCTTTTGGAGCAGCTGCCGCTTCCAAAACGAGACTATTCGAACGACAATCAATCTATCAGAATGAGTAACGTCCACCACCCCACGAACCAACAACTGATCCCTTGCTCAACATTCACAGCCACCATTGCCGAGAAGGTTTTGTCGTCTAAAAGGAAAGCAAGCTCAACACTCTCGATATCTGGAGTCGCCTTACCAAAAGTGAGGGGCCGCATCCGAAATCTGTATATGACTGGACGTATTATTCCAAGCCTACATGTCGCCAAGATTCTGAGTCATGTTGGTGCCTCACTCACCAAGCTTGATCTGAGGTTCTATGGAGAGCCTAATGAAGAGCTCGACCTGTTTGTGGTTCTGAATTCCTGTCGACGCCTGTCGTTTATCCACATCTCCAATTGCAAGATCAAACCATCCTTTAATTGCCACTACCAACAGATCAACGGAACCTCAGAGGGCAGTTTCGAAATTAGAGAGGGAGATTCGCCAGCAAAGAACACCGCAGTTTCGGACAATGACAAGAACTCTCAGGCAAGCTCTGCACTTCAGTGTTTGAGCATGCATCAAACTTCAATTGACACCATCAGTCTCGGGTGTGTTTTTCGGTATAGCTCTTTTCTTCGCGAGTTCAGGCTTGTCAATATTGAGGGGGCGCACCCAAGCGTAGTTCCTGTTGACGTTCATCTGGTTTTAGGAACACTCGGGCGGTTGTGTCTTCGTCTCGACACCATCCAACTGCCCACTGTGTCTCAAGCTACGCCATCCTATCCGCTGGATGAAGTGATTAAAGAGCTACCTCGGCTTGAGCGGATCGGCCTACACGACAGTGAGTTCATGCCAGTATTCTACGAGTCTCTTTTAGCGAAACAGGCTCATGGGGCATGTAGAATCACAACTCTTGAACTCCACAGGACTCCAATGAATTCATTAGGATCCACATCCTCGATTTCGTTCCAGGATGAACTTCTACACCAGTTCCTATGCAGCTGTCCTACGTTGCTCAGGTTATACGCGTACGACATTTTCTTCGGTATTCATCACTTTGGAACTTCTAGCGAAACTGCCTCATCAGACCAACCCAATTGCAACGAGTGGGCCTGTCGAGATCTTCGGACGCTTGAGCTTTCTTTCAAGAGCCTCGATCTTGATATGGACTTTCATGACCGTCATCGAATGGTTCTCAAATACCTTCCTCGTGTCTGTCCAAAACTGGTTCACCTCCATGTTTATCTCTTTCGGGTATCATTGACGCCAGAGGACGGAATTGAGTACCTTCAAAGTTTAGCCGATCTTGAAACTCTTGGACTCGGGACGAGTGTATTACGCGTTCCCAAGAAAAGTGATGTCGAATGGATGCGCAAATTATCTTCTTTGGCGACTTTAAAGGACGACCACTGGAAGAAGTATGGAGGATGGGTTCATCGCAAGCATAGAACATGGGGCGCAGGCTCCTCCAAGTTCATAAAGAAAAGTGTGAAGAATGAACGGTTGACCAAAGAGCCAGTGGCAAATAACTCTGTTAAAGTGGATTATGATTCACGTAAAGTCTGGCCAAGAATGTGTGCATTGCGTATGTATTACGAGTCAACAAGTGTTGAGACCGATTTCATGGCGGAGCAGATACGAAAAGTCATTCAAGATGTCCGACCAGAAATAGACTTTAGGGTAATTAAAGAACCAGATGTAGAACGATCGCTTTGGTAAGATGAAAGGGAGCGAAAAATCGTTTAATAAAAAGACACAACGGCAATGACCATATCCTTGATAAACTGTTGCAGTTCCTCAAGTGTGTAGGGCTCACCAACCGCTGGCAAGTGCACGAAAAGGCAAGTTCTATCATTCACATTCTCCAGTCCGCTCACGATCCGTCTATGGCGTTCAGCCATACTAAGATAAAAAGTGTATTCGCAGAGGTAGAGGCCAGCATCCAGACTCTGCTCGCAGATCCAACTCTTTTTAGTCTTGAGATATTCGGCGAGTGCAAGTGTATCAACAGTGGTGGTCAACTTGTCGACGTCTCCAATCCATTCTGGCTTCTTGACTGGAGGCTCCTCCTTTGAGTCAGGGTTCCATTTGGAGTTATCTGGAGCTCCATATCCGACACGATGAGCCTGAGTTTCAATCGCAGTGTGACCGTTCCGACCAACCCCGACATGAATGAAATAAGTCTTCAGATACTCCTCTTGTTCAGAAGCCTCCTCCTGAACATTGGCTGCATCGACCACAGGGGTGGTAGGCTTAGTGTATTTGGTATGAAGGTCAGGAACAATATCGCACACCTTGCGATATTCGACAGGGAGCTCCAGGCAAATTAGGTCCGCTTTGGTGGCATTATGAGTTCTGTTAGTATCTGTTTCCTTTCTGGCTGGGAGGTCTAGAGTGGTGTTTGAGAGGGGTTGGACAGAGAGCCACGATGGATTGGTGACATGGGAGCCAAAGGGCTAAAATTAATTGCACCAAAGGAATCACAGGTACACGTTAGGGAAATGAGAAACGGTACTCCAAGGTCTGCGATGAAGAGGGCCGTGATGTGCAAGACAGGGGTGGGCTATGATGTGGTGCACATACCTCGAAGCCGGTTAAGATGACACGGACTCTGTCGGAGCGCTTGATGGGAGCCATGTTTAATGATGAGACCTGAAAGTGAAGATGATGAAGAGATAGCACCGTGGGATAGAACTGAGCCAACCGTGGGAGAGGATGTGAGCCCTCACACGAAGGTGGCTTGGTAGAGGATATTTAAGAATGAGGTTCGGAAGTCTGATCTTTGATCCTCACGGCTCAAACACGATTTGGTCATGAAAGGACTCGCGTACAGTGTTACCAAGACCTACACCAGCCAGCAGAATCCATTCCAATACGGAATCCATCGATGGGCCTCAATCTTGACCTCTGTCCCACGTTGTCATGGATCAGCTAATTCTCGATTCTCGATCACTCAACGGTCTTTTGCAACCGCTGGGACACATGAGCGAATGACACGACGCGTTCGGCTTGTACCTCGAGCCAGCTTCCAAGCGACCACGCCAACTACTTGGATCGTCTCATCAGGTTCAATAAGTGCCGATAAGGAAGCCATAGCCCTCGCCAAAGGCCTCTCCCTCCCTTGGTCTATTAAGCGAGTACAGTGGCGTCCAAGCTTAGCGTGGCTCCCGACCGCTTTCAAAAAGTTGATCATGGATTACCACCACGTCGTCAACCGAAAACAAACCAAAAAGTTGCCATGGTTCCTCCAAGGCGATAGCCTCTCTGAACCTTACCCAAGCTTTGTCGTTGGTGCAGGGCTTAATGCAGTCCCAGGACTACTCCATACCTCGAGGATGAGTGGCAAAGCATCCTTCTCTGGTAAGCTTAAAGATATTGTAAGTAACTTGCTATTGCATTGAGCGATTGGCAGGATGATGTTGACGCAAATATCTACTTCCTAATCTCTTCGCGCTTAGCATATATTCATTTCCCCAATCTACCATTTGTCCATTTCGATCAAGTGTTTTTACAAAGACACGAGGTGGTAGTCCAACTTGGTAAGATCTATCTCTTCACCTCTTCGCGTTTATGACATATCTTCTAATGCGGAGTGTTATTATTCTAACGTAGTGTCATTTCAATTGCCCAAAATAGGTGGCCTTGGGATCATGAAAGATCAGAAGAACTACTTTAGGATCAACTCCACTCTCAACACAACTACCCCGAAACTCTTGGAGCAAGCAAGAACCTACGCTCAGGAAAATAACCTTATCCCAAAATCTTACTTTCGTCGATCTCCCTCATCACCAATTGTGACAGTGCTGATTGGAGGACCAAATGATGAGTGCTCTCACAATACGGACAGAATGGTCAACAGACTTGCTAGGTTGCTTGATGTTCAAAACTGTAGAGTGCTGCTCACATACTCTCAGAGAACAGCCAATAACACGCGTCAAGCTATTTCACAACTCCAGGAACGAATCCAGGACTTGGACAGACTTTTTGTTTATGACCCAATGGTCACCGTAATGGCCTCGCCAGCTTCTAATGACTCGGATCCAAAAAAGGCTTCTTCTCTGTCTTCGCCACCTGCTCCAGGACCAAAAGACTTGTTAGGATTTAGAGGTGAACACAATCCCTACGAGGCAATGCTGGCTTTGGCTGATAAGATTGTCGTTTCCGCAGACTCGGTTGCCATGACCAATGAAGCTCTTGCAACAGGGTAAGGAGCCAGTATTCCCTCCATTGCATTTTAATGGAGTCTCTAGGATTTTCTTTTTTTCTTTTTTAATTATTATTAACAAACCTTGGAAATCAGCAAACCGGTGTATGTTCTAGGCGGAGAGCTTGCCCGCGGGAAACTCAAAGTATTCCATCGGTATTTAGCCGATGGTCGACTCACCCGTGCGTTCCGTCCTGGCCGAGTCCCGATCGTCCATGAATCTGTTAGAACCGGTGCCGATCCCTCCGAAAATGAGGTAGAGCCATCTGATCCTCTCAGTTACCCGGGAACCCTGCTACCATGGAACCGATCTCTTGAGGGTAAAGGCCCGACGGAGTCCAAGAAAATTGCAGAACGTCTTCAGATCTTGAGAGAGGCGAGAGTCTCTGGTCGTCGTGCTCCTGATCATATCACGGATGCTACTTCCTAAGTCGCACTTTTCATTACGCCTACATTATCGATCAATTCTTACAACGCTTCATGGAGATACTTGATGGCCTTTTTATTTCAAAGGTCCACTTTTTTTTTTGTATTTCTACACAACTGAGGAGGAAGCTCACTAGCCCAAACCTTCTCAAAGCTGACAGAGTCATAAATGGTGTAGCAGGAAATGTATTCAGATTGCACTCACCGACTTTGAGAGTTTTAGTCAATAAATACTGAGGAGAGGGGGGAGGGGGCATTGTCTGAATCGCCTCATAAGAAAATAAGGTCTTTCTATCCGACTTTGTGAGCTGCTTTGCACCTTTTGGCTCATAGTTTTTTTCTTCCGATCCCGCTTTTCTGGTCATCTGGCAAGAGTGATCAATAGTAAGGTTGCATCATTCTATGACCAAGGTTTCAACAAAATATACAAATAAGTAATTAAATAAATATCTAGCGAAGCAATAACTGAAGAATGGAGTGAGCGTTTGCTTGACGAACACAAAAATCAACCTCTTTACTAAGTAAGGGAAGGGAGGAGTAAAGTCTAAAGCCTTTCATGTAGCGTTGTACCTACCCAAGGTAGTTTTCTTTTTCTTTAAGATTGAGACTTTCCAGCACCCTTCTTTTGTGATTGACGATTCTTGCCCCATTGCAAGGACGCAGCGCGGGTCTTGTTCTCCTTGACATCCTCCTTGATCTTGCCAAGCATCATCTTAATTTGATTGGCCATGAGAGGCTGTCCTTTTGGTGTCCTTTGCCGCATCTTTTGGGTAGTTTTCAAACGCTTGGCATAGTATGCATCCCGACCTTTCTTGGCTTCTGCTCTTTCCTTTTGAGAGCGCTACAAGATTAAGACAAACGATATTGCGTCGTTAAGCTACTTCATCTTCCTTGGTTTTCCGAACTTCATACTGGCTGCATAGTCCAGAGTCTGTGATTGAATGGCAGGCATAGATTGGCGTCCCGTCACTGATAGTCTCTCGGAAAACTTACTTCACGAGCCTCTTGAATAGCCTTCTTTTCTCGTTCCCGTTTTTCAATAGCATCCTTGAAAGGATTTGGCTTGTGAGCACGCTTAAATGGTTGGTCATTCTGTTTCTCTGCCTTAGTGTTCTTCTTGCCCTTGCCTTTTTTAGGAGCATGATCTTCCTCGTCGCTTTCCGCCGACTCGTTACTATCACCTTCTTCCATTTGATCATCGCTATCCTCGTGGTTGTCCTTGTCACTACCACTTTCGGAGTGATCGTGTGTATTTTGCCCATCTCCGCTTTCTGTATCATTGTAGGCAACTACATTGCCTTTGTCATCGATTGTTTTTTCCCCAAAGATCTAAACACATACACACAAAGACATTTTGATTAGTAAAAGTTCCTGGTTATAAATCTAGTGCATGCTAGGAAGTTGATTTTTAACGAGGGAAGTAGGAGTGGAGCGAACCTTTTTGTAAAACTCTGGAGTGCTGTCTGCTTCCTGTTTCAGAGCCTTTGCATAGTCCTTCTTGACCTTGGCGTTATGGATCAGTTTGGCTTTAAGCTTTTTGGCTGCATACATGATAGAATCCCCGTACCAAAAGAGGGTTACTTGGTCAGTGTCTGAAAAAAAAGGCAGGTCTGTGTTCTGACACGCTATGAGAGAAAGGGGTAGCCCCTCAAAATACAAGCATTTTTTCTTTTCTTTTCATTTTTTACCATGTCCACGGTATGCTTCGGAGCCCATGTGGGCCCTCGCCATGGGATTGAAACCCTTTTTCTTCATCTTGTCGCCGGATCCTGACTCTGACTCATCTTTGTTCTTGTATTGAGTATTGTAGTCATTGGACATGCGTTTTGCAGTCTTTGAACCATCTGTCTTACGATCTCGCCGAGGGCCTGGGCCACCACGTCCGCCTTGACGCCTAGTCAGCGAATCTCTAGGGAGTCCCATGTCCTTGACCATTATGAATGTGCGCTCAATGCAATGTTGAAGTGGAAGGACTGTGTAGCCATTGGCCCCTCATAAACCATTTAAAAATATTTTGGTGGCTTCTCCCAAAACGCCTTTTTTTTTTGTTAGGTTGGCATTCCGTGGCTGAAAAGTCCAATACGATGATCAACGCGGACCCTGAATCTGAAGGAGTGAAAGTCGCGACGAGCACATCCAGATAAATTTGAGAAGCTACTCCAAGAATACTTGCATGACAATTAAGCGGGTGCTTTTATGCTTTAGACTATTCTATAAGTAGGAGGAAAGGAAACGAAGGGGAGAAAAGTCAAAATGGTCCGATTGGACAAGAAACAGGAACTGAAAAAGGTGATCTACATGTAGTCAGCGCAGCATGATCAATATTTTCTTCTTCTTCTTCTATGCTACGTTAAGAAGAAATTAGGCTATGGTGAAGCGCCTTCAAAGTCTCAAGCTGTCTCGAATGGTACGGGAAGAACGAAACAAAATAGTCCAAGGCCTCAACCCACTTCCGGAGCGACTCAGGCCAAACTCGCACGACCTGGTCGCCATCTTGATGTATTCGGTTCTGAGTCGTGGAGGGCCCATTTGAGCCTTGTTGTTGTTGCTGCTGTTGCTGCTGTTGCTGTTGCTGCTGTTGCTGCTGTTGCTGCTGTTGCTGTGATTGCCGCTGTGAGTCATCGGACTCGGGACTCAAACTAGTTCCCGATGACCCAGTTGCCGTTGCGGCAGCTCCTACCGTGGCCCCTACTCCTAACCCATTCACCCGAGGGTCCCTCAGATAGGCTGGTGACCAAATCTGGAAGATCCTGTTACTGAGTAGCGAACAAAAGAGGAGCCCGGCCAACTGGAAAAAGTTTTCGCCAGTCTTGATCGTACTGTAATAAACGAGCTGGTCAACCACATAGTGGTACTGGAACTCAAGGTCGATCAGTTTGCGTTGGGCGTCAAGGGCCTCAGTTGCCTGGAGGTGAGCATGATGCTGATGTGTGGGAGAAGGGACATAGACCCCGCCGGCACGTCCAAGCCCAAGCATCCCCGCAACTAGAAGCCCGCTCGGCAAAACCATCGTTGAGGCGGTGGTAGGCATCAAAAGCGAGAGTCCACTACCCGCAGCGCCACTATTCATAAGGATCGGAGACGAGCTAGTTGGACTACTGTTGTTGGCCGTAGGAAGTTGTGCGCTGCAGTCTGGTCCCAGTCCAATATTGCTGTGCGTATCTACCAAGGCAGATCCAGTGGTATTACCCATATTTACTAGAACAGCATGGGTGTTGAAATCGCTCAAAAAATTGACAACATGTTGCTCGATCATTCCAAACGCATATGAGCTCTTGTATCCTGATGAAAGTTGGAAGGTAGATACGTTTCCGAAGCTCAACCGAAGCGGAATCCAGTAGTTTTCGAGTGGCCGCCTACGGTTGTAGATTGTAATATTCTCTTGGACATACTTCTCCTGCAAGATAAAAGGAACATTAAAATAAAGTTAGCGATTTGATCAAAGGTATAGGGAGATTAGATCAACATCTACAACAAGCTGGTTATGCTACCTTCTTAAAGTTTTCTGCATTTCGAAGGAGAGCCTTCACGTTTGGAACAATGCGAATAAGATGTTGCCGCAGCCCATCTACCACCTTGTCCAGCTCTGTGTATTCAAGCGTGAAATACATCGTGTCGTTTACAATCTGATACTCCAGAGGAACATTGAGTAAATTATGAATCCCAAGGATCCTGTAATCATCTTGGAATGTAATTTGCCACTCATCTGAACTTTCTTGTGTCGTAGTTGGCTTTCGCGATAAGCGTGCTACATTTCAAAGCAATGCGCAGAGCGTGAGCGACGATCCTTAATCAGTATTAAGAATCTCAAAAGAGAACTGATGATAAAAAGGAAATATAAGTCTTACCAACAAATGAGACTGAGTCTTGCCAGTCAACACGAAGGGCCGGGAGGTAGCATTCTGCTGTTAATACAACTACGTGCTGATAATCCTTGACAAGTCGACAGTTAATGTAAATCTCTATTGTCTTGAGCTCCATCTCATTAGGGTCCCGATAATCGCCGGCATCAAGAGCTGCCTGAATAGCCACAGAGGGCTTTGGAAAAAATCTGATGTACACTCGAACGTGATTCTCAGGTGGGACAGTGAGTGTTTTAAAGAGTTTTGCTGATGTCCTTGACGTTGAAAATAGGATCTCTGTTGAATCTGATGGTGAGAGATTCGATTTGAACTAACAATAAATTAAAAAATAGAGGTGAGTGTTTTTAGTCAATACTACCATTTAGTGAAAATCGAAGACAAAGCGATTCATAAATCTGCACAATAATAAGTGAAGGCAATTCATACCGTAAACTCCATGGGAACAGACTCACGGTTATATACAACCATACTCCTGGCTGTATACTCCGATCCATAGTAGAGATTCTTCATATCAATGGAGGATGAATTCTTGTAGTCGATTCCGTTCACAAACACATCAAAGACCCTATTATTGGCTTCAAGTGCCTTGGCCGTCCTTCGGATATTCTGACGGGCTACGACCTCCATTGTCACTCGGACCGTCTTTGTGTCAGCAGGGTTGTCGACATTCTCTACCAACAAGTAAGTCGAATAAACATTTCGAACATTGGTCGAAAAGCTCAGCGTGATGGTGTTCGTTGACGAAGATCCTGACTTGGTTCCTCCTGATAATGGCTCGTATGATGGCGACTCCAATGTCCCGTCGAAACGACTGACCTTTAGCCAACTCTTATCAAGAGCCGAAATGGTTTTGATCCGATAAGATACCCGATCGAATCCAAGGTTCTCAAGCACAAGCTTCCGAAGGACATTGGGTGAACCCATATCTTGCTGTCCCAAGTCAAGCTCATAGCGCCCTCCAATAGAGTCGCCAGAGTCCATCCTTTTACATCCGCGCAAAGAAATGACAGGCTGTAGTGACCCTGAATCTGTGTCAGCAGATGGTTGTGATGGGAACGTTGGGCCATTCGTGCCAGTTACCATTGGTTCATCAAGTTTGTTCTGGTGGTGGTGTGGATCAACGCGTTCGTCTTCTGCGAGATGCTTCTTGCCAGGCTTCCTGTGTTCTCGGTTGTCGGATACAATGCTGATTACCACGCGTTGCTGTTGGCCCATCTTTGAATTCAGGTTTCGAATATACAACTTGATATCCTCGGAAATGATGACATGAGGATCGACTAGCTCTACCATGAGCTTCAGCTGTTGGCCAGGTTCAACACTTCCACAATTATTGGCATCGAGAGGCGTAACCTTGATAATCTCCGCTGCAGGGTATTCCATCGGTCCCTCAAGAGTCAATAGGAAGTCCAGAGGGAAGTATGTCGACAGATTTGTGATAGAAATAAATGCTTGTTGGGCTGCGGTGTTACTGTCGTCATCAAAAGGCTCTCGGGATGGTAGTGTGTCCGGAATCGATAAATGGTCATTATCACTCTCTCCCTCACTGTCTGATGCCTCTAACAGACTTTTAAACACAATCCTCTGAGTCGAAAGCGTGAACATCGATCCTTCGACAAGTGTGCCACGGATTGGAATGTCTTCAGTATACCTCATCGCCATTGGTTCATCCTCAGACGTGGCTGATTTGGTTACGACCCACAGACTTCCGAACGAAAGACCGTCAGGCGTGCAGAGAGCAGTCGTGTTACTTGGTAGCCTTGAATCCTCCCTTGGGAATGCACGGACACGCACCTCGATTGATCCTCTGGGGCTTAATGAGATGTTGCCCCGAAGGGGAGAGTTTGAAAATCGAGAAAGGACCTCCAAGCGAACATACTTCTCAATATCTGGCGCGAGTGTGGCTCCAATCTCAAACTTGACGTCTTCAGGAGACTTGTTAGTGATGGTAAACCAAGTATCGCATGGTAGTGCGCCTGAGGGCAGTGGGTGGGTCAGCGGTGGCAGTAATAGCTTTCCTCCTGGAAGTCGATCGAATCCAAGCTCAAACTCGGTCAGGAGAGCGCTGACAGTAAATACCAACACATTCTCGGGGTTATTAAGGTTGATTACTTGGATGGGGAATGTTCTCCGGCCAATCTCAAAGTTTTCAATCCTCCTAGGGTACAAAACCACACCAATCTTGTCCAGATCTTGCGATGAGACAGTCCTTCTTGTGCTGGAGCGCTGATGAGGCTCGGGGGTTTGTGAGGATTCTTCGTCCTCCTCCACCTGAGATATGACAAGCTCCATTGAATCCGGAAGTACAACCTCATATTGAAGTGGGACCTCGCTCGAGTTCCTGACTTCAAAAAATATACTCGCCGGTTTCCACGAGTTGTAATGACCGACTTTGCCGATATCCGTAGTCAGTGGATGGATCTCGCTGTATGAGACTCCGAATGTAGCTGTAAGACTCAGAACCTTGACAATTTGGTTCTTTAGCCTATTCATGATCATCAAGTTGCCATTCAAAGTCGCATTTTTTCCACACTGCAGGAGCTCGGTAGCATTTGCATCCAGGTCCGGGGCCGGGCAAGTTACTAGTAACTGAACGCTTTGCGATGGATTCACCCGAAGGGCCTTGCCGCAGAACCGGAAACCATCCACAACTTGGGTCTCGTCGTCAAGGAGCAAATCCTCGGTTTCCTGAGGTGGAGTCTCCAGAGTCCATTGGGCTTCTACACCAGTATCACACAATGGGACAAGCTCCATCGGTGCATCGCTGTCATTTGTGAACTCGACCCACCTTCCTTCAACGTGCGCTTCGTTCTCGCCAGATGTCGGTTGAAGAGCCACATAAAATCGAGATCCCTCACCTTCCGCTGCGGACTCTTCATGGACATTGACGTAGACATCTTTCCAAGTAAGGCGCGGAAGACAAAGTCCCTCTCGAGAAGCTCCATGTCGTTCGTCTTGGATTTCTACAGCTTCTTCCATAGCCATTGGACACACATAGCCTGGCCCATGTGCACTTGTTAAGAGGGATTTCGGATCCACAAATAGGCAAACTTTGATCTCGATCTTTTGTGAACAGTTATTCTTGTTGGTTACCAAGATTGTGTCTGTGAATAGACCAGGCGTCGATACCGTAACGCGGAAGCTAATCCAAATGCGCGAGCGATCCATCTGATCTGACTCTAGCATTTCAGTTTCATCCCATTCTCTGTCGGTGTCAAGTGAAGCACGATCCTTAGATAAAACGGACTCCGTGTCCCAGCCATCCAGCTTCCCTCCAGCACGATCAAGCACGATGCTCCCACACATGGACTCGACATGGAAGTCAAGCGGAAGGCGACTTGAGAGATTATAGAGAGTAAATGAACCATAAATCGGCTTTCCAAGATCTGGGGTCCAGCCCAGATGGAGCGAGGTATCGGACACGGCGAGGATGGATCTCCCAATCACAGATGTGAACTTTACGGTCTGTGAAGCGACTTGCGTGAGTGATTCCTCCTTTGAAGAATCCGCATTGACGTCTTGCTTCGGCTCGGTAGTGGTAACTGAGTCCTCCGGAACGGAGATAGTAAACTTGATGCCTCCGACCAGAGTTCTACACTCACTATCTCGGTCGCTGCTTTTTGAACCGTGATTGCTTGATACTGCTTTAGCAGGTCGTCGATTGGTATTGCCTCTGAGAACATCGCCTAGAAGATTCGGCTGAACGGCAACCCAGACAGTAATCATGCTTCGTTTCTTAAGCAGCGTCCTTGACACTTGGCCTTTCTCTGCTTGCTCATCTTGGAAAATGCCAACTTGTTGTGCAAGATTGGAAGCACAGGCGATGTAGATATCGTCGTCGGTGATATTCTCGATCAGTAACGGTGTCACCTGAGAGTACTTGCGGCCAGTGTCAACATAACAATGGCCAAGGTCAAGCTGCATAGATTCGTCCAAGGAAGGAAATGCCAAGTATTGCGAACGATGGCAGTAAAGCGTAAACTTGAAGTCAAATGAAGTCTGTGTCAATGGGTTCACGACACGTAGGGTATCATAGAATCGTCCAACATCTGGGGCTTGATATCCAAAGCTAATCCTCCGGACCTCCTTCGGCTCAAGGATACCTTCAAGTACATCTTCCTCGAGTTTAACCCGATGTTCAACACCAGGTTGCTCGTCAAGTTCAATTCGGTATGGCTGTGAGCTGTCGGATTGGTTAGATAGCTTAAAGTAGAAGGTTCCTAGGTGCCCCTGTTCCAACCTGCCTCCATCAAGTTCGCAAGGTGATATTGCTAGATTTTCGGGGAGCTTTAGCTCTGAGGTCTGAGTTGATTCGGATATTCCATCTGGTGATCGAGCTGTTGTGTCTTTAGCTGCAGCGTTGTCCTCAGCTGTATCACCGCTTCTTTCTACCGGTTCCTTAGGTCGCTCCACTTCCGATTCCGCTAGGTGGGATGCTTCGTTCAGATCAGGAATATTTTTAAGAGACGATATCCTGCAATCAGCCGAAGAGAAGAAAGTGATATCTCTATAAACATCCCGATTCTTGTGCTCATGAACAAAGATTTTGCCCTGGAGTCGCAAATGCCCTAAATCTGATACATTCGTCTCCAAAGATGTCGGGTCCTGTATAGGAGTAAAGTACGCAGTGACGGATTTCGTTTTGCCTCCCTCGAGCGTGAAGACAATGGAGTGGTCTGTCTTCTTGAACTTTGGTGCCTCTTTTGATGTGGGTGTTGAGACAGCCGTTGATGTAGGCGTTGAGTTGGCCGTGCCCTTGGCTGACGAATCTGCCAGAAGGGAGGCAGTCTGATCCAGTCTGTCGATCTCTTGAATTTTGTCTGCTGTTAGAGGGGTCTCGGCATCTAAAAGGTGAGTTAAAGAGATCTGTTAATTCTACTTCTTGGTTCCTAATACGACTTAGCCTTCTGAGGAAGAGACGTGTTGCTGAAACAATAGTAACGAAGTTACCTGCAATCTTAGCCTCTTCCTTCTCCTCTACTCCGCCTTTACGGAGCAAACTGAGGCGGGCAGTGACCTTTAAAACCTTGTCGTGTCGGCCTTTCCGCTTGGCGATCTTGAGCTTTTGTTCCAATATTTCAATCTCGTCCTCCATTTCCTTGGTGACAATCGCTTTGCCAGCCTCATCCTCCAATGTAAACTCGATCTGTCCACCAACTGGGGCCTCTGTTGAAAGCAAGGTCATTTCATGGGGATCCACTCTGACCTCAAATGATCTAGATTGTTTTGTCGAGTTGGTAATAACAATCCGCTGCGGCTCTGATTTCTTGCCAATCGAGGTGGGCCCAAAATCCAGTTCGGATACTTCAATGGAAAAATGCTCGGGTTTCCGGATGTTAGCTTTGACATTGAGAATGCGACTGCTATCCGGATCCTGGATATTCTCAATTGCAAGTTTCTCGTGATACTGTCCTGACATTGATGGCTCAAAGATAAAGTCAACTTCCTTTTTACTATACCCGCGTACAACGCCGCTCTTGCCCGTGCCAAGAACAATATCTCCTGAGGCTATGGAGCCTGATTTTCGGATGTGATATAACAGGGGTTCTTTGCTCCGATTCTGGATGACAATCGTTTTTGTTCGCTTCTCGCCCTTCTCCATTGTCCCGAAGTTGATATTGTTTTGTCCTAGGTCCATTATACTCCTGACTAGTGACGACCGGACCATAATCTCACGCAATGGTATCTGGCTAACATCGTTATTCAGGAGAGCATGAAACTGAGGATTATTCTTGACAGCCGCTTGGTCAAAATCGACTAAGCGAAGAAATATCCGGGCATCCTGTTTTTTTGGAATTCCTTTGATGTGGTCGCGGAAAGTGGACGATGGTGTGAATAAGATAAATAGCTGATGTTCCGTCTCCGGGGGTACACTGACAAGAGATACGGGAGCAAGCTCTCCTGTTGCAATGGCGTTTTGAAGTTCCCTTGCGAGCTTCATTCTGTCCTTGACATATCGTTCTTCGTCTGCTGCTTTGTAAAACAGCATTGACCCTCCAGCAATAGAACTGGCATCCAATGTCGCCAACACGTTGTCTAGCGGGCGACCACTAAGGAAATGGCTTTCTGGCTGTGCCGAATCCGCGGATTTCTGATTTGTTGTTTCTGTTGATTGTAATTTGAGATCTTGAAAGCGAGAGTTTTGAGTCACGCCGGTCTCTGTACGCTTCGCTCCTGCATCGGCACCTCCGCCTCCAGTAGATGGCTGCCCGGTTGTCTGGGATCTTGGGGATCGAGAGGAATCAGTGAAGCTTGAAGATGAAGACTTTCCGGATTTTTCAGCTGTTGAAGGCTTTTGGGGGGCTGGAGGCTCCAAAAGTTCTCTCATTGTTGGTACTCGTCGTAGAACTTTCTTTTTCTCGCGTTGCTTGCTGGTCGCCAAGTCCAAGAAATTCGCAGGGACTGCACCTACTGTGTGCGACATATCTCCGTGAAATAGAATGGCTTTCGCCCTCAGTGCTAACGTGGATGCTAACGATGCCCCGCCAATTACAACTGGGGTGCTGGCTTCAGAAGGAGTGGATGAGGAATACTCTCGATTATCATAGCGCCTCTTTTGCATCATCGACTTGCTTCCATCGACAGCACTTGTTACTCCTTGATCGCCAAGAGTTGGTGATGCTAAGCCCAGAGTGAGAAATTAGATCAAATCAGTAGGCGAAGTGAAGATTCACGGGGTTCTAAAACTTCTTTCAAATGTACTTACACCCTCTGCTTAGTGTGATGCCTCGTTCAATGCCTCCGCTTCCAAATTCATCTGGTGCAAGATCATGGCTCCCGCTCAAAATACCGCTGACTTTGCTAAGATTCAAGTAACTCTGATGATCCTTGGCACGCTCATAGACTGTGAGCTCCCCGGAAAGGCTTGTTGTGATCTCCAGTGTAAGCCAGTTCCTAGTAAAGTTCGAGATGGTGATCATCCGCAGTCCTATTCCTCCAACAACGACATTCCCGAAATCAAGGAAATTTGATCCTCCAGGGAAGAGGACCCTGTAGAAAAGCGAGTGAAAGGTCACCCTATTCTTGTCGATGTTGGTAGATCGCACTTCGATGATCTGGTCATTGGCTCGGTTACTCAAATTGAGCAAAGTCAACTGCTTGCGATACTCAGGATTAACCTTGCGAGGGAATATATCTAGTCGAAGTTCCGTGGAAGACTTTGGTGCGATGGTGATGGCACCTGTTGGAGTACAGTGGAGTACTTTACTTTGAAAATCCAGCTGAACAACTGCCGGGATCTCAGACTGGTTCACAAGTTTGATATGTTGTGATTTCGCGTAGCCCACATCTGTGTCGCCGAAGTCTACTGCTCGTGGTTCAACAGTAACGAATGAGGTACACGCTCTTGCCTTGCATTGAATGATCTTTCGATCCTTTTGCGCGTTCTCTGAAAATGGGACTGCTGAATTAATACCACCCCAGGGTGCGTAGGACACAATGATTCGAAATGATTTGCGAACCAGTTTCCCAGCTTGGAAGTCATCAAATGAAGTATCCAGTGCAGGACGATACGAAACAACAACAGTTCTCTCCTTTCCAGGCTTGAGAAAGAGCTCTTCGATACGGGTTGTCGACTGATTCCCTCTTGAAGGGGATTTTGGTCCAAGTGCTTGCGCCTGGGCAAGTTCTTTCTCGCGCTGAGCTCCGGTAAAAGATATGGAGCGTAGACTATTACGTTTCTTGTAGCTGGTAGTGATGTTTTGACTGGTAGAATCTTGGATGCTAGCACTGTCTGCTTCGGATTCTTGATCGTCATCCATGGCCTCCTTAGTTATTCGATTCATCTCAGAGCCTGGGAAGAATTTCTCGCTATTACTATTAGTCTGCTGGATGTTCTCCGTAAAGAATCCTTCTGATGTCACTGGAGAAGAAGGACCAGAGTCAACAGCAAGGCCAAGCTCTCGTGTAGATCGCTCAGTCTTGGCGCCTATCGAGTCCGTGAGGCTGGGCGCAGCTGATGTAAAACCCGCAGTACTAGGTTGGTTGAGCCCATCCTCCACCCAGTCGCTTAACCGGCTACGAGAATAACTGGAGCTCTGGTGAGTATGCTCGAGGTGATCGGTATTGGCAGAGGAGTCAGATTTCCGCGAGCCTTCGTACCAATTGGATATATCTGGATCTCGTGCAGGTTTGCTAACTCGTATGGAATCCTGCTCAGATTCTGATAAATCAGGTCCAGGTTCCATCTGGATATCAAACACAACCTCAGCGCCCTCCACTTTAAGGTGAATCTCGGTAGGAGTGAGAGATGTGCTACTGAAGCTAATGGGTAGTCTTGTCCAAGTGCCAGCACAGCAGTCACCAAAATCTAGCGTACTTCCTGTTGAGATAACTAGGGTGTCTTCTCCTCTGGAAACGGCGCGGACAGTGGCGTGAATGGTGACTTCCTCTACATTGCTTGCGTCATTAAGGTTTTCAAGAAGTAGGTCAAATAGGAAATCTCCGTTCTCCCTAGGACGAAAAATGATACGGATTCTTTTGTACCCATAGCTTGGAATAGGACTGGACCGTATTGTTCGCGAATAGTGCGTACCCCCATTATCATCAACTCGATCGACATTCTCTTCAACATCATTGCCGAAAGAATCTTCATAGTCGACAAAGCGCAACCACTCTTCTCGTGATGCATTTCCAACATCGACCACGTTCATTTGCCAATACAGCGGGATTTCGCTTCGATTCCAGATTGTAAAGTCCTTGACGTATTCTTGGTTGACAACACAGTCTTCGAAGTTGATTCCTGTCTCCCCAATGTTAGAGTAGAGGACGGACCTACAGACCGTGGACCGGAACTTAACTGTATACTGATAGTCGGCTTTGTGGGCAGGTGTGCCAGTAGATGGTATTAAACTGCTAGTAGCTGGCTCGATTGATGATCCACTAGGTTGATCATTCAGGAGTAGAGGTTGTGATGGAGTTACTGAAGTCGCTGTGCCCGCTGTCGTCAGAGCACTTGGTGGATTAATAGCTGTTGAGTCACCATTTTCTGCATCCTCCATTCTATCGGGGGCGACAGGTCCTTCCAGGCCTGCATCTTCCTTGCTGTAAAAATTCTGATTGGTAAGAGCATGAGAAGGCTGAATAGAAGAGATTTTGTACGCGAAAAAAAAGACGAGACCGTTCACTTCAAAAGAATCAAAGCTATCGGTTTGCTGGTCGTTTGAGGTGAACTCTTCGTCATCAAGTGCACTTAGGCCATTTGCAGACATTTCACGTTGCCGAATGTCGTCATAGACCTGTACCCCATCACCGTGTGTGCTGCCATTGCCAGAGTTGGAGTTGGCAGTATCAGCGCCGGTAAGTCCAGCCTCCCAATTATTACGTCTACCCCTGCCTAGAGGATCAGGCAGGAAACCAAGAATAACGTGTTCTGTCTGTCCCGCTGGAATGGCGACTTCATCGATGAGGTTGACATGATTAAAAAGTTGGTTAAACTGGTGCCCTGTCGCTGTCGATGACCCCGCCTCCGCAGCAGCCGCAGTATTTGTTGAAATAACTGAGAGGCTTCCTCCATTGAGCTCTATAGAGAAGCAATGTAGCATAACAATACTCACACCTGTTAACCACTGGATGGGGTTCAATGGTTCCCAATCTCCTACAGCGCAAACGCCCGATTATCTAGGGTAATCTAGAGCATATAACGCCACACAGTCCGATTGCACCAAAGGTTGTGAAAACTTGGTGTCTGAAATCCATGAGCATTTTTTTTTTTTTTTTTTTTTTAAGATTGAAGTCTTAAACAAGTACAACCACGCTTTTGTGAGGGACTCCTGGAGTCTTGGCTATTTACAGCCTTCCAGTGAGTCATATCCAAGTAGCGTGAATTCTCTTGACCTCAATAGGAGAAATGGAAAAGAAGGCTTACCAGGTTCAAAAGGCAAGTTTTCATTTGTGAGCTGGAACGAGATCTGAGAACCAAGACTCGACCGCATCTTGACCACGATATCCGTTGTCGAAGTGTTTGCGATCCCGAACCGCCGGAGAGAGTGTAAGCCATTGAGATAGACATTATCCAGCACAAGACGACTGGGGAAGTTGATAAGCTGGAACAAAGGAGTGGCCATGTTATTGGATGTGGAACTCAGAGAGTTTGGGTGGTGATAATCTTGAAAGTGGCGGTCCTGTCCCTGAAGTAGGCTGCAAGCAGCTGTTGTATGACATGATGGTTAGGGAAGGAGAAGATCATGGATAAATTGGGATGCGGAGGCAGCATTCGTAGATATCTCCAGCTTCGCTTCTTATTTGCCAACCTGCAGAGAGTCTACTTGTCAAACTAGTGCCGTTGAACAGAAAGTACACCTTTTGGTGGATGGTAGCCTTGGCCCTTGAATCAAAACACAGTCCTTACACCTAGAGTATTATAGCCAGAGAGGAGGAGAAACCTTTGCATCAGTAAGCGAGCAACATGTGCTAGATGTGCATGCCAGGAGGACAAGCAACAGTTTGAATAAAGCTATCTCACAGCTTTGAAAGCGTGACAGCATTGAGCAGTTGATGCAGCGGATCCCAGATCGAGGGATGTGCATGGGAGGCATGTGAGGTTAAGGGATGCATCACTCAATGCGCCTCCAGGATGATGGAGGAGTCATGGGATGGAATAGGATCGGGTTTATAACAGGGCAGAGTATGAGTATGAGGAGCAAATCTACTCTTTTGCTACACACCTCCATTCGTGATTAAGTCGAAAGAGCACGCAAAGTATCGGGCGAAGAGAATGTAAGCAAAGGAAAGATCTCCAATGGAATAGAGCGACCTGTTCTGAGATGACTGGCAGGGCAGCAGATGAGGAAGAAGGAGGAGAAAGAGA
The DNA here is from genome assembly GCA_011634665.1 of Mortierella sp. BCC40632. Taxonomy (NCBI): domain Eukaryota; kingdom Fungi; phylum Mortierellomycota; class Mortierellomycetes; order Mortierellales; family Mortierellaceae; genus Mortierella; species Mortierella sp. BCC40632. The sequence goes on from WAEK01000024.1 coordinate 447,218, forward strand.
AGAGGAGATCAGAGTGAATGGATGAAAAAAGAATGAGTCGGTTTGGTGTACAAAATAGAATCCGATGAATCGATGAACGAGGAGATGAGTAGACGGATGGACAGGTCTGTAGGACGGGCACGGCGTATGAAGGAGTGGCTCTGTGTTCGAAGCAAATGTGTCTGGAGCACCAGTCATCCCCCACGCGACCCCAAACACAGAAGCAGACCAGGGAAGCGAGAAGAGAGAGAGACCCTGCTGAGTGTATGTGTCCACCCTGTCGCATTCACACGCATTCACGCATACACACGCAAACACCGCGCAAACGCCTCTACCTCAGCTGGGCAAGTTTATGTATCCTATCCTATTCGATCTTTGTACCAGGCCATGGACGGCGCTGCTCCATGTGGATCCAGGTGGGGTGGGACCACAGACCTTGCTGGGTCACAGCTCTCCAAAAAGCCACGGCTCCTTGTACTAGAAGGTGGTCCAGTCCAGCACAGCGCAAGGAGACTCACAGGCCTGCAGCGCAGCATGGAAACCTTGAGAACCTTGGACTTCTGGCATTTTCTCTCTTTCTCTCCATCCGATGCCACATGTTAATTTCTGACTGGCATGTGAGCAGACAGAAAGAGAGGGGTCATGGTGGTGCCGAAGGGGCATGTGTCATAAGTGGGAGACGGCATCCGGCCAGATGTCCCGCAGGGGCTCGGTAAGACAATGGATGCTTTTGGAAAGACCAAAGGCCTTCCCCTGGCCAAAGGGTCGTCCGCTGCATCCTCCCTTTTTGCTCTTCTCCTTGCTGCCTTTGACCTTGACTTGTGTCTCGTTCTCAACCATCGGCATCACCTTGTATCAACGGTCTTAGTCCATTGGCTGTCCCTCTCCAATCGCCGCCCATTTCCGTACATTACCCGCCACAGTCAGAGCATTCCCAGGCGCCGCTACAAACGAGCGAGAGTGAGAGAGCGAGCAAGAGCGGGAGTCAGCGAAAGAGAGAAAGAGGAGAGAGTGAGAGAGTGAGAGAGTGAGAGCTCACGGGAGAACGGACGATGCTTTCTCATCCTTTAATCAATTGAGACGCCTCCCCAATCCACTTCCTTCATTAACTTCCGCCGTGCTTCCGCCGGCCTTGCCCGCCTCGATCGATCCTCTGTTCCACGAGATCCATTCTCAGCATGAGCGTTGCCGCTTCACAGCAGAACCAGGGCCAGTCTGTCGCGGCCCAGCTCATTCCGGCTTCCCCTCAGAGCTCGTTCACACCCCCGTCCACGCGGCCACGCCAGCTGCTGAACAATGTGATCAACACGCCTCCATCAAGTCTCACCATGTCCCAGACTCAGCTACATCCTCATCCCATCCCGCGCCCAGCCTCTCCCACTTTTTCGCAAACATCGCCACCGCCACCGCCTCCTCCTCCTCCTCCTCCACCACCTCCCGCTAACTCAACTTCGGACCTCAACCGGCCCATGCCTCCACTCCCAGCCCAAACTGCAGGCTATCCGCCAGTGCCCAGAGATGATCCGACCATTGCCCTAGCCTCAAGCCCAACAGGTGACGGCTCCATCTCCCGACTCCAAGTAAGAATGAATGCAGATGGTCATATTAAAAGAAAAATGGATAAAAGATGTAAACTTCCAGATATTGATCCTGACTCTGCACATACATGCTCTTTCTTTGCCGACAACTCAAAGGCCAATGTTAGTAGTATGAATTTGAGCTCGCCAGGAACACAGGCAGGAGAATGGACCATGGACCGTGTGATTCAGTGGCTCAGGGCTCGACCAGCCTATGCTTACTTGGAGCCGCTCTTCTTAGGTAGACTTTGTCAGAACTGCACAACCCAAAGTGTCTTAGCCTGCTGTTGACAACACTTCTGACCGAGCCTGATCCTCTTCGTGACGCTAGAACATCAAATCCAAGGCGAGGCCTTCGAGAACCTGAACAACACCACGCTGAAAACCTTTGACCCAAACAGCTCTTACTATCAGCGACGGAAGCTTTTGTTAGAAATTAAGGAAGCCTTTGATGGTACAAGGACCATGTCCTCAGTTTCTTCCTTTGGCGCTGAAAGCGCACAGACTCCTTCACCTGGCTCAGGATCGCCAATACTGAATCGTCTCGGGTCCGGCTCGCGTCACCCTGCCCCACCCGCGGCACAGTTAGCAGTATCACCACTCAATAATAGCAATGCCTCCAGCATAAACAATATCATCAACAACAGCACCAGCACTCTTGGGCTTGTCAACGACACTAACACCGTTGGCATCCCCTCAGACCAGGAATCTCAGCAGCAGACTCAGACACGCCGCTCTTCAGCAGAAGAAACTCCAAGGTCAGCGACAGGAACTCCATTAGCATTACAACCCTCTCTATCTCAGCCGAGGTCCTCTCTGGATGTTCTAGAGCCATTGGAAGATCTTCCAGTAACGACAGAGGCCACGGTCCAGCCCACACGGAGCCATCTCTCTCCTCGGCCTCTGAGTGACCCTGATTTACGGCTCCCAGTCCGGCTACCAAGCCAAACCCCCACTGAACCTGCAGAGTACACCCAAAAGACACCTAACATTGCACCCAGACAATCGTCTATCGCTTACTCTGCTAATACACTTCGACTCAACCTGAACGTCCCTCCGCAGATTGTACCGCGGATGAGTTCACGGGAATACTCAGCCTCACACGGATTGAATGTTCCTCAATCCGGGAAGGGGATGTCACCCGTATCACCTCCATCTCCAAGTGCACACCCATACGCTCATAGCACTCGTAATCCAGAGCCTCAGCCCGTAGCTTCATCTGCGAGGAACGGTCCATCTCTGAATGAACGAAGGAACAACCCAACCGTACCTCATATCTTGACTCAGCTCGACTCTAACGGCATGAATCCTGGATTTGCGTACCGACAACAATTTGACCCAGATGTTGGGATTGTCGGCTCACATTCAGATGCCACTGTTGTAGGGGGTACCCTTGGAATTGGAAGGCGCCCCAGTCATAAACGGAATCATAGCAGTGCGGACGTATTCCTCTACCCGCAGCCAGCCAGTAATCCGCCAGCAGTGAGCGCACCTCCACCGCCTGCGAACGCCCCTCTCCAAAAGGTATGCTAAGCAATCGATATCAACACTCACTCTACGACTTTGATTTATACTAAATTATCATTTGTATATTTGACTGTTTAATTAGCCAAAGAGTATTCAGGTGACAATGGATAACGAAAATTTCAAATATGTGGATATCGCCGGTATTGACAACGCTGTGATGCTCAAAGAGAGGATATTCTCGCGAATGAGAATTCTTGCTGAAAAGAACAAATATGGAATCTTTGAGACAACGGAGCTCGGTAGTCGTGAGTGCAAACATTTTTACGCCCTATTGGTAGAATTATCTTCATTCAGCGAACATGTCATTCCACTCAATCTTCATCCAACTGACGCTTCTTTCTTTTATTATTTGTTTTGTTTTGTTTTTTTTTTTTTTTAAAAAAAAAAAAAAAAAAAAACTTAATCAACTTGGTCCTAGCCCTTCTCGAGAACCCAACAGCCCTTGGACTACCCCTAACCGAGAAGGGGCTGATGGATTTGGTTCTCGGAGCCGATAACAATGGTTCTGTAAAACTTTTGGTTACACCGATTATACCCCTGATTCTACCTCCAGATATGGATATTTTGAATCCGAAGCGTCATCCAGGTACATCTACACCCCAACAGTATGCAGGCGCATCTAGCTTCGGTCGAGGCTCTCCATTCCAAGGTGTACACCCATTCATGTACGAGTCGGGAGGAGGCTATCACCAACGAGAACGGACCACCGACTCGAGCCATCACCTCTACCAGCAAGACCCATATATGTCATTCGTACAGCTGCAGCCACCCGACGATCTCTGGGATTCTGTACATCCTCACCAGCCTTATCCTGACTCAAAGCACCCTCACAACATAGGCCGGCATCCACAGCAAGGATCTGGAAATTCTTTGAATACGTCGCCTTATGGATCGTATCAGCAACAATACTACCGAAACTTGGATAATTCAACTCACCCTCACTTCCAAGCCGATGACACAAGACGTCCTTCTCTGGCTACAAACAGTGCCAGAACTTCGCCTCGGTTTGGACCTGTAATCAACACCTCACTAGGAAGACTTCAGAAGTCCTCAGGCACAGGCTCGCCCGGCGTTGAAGGGCCAATGAATCACTCTCCACTTAGTGGAAAGAGGATGCCAACCAGGAACCCAAACCTCTCGCTCGTGATTGGTAGCAATACGGACCAAGATGGGAAACTTGTTAATCAACACCTTCGTGGCGGTGACCGCTCGGCCTCGCCGGGAGGGCCACTTGGATACCGCCCGGCCCGAGATCGGATCATTGCGGGTCATGACAGCACAAGCCCAAATGCGAGCCACTATGACACGAATCGTCCCGGTCATCATAATTTCGCTGAGGTGACTATCCCTGGAAATCAAAGCTATGGAAGTTACACCAGTAGTAATGGACATCCAGCCTCGCCCCTCAGTGCTGGCGTGAATAAGAGGAGCTCATTCCAGCCGCCTACCAAGCTTAGTTCCTCTGGCTCGAACTTAAACTCTCCAAGGTCTGCCGAAGGCCCATCTAGCTCAAGCGGTCTGCATCCCAATGACAGCTTGGGGGATGACAACGAGTCTGAGAATTTCTGGGGAGAACGCCCTCCATTAGATTTTCTGCTGGAGAATTTTGGCCGATTCTTCCAAGATCACGACCTTGACCATCCGATTATTGAACTTCACCCGCCAACGCCTTACGGTGGATCACCAATGGTCCCTGCACAAACAATCCTTGGCGTAGCAGGTTCTGCCCACAGCTCTTCTAATGCACTCAAGAATAGCCCAGCAATGACTGACGGGTGGGGTTCTAATTCAACTATGACGTCGAGCCAGGCCTCAGGATCACCTCGGATTGCTAACAGGGGCAGCATTGTGCATAAAAAATCTATTCGAATTGTTGCACAGGAGGCTAAAGATCGTTTCTCTCGACAATACTCTGGATCCAAGGTTGTTCGAAGAAAGTCTACCAAGATGTGGGGCAGTCGGCTGGCTGAGGTGATGCCAACAAATGCATCCACTGCCTCGGTTGGCCTAGGGATGAACGAGACAATCGAGGAACTATCTCCAGTCGCTGGCTCGCCTGCTATGGTACGACGATCGTCTATTGCAGAGATTGTAGAGAAGGCAGCTCAAGAACACCACATCCTGCCTCCTGACACCACCCATCAGGATTTACAGGACAGCATGCCTATTGTGAAACCTGGGCCTCCAATAGCCGAGCAGCGAGTCATCCAAATTGAGTCTGGAAAGGCTATGGACCAGTCGCAGCAGTATTATTACCAGAACCCACAAAGTGGCACTATCAAGACATTCCAGTACCTTAAAGGAGGACTAATTGGTCGAGGCTCATTTGGAAGGGTGTACCACGCATTCAATCTCGATACGTGCGAAATGATTGCTATTAAGCAAGTGGATCTACCACAGACCCTCTCCGAGCGCAACTGTGATCGTCTCAAGACCTCGGTTGAGGCACTCTTTTCAGAAATGGAGGTCTTAAAAGACCTAGATCATGAGAATATTGTCCAGTACCTCGGATTTGCTCAGAATGAGGAGACAGCCAATATTTTCTTGGAATATGTTTCTGGTGGAAGTATTGAGTCTTGCCTCAAGAGGAGCGGACCCTTCCCTGAAGCTGTTATCCGGCATTTTACGAGACAAATCCTGCTAGGGCTCGAATACATTCATAGCAAGAAGATTGTCCATCGTGTAAGTATTGACTTTTGCGCTCTAATTTTCCATTGCCTATTTTGGGCCCCAATTGCTACTAACTACGTAATTGTGGCACCAACTTGTAGGATATCAAAGCCGCTAATGTCCTGGTGGACGAGACTGGCGTGTGCAAGATTTCAGATTTTGGAATATCCAAAAGGAATGCACAGAGTCAGGGAGGATACGACGAGAATGTGGGCTCCCTCCAGGGCTCCGTATTCTGGTAAACTCTAGTCTTTACTCACTCGCTCTCAGATCCCACTTGGCCTTGGTAGTTTGATAGATATTGATAGTAACCTTCCTTCCCTTTTAGGATGGCACCTGAGATGGTCACTTCAAAAGCATATGGAGCCAAGGTTGATATATGGAGCTTTGGATGTCTTGCTCTGGAGATGTTTACTGGTCAACAGCCGTGGAAGGGATATGCCCCTCAACAAGCCTTATTCACGGTAGGCAATCGCACTTTTGATTCACTAAAGAACTCCCTAGATGACTTGGTCATTAACGAAGATATTTCTGCAAAATTTTTGTATTCACCTTTTGGTGGTGGGCATTTACACCACAACTTCTTAGATTGGAAGTAGTAGCGCTCACCCTCCGATTCCTGAGAATATCTCTGAGGATGGCCAACGATTTCTGGAGCGATGCTTCATCACGGACGCGAATCTCCGACCGACTGCGGCCGAGTTGCTTCAGGATGCATTTACGGTGGTTCCTCCCAACTTCAACTTTAATGATTATATCGAAGGGAAAATCTCTGACTAATAAATTGACCGCTTTGACCCGCAGTACCTGCGGGAGCCTCTATTACCTTATTGCTGAGAAGATACTATGTAAGATTTCCTGTGCAAGTAAACTGGCAGCTGCGTGAGCCGAAGACCGCAAGCAGCGAAGGGAGCATCGCAGACAAACTATAGCAACTATACTCTCATACCATTGTGCAACGGCCACAATTGTCAGATTTATTCGATACAGCCCCTCGTTAATAGCTGTTGTTGGATATATTTTATTTGAATGACTCCGTCAGGGTCGTCAGACTCTAATAGCCTAAAAGCGGCAAGAGATCTCTCTACGGTGGGTTGAGAGGTACAAAAAGAAAGAATGAAAGAAAGTTGCCGAGTTGATCAACATTTCCACCAATGCCACATGATCTTTTGGAAAGATCTGTCTAATTTATTAATTTTACTCAGAGTTATAGATGGTGGGCGATGCAGCAACCGTCGATGCGGGAGTGTGGCTCGAAGGCATTATCTGTCGATCTGAGGTAAAGTCAGGAGACATGTTGGAAGGCGAGATTGGCATGAATCGTAAGGACCCAATACTTGACTTTCGGGAATACGTTTCCGATCTCGCCCTGAGTGAATTCAAACTTGACCCGCTCGACTTTCTTGACAATGGGAGACTGCCCCCCGGACTTCTCGAATCAGGCGAAGGCAGATCCTCCATACCCTTTAGACTCCTGATCGACCGTGGTGTGGAAGGCATAGCTTGAGGGCTTTGCTTAGAATGTCTGTTCGTCGTAGACCCACTCGAACTATGGCTCGGGATGGAGATCGAAAGTTTGGCGATGGCTTTTCTAAGACCCAGTTTGTCTGGTCTTGGTTTGTCGTTCTCCTTCTTGATTGGGCTTGAAAGGGTCGAAATAGGGGATTGAACAGACTCTACACCCTCATTAACGTCATAGGCCTCCATACAAAGTCGAGCACTGCTCAGCAATGTTGGTTTTTTAAGGCTATCCTCACTGAACCTTCTAGCAGCCCCCAGATTTGGATAGAGTGACGGTCGCCAGCTTGAACTCGGACTTGACTCTAAGTGATCTTCTGTGTGGGATGGGTGAAAAATGGTCGACTGATTCGTCGGTCTAGAGTCAGATCCAGACATAAAGTTTTGACTGTCTGGATTTACCACAAACAGATTCCCTGCTTGTGAGAAGTTAATTATACTTGTTGGTGAATCCGGGTCTTTTTGAGAGGTGCGTCGCGAATAAGGGTAGGTGTTGTCAGAACTTGTGCCAGTGGGGTCTGATAACCGCGGCGTAATTCTTCTGCTACTTGGTGTGGATTGAGAGCCACCGTAGATGCTTGTAACCTGACCGTCATCCGACGGCCGTGATGATGCAAAGTTGCTACTCCCGAAGCTACTAGTTTTCTTCTTCGTAAATACCCCTGTCTTGTTTTTCTTAGCCAGCTCGTCATTATGCATTGGAAAGAGAAAGTCTCTTGGGATCCTTGGGGGCGGGTCAGACCAGGACGAAGCATGAGTGATGTAAACGGGCAACTCGACTGTTAACGCTTTACTCATGGATACCATAAGGCTCACTTGAACAAAGAACTGAGCGTGAAGGCGTTTGGTATTCCTAAGAGAGTATACTCCAGATGGGATATAGACAGGTAGAACAACCATCCTTGGATCGTCACTTTCAAACGAATAATCTTCTCCCTTGAAGATCATCTCGCTATAATTTTTGACAGTATCTTGATCACGAATACTAGCCAAGCTTTGGTTACTTTGATTTGGCTGAGGATAGGATACTGCAAGATGTCTTGAAAGTGATACTTTGACCCCCAAGATCTAAGTTGAAGAGGATAGATTGTCCAGGCAGTACAAAGTTAAGATTTTTAATCCCGCCTCACAGCATTGTGACTCCTTCACGATTCAAGATGTTGTACTGTACCTTCTTCTTAGTTAGGTTTTTCACGCAGACGACAACGTAGACAATTCCGCCTGAGCTCACCATTGTCCGCGTCAACTCAGCATACATTTCCAGGCTACCATCACCACCCATAAATAATCGTTTGCTCGTGTCAGCTTTTACAGACTTTTGGCGCGCCAATGAAATGTCGTCCGTTGTCCATGTCTCATAGATGAATACTTCGCGGGAGTGGTTCAAGGTTTCCTTAGTACGGTTGCCTTTCACTGCTACAACACTTTACTCAAAGTATCAAATAGAAAAAAATCCGTTTAGTCCAAAGGGAATAGTCGTAGAGTAGGCTGAGCTCTGTTGTTGATAACATGAACATACGCTGAGGTAATGTAGCGAACATGGCCGAGTTTGGAGTCATATGAATTAGGTAGAGTGTCTTGGATGTTGAGCCGAAATGGGAAGAAGGTCCTTCCCTTCCTTGCCTGCCAATATCCTTCCGAGTCTAATAATTGATTCGTTCCAGCTTCAGTTGCTCTGCTTTTTAAATCAAGTGCATCAAAATACAAATACAAATCAAATACCTGGATCGATATGCCCATGTACTGCTTGAGATGGGTGTCGGCTATCTTGTAGTTTCATAGTAGTCTTGTGAAAGACTTTTGGGGACATTTGTTCTATTGTAGTGGCTAGAGGATTTTATGTGGTTTGTGAGTCGCCACTGGAACATTCAAACTCTAATGAGATATATGGCATAGGTTACTTACCCTCATATCCTAGAAGCTCAATAGTCACATCCGCCAATTGGACTAAGCTGGAGGACGAACATTGGATCTCCAGTCTGCCTGAAATCTCGCCTCCAGCATTAAAAAATGGTCTATCGAACGTCAGTTGGATGCGCATCTTTCCTGACTTTGAGGCCATTTTTCCTGGTACAATAGGAACAGTTTGATTAGTAGGAATAGTCGATAGAGTCGACTGTCGTGGAAAGGACGGATACTGGGAAGTTCTTGATTTTGAGGAGAAATTGGAGATGGTAGAATGGCCTTGCAGCGGGTCAGAGCTGGCGCGCCTAGGAAACTCGAATGTAGCGCTTGCATGATTCATGACCGTCGCCGAACCCGCTTCAGTAGCTTGCGGATAGTTATTTTCTTTTCCGATCAGGTTTCTTGACAAAAAGGTGGGGGTTGCTGGATAACCCTGTTCTGATCCGCTGGTTAAAGTATCTGACGATGACTGTATCAATGTGTACTGGTCTCTTTCTAGTGGGCGATAAGAGATACCGATCGAACTCTTGTTTGCTACAAACGGCGATTGAGCCTGCTGAATGTCATTCTGATAGTCAGAGAGATCTGTATCGGCATCATCTAGTTTGAGTGGTTGCTGCTGGATCTCAGATGTATTTGAAGATATCTCATCACTCTGAGAGATTGTTGAACTTGGAGTTCGATAGTAATGCTGACGTTGCTCGTATAGTTCGTAAAGCTGCCGTTGCTCTTCAAGCTGCCGCTGCTCTTCAAGTTGCTGGTGGTCACCATAATATGAGTACCGTTGGCGGGGGGTGAAATATTGTGGTCTTGGAGCGCCAGAAAACGGGACTTCATGGAGGTGCTGCATACTGCTTGACCGCATTACTGCGGGCGATCTGGGAACAGCAAATGGGCTGTGATCCGTGGAAATACCTACATCTGGATATTCAGACTTGTTGAGTCCATAGTAAGGATTCATCAGACCAGACGTTGTTTGCGTACGGGTATTGGCATTGGATAGATCGGTCGCATGCCCTGACCAAGGCAAAGCAGGATGCTCATACTGCTGATGCTGAAATTGTGGACGGTAATGTGGTAAATATCGCTGCTGGTACTGCTGTTGGTACTGCTGTTGATATTGTGGGTGGTACTGTTGTTGACTTGGATCCTGCGAAGTTAGACGATGATTCCCCGAGGTCAATAGGCCTAACTCCTCGACTGAGGAACGTCTTGAATGCGGCCTTTGTTCCATTGAACCTGTAGGAAAGCCGTAAACAATTTTGTTGCTCTAGGTGTCAACCCTACTTGGCGCTAGTGAAAACTGGCGGCCAACGAAGTCATTCCAGAAGATGGTTAAGAGATACGACTTTTCTATCCTGCTGCAAAGCAGGCAAGGTCCACAGGGTTTGGTGAGGACAAAGAAAAATCACATACGATTTGTTGCCAAGGGTCACTGCAGGAAGTGCTATTGATTTCAACAGATGGTTTAATCGTGATCGCAATAGAACCACGGAGGGGTCCTTACAAGAAGCAATGAGAAAACATGAATCACAATGATCCGAGTGTCAGATCAATCCCCATTTCTGCGATCTGGAGTGAAACATTCCGGCTGAAAATGTTGCCGTCTGGCTAGTGCTTCATGCCCATCTCTCTTTCTAGGACTGGAACCCGAAAGAATGTGGCTTCCTTGACCACTCCTCCTCTCCCTTTGTTGCCACCACCACCACCACCACCACCACCACCTTCAAGCCCCTTTCATCTCTTATCGCTGGTGCCATTGTCCCGCGCTCTCTTTATCGTCACCCTTACCTATTTTCATCGCACTTTTATTTTTACTGCCTTTTCCTCACAGCCTGTCCTTAACAGTCTGCTCATCAAGGAAATTATGTCGCATTCTGCCCTATTCTACGTCCAAAGGCAGTAGCATTCTGGCCACTCCTTGCTATTGTCCACTTCACCTGTTTTTGACCTCGGTTTGCACTGCTTATATGAGTTTTAACAGCCCCCTTCGTGGTAACCCCATGCAACGGACGTGAGTAATCTACGAAAATAAGAACGGAAAAAATAAAAGCATATGAAATGGACTATACCAACCATTATTAAGACTCAGTCAGCATACCCACTCTCCAAACCGAAGTCTGGACCACATTGTTCCCACTCTCCTTGCCCAGCAATATGCTCCATGAAGAATTCAAAATGGAGAGCTGCTATGATAGTAGCTGACTCAAGCGGAATAATACTCTTCGATCCAACAGAGACATTGCGATATCCTTGTGCATCTCGAGTCATGCAACAGAAGTCCATTATTGAAGCTCTGGGCTGCAATCACCTTGCGTGAAGCCTAGGAACAAGTGCGTGTTAAGCTGATGTGACAACGAAGGGACGATTTACAGATATGGAATATCGCTTTCGAATGGGACAACAATGCTTTAGTGAAGGAGTTGGTAGAAAGCTTACACTACGTACACTACGTTTAATAACTTGTGGATATCTATCAACAGCTTTTCCTATTCGTCTTGAATAGTCGTCAACATATTCTCCATTTCATCTGTTTTTGTTTTTTCCATTCTTTTTTTCGAGGATTATGCACGGTCCGTTGCACGGGGTTACTGCGAAGGGGGGTGTTAATCTTCAAATAAGCAGCGCAATCTGAGGTCAAAAACATCTGAAATGGAGAATAAACTCTATAGGTTGTGAGTCGCTATTGGATCAACGGAAGACGTCCTGTCACTCCTGGAGCCGGGCAGTAGCGCATAAATGACAAAAGAGAGAGAGTCTATTTACACAGCTCCTAGGCTACTGGATGAGTCTTTGGTTGGAAGGCATATCCATATTTCATTTGTTGTCGAAAAGTTAGGACTAGCTTCTATGCTAAAAGCGCAACAACGAAAAGGGAACTGGAAAGGCTCTAGGCAGGGGTGTCTATTATTTAACTGGCGTCGCCCCAAGGGTGACGTGCTCCGGCAGGGGGCTAGTGGTTTCTGCTCCGCCTGCAGCGGGAGCAGAGTCAGCGGGAGAGCCAAGCAAGGTCGCTTGTCCTATAGGGCACCTAGATATTGTTATAGGTATCTCTATTCAGGACATAGTCAAAATCAGAGCCTCAATAGTTGGAAAAATGGGATAATTGTATTTTGCCATTTCTTGTCACACCTCGACCAATTGCTCTCCTCTTCCATTGTCCACTTCACCTGTTTTTGACCTCGGTTTGCACTGCTTATATGAGTTTTAACAGCCCCCTTCGTGGTAACCCCATGCAACGGACGTGAGTAATCTACGAAAATAAGAACGGAAAAAATAAAAGCATATGAAATGGACTATACTACCCTGCTGGCATTTCCACATTTACCGATCATTGGAATCCAGATATTTGTTAGTGTAATAGCGATAGCTTTAGCTCAGTTGCTACCCTTGTTTGCTTTCACCAAGTCCTTATCGGCTTCGCATGCATTAGATAGAACTGTTAATGAGCCGAGTCATTGCTTTTTAATCCCTGGGCTCTTCAAGCTCCGCATGGGTCTTCACTGAACTAGAGATGATCTCGGTAAATCGGTTGGAACGCCATGAACTAGTCCGACAAACACGAGCTAGACGGCAATGACACCTTCTGAGGAGTTATCCTTAATCTAACCGCAAAGGCAGTGAGTGAGGTGGTGTGAATAAAGAAACAACGGGATGTGCACAACACAATGGTAAGAAGTTCCGGCAAGTCGATTAGCAACAGGCGATTGATTTGGCATAGAACGGATGGTTGACGAGCAATCCTCGCCCCTATGTACTTTCAGCGGACGGTAGCGACACAGTCGCGTCGAAGGATCGGTAGTGAGACCAGAATTGCCAGCGTTCATGGAGCTATGGAATTCCGGAACAAGTGCTGCATACCATTCCAATGTGGGTACACGACAAGTCCCGGGACAGTCGAGGAGTTGTGAGCATTAGTAAGTGTAGACTCGATCGATTGGCTAGGAAGGACAAGTGGGTGATGCCCTGCTTTTTGCTGCCTACATGGTATGAATGCTAGCTGTCAATTACTGGAGCAAACACGCACTTACGACAGTCCAAGTCATGGGCACTCTCGGCTTAGGATAAAATATATATATATTGTCCTTCTCACCTGTTTTTGACTTCCGTTTGCGCTGCTTATTTGAGGAGTAACAGCTCCCTTCGCAGTAACCCCATGCAACGGACCGCGCATAATCCACGAAAATAAGAGTAGAAAAAACAAAAACAGATGAAATGGAGAATACAAGGTGCTAAATATGAGCGCAAATGGAAAGCATTCCTTTTTTTTTTTTATTTTTTTTTTTTTTTCTTTTTTTTTTTTTCTATACCAGGAGCTGACTTCAACCCCAGTGAATCTGACAGACCACTTCACATAATCAATTGATCAAAAGGAATAGCCACTCCGAAAAATGACGAACAATTTCAGCTTTGTACGTACTTTATTCTAACATATTGAGATTTCTTTCGGCCCTGTAATTGCTAAAATGATCAACAGTTCTACGATTCCACTCCCATGTTAAACGTTTCCATCGAAGCCTTGAGGACCCTTAGCCATTGTTGAATCGTAGTATCATCCCATGCATCTGAGGGGGCGATTTGATGAGAACCTGGTACATCTAGGTCCTTCAACAGACCGTGGTCACAGGCTGCATCGTAGAGGGAATTCACCATCACACGAGTGGGCTCTACGCCGTACGCACGGCCCATCCTCATATAGAGTCCAAATGCTGCTGGTAATTCGCCACAACGGGCGTAGAAAGCAATTGCCCTCTGAACTAGTCCCTGATCCATATCAAACCCTGAGAGAATCAGATCTGTGGCCATATCCTTGCCTAACTCTAGTCGGTTTTCCTGCTCCAGTTGGTCTAGGATGCGAGAGTAGAGATTTGCAAGAGGGGGTGGAGTGACGGTCCAAGAGGTCGAGGTGACAGACATCGCAGAATAAGCTGGGATAATAGCTCGGCGAGGATGCGTAGATGGCGCAAGCGATGCCCAGTAGTTGTCATCTTGTGTGGGAGATCCGGTGAAGCTATTGTCACTGCCGTCAATTTGTCTCAATAGTTTGTAGAGTTCATAGCCTGCGACACCATTGCTCTCCTGGCAGCTTCTTTCCATAAGATCTCTATACATGCTGGCCTTTACATGTGGCGCATAACCTGCTTCTTGGGCAGACTTCAGAAGTCCAAGGGCAGAGTTAATTCCGTGGCGTTCTGCATATTCTCCTATTAAGAGCTGGAACGTCTCGGGATGCCTTGAAGCACGAAGCGTCATATCTGCAGTATCAAGGGCACCTTCGGTAACCGAACGGGAGAGTTCATAGAAGATTTGGTGTGAGAGAACCCTGTCTCCAGAATGAAAGGCACCGCTGAGTAGGATATTCCAGGTCTCTGGGCTAGGATGCACTGATTGTGATGCCATTATCTCTAGAATGCCGAGTGCAGTTAAGGGGGAAGAACCGCGAATGGCCCCTTCAAGCAAAACATTGAAATGCATTGCTTCGTTCTTGACCCCAGCACTTTCCATGTTCTCAAAAATCTTAATGGCTCCTTGGATATTGTCTGCACGGACATAACACCTCATCAAGTTGCAGTAAATCTCCCCATCCCGTTGAACACCCATGTGACTAAGCGCAGAGAGAATCCTTTGGGTCATCGGTAGTCGACCATACTTGGCTGTAAGGCTCATCAAGTTTCGAAGCATTTCCGCTGATGGCTGCAATCCATGGTTCTCGGTTAGGTCTCGAAACATGGCAACAGACTCGTCTAGTCGGTCGCTGCGGATCAAACCATGCAGTAACTTGCTAGCTGATTTGGCACTTGGAATTCTTCTCTCTTGAATAATTTTTTCAAGAGCCATCATTGCAGTCCTGTAGTCTCGACTATCGCAAAGTCCATTTAAAACCCTTGTGGATGCTGCAGCTCCCAGATTCATATCAAGCAGTGACATACCCTCCAATATCTTCCTGACTCTGACAAATTCGCCCTCTACAACAGCATGCTTTAGAACTTCCTGTAGTCCCACCTCAGCAAGATTACGAGCCTCCTGGTCGCGAATACGATGAGCCTTTCGAGAACCATTGAAAGTATTTGTTGTGCCTTGAGTGCTATCATCTCCTGAGAGAGGCAGGGAGGACATCGTTGTGGAGGTCGATCTTGTTGCCTCTAGCCAACGTCTAAGAAACAGCTCTGATTCTTCTGACGATTGCGCTGCTCCAATAAATCGGCACAATATCCTGAAGCGAGCTTTATCCAGTTCGTAGCCCTCTTTTGAGAGCGCCTCGGTCATTTCCATTGCTAGATTTGCTGAGAGACTCTCTTTTTTGTCGAGGCATATTGCCTCAATTAATGCTGGAAACACCAATGCCACCCACTCATAAGAGGTAACAGCTACGCTGCCTGTGGTCGATGTGTTGGTCAAGGAATGTGGGGTTTGTAGGCCGCCTTTCGTTTTTTCCATCAAAAGAGTGACGCCCTTGATTGCTTGCTTCTGCCTCCTTAAGAACTCGGCTTTTCCGTCGGATAGGCCTACGTCTTCACTACCCTCCTCTGCACCGTTGCTTGATCCTATCGATGCCCCACCATCCGCAAACATTGCATAGTTTTGCTTGTGCTGGGCCACTGTACACCTCTCAATGATGATCTTGAACAATCTTCCAGCCTCGTGGTAATTGCCTTTGTGAAAATAACAAAGAGTCACCAGCGACATGAGAGACACGCTTGGCTGTATGCTCTGCTTTTGGGGACACATATGCCTCCAAGCTTCTATGCCTGCATCCCAATTTTCTCCATGCACAGCGGCTCTAAGCCAAAGAACGTAGAGCTCCTCGCTCTGCGGTAGACCAAGCTCGTGCATCTGATCCAGTGTCTTCCGTAATAGATCTAACTTGGTCTGTCCTGAATCAATCTCTGTGGCTGTGAGATTTATATCACTTTCCTGCCCTTGCTTGCTTCCAAAGAGAGGTATTGTGGCGTCGTTTTGTATTCGAAGACTGGATCTTACAAGATGGGCAAACGACCCCGCACTACACTTCATTGCAATGCCTTGCTGGTCTAAGATTAGCAGGTGGATTTGGTCGAGTATCTGGTAGTCCTTATAGTGGTAAAACCAAGAGATCAGTGCTTCCCAGTCAGCTCCTGAAAGATAATCCAGATTGCTCGAGTCCTTAATATACGTGAATAGGTGGCGTAACGCTGATAAAGGTGGGATAATAGACGAAGACATGCGTTGCTCGGTAGCTAACCCTCTTTGGTATTCGCGTGATCCAGGATCCAGGGGAGACACCGATGATTTCTCGCTGTGTATTAGTAGTCTGAGATTGGCTATTGCTTGCGCCGCATCAACAGAGTGAGGTACCGGGAATAAAAGCTGAAGTTCCTGCGATTCAAAGGTCGTCGCTGACGCCCTCATTCCACATATCGGTCGCCTCAAAACAGCTGTGGTGGCATGATCAAGTTGGTCGACGTTCGAGTTGCTGCGATCCAAAGTTGTCGAAAGTAGAGCTGTCCGATGAAAACCCCGCAGGCCGTGATGGTGAGAGCAGCTGGAAATTATTCCTGCCTTGCTAACCTGATATCGCAATGGATTGGCGTGATTAGCCCTTGACTGGTTCGCAAAGATCACTGGTAAGCGCGTCGTTGATATCGGTTTAAAGATTCTCAGGGGGAGTGCTTCTGTTCGTAGTGATGCGGTATCAACATTTGCAGCTCTTTGTCTGGTACTGAAATGCGTTTTTGGGGTGTGTCCAGAAAGTATCGTTGGCAAAGGTGAAATCTGACACGATATCGGGCCAGATCTGGACAGAGACAACGCAATATCAACAGACCGCTTGAAGTGCTTATATTCTGACATGCTGCGCCAATACAGTTCCCGTTATTTGTCCCTCTCAATCCTAAAAGTGGTGAAATAGACAGGGTCTTGCTTAAGCTCCACTGTAACAAAAGCTCCTCATCCCGGCTCATCGAAATACCGCTTTGATGGACTGCACTTGTTCCTCCATACTGTCATTCGGCTGGGTTGCGGCAGACTGGGAACAAAGACATGCAAAGGAACAGACCAAAATAAAAGGTCGTCCAAGCCACGCTATTTGGTCTTCCTAGACTTGGATTCAGGACAGTCAAGAGAATCGAATTGCACAATGGCACAATTAGCGACCGAGTCAAGCTCGCCGGTTCAGGCAGACCAATCAGGAACTCCTGAGGCATCGACCGATTCTACTTTTTCAACTGAACAATGTAAAACTTCTGAAAAAGAGAAGGCAGAAGAAAAGGCATTCAACCAATGGCGGAAGACTCTTTCATTGATCACAGGTCTCGGGCTTTCTGCCGAAGAATTCCAGGCTGAGGTCGAGAAGGCTGACAGGAAGCAGTGCGAGTTACGCAAGGACCAGCTTATCAAATCAAGTAAGGGGACAGATTCATGCATTAAGATGGTATGCTTTGACTATCCGATCCACAGCTCTAATACCAAACAAATCTGGTTGGCACTGTAGGTCCAGGAGTGCGATTCATGATGAACAACCTTGCTAAAGCTGGATGTCCGTTGACCAAGAACATGTTTGATTGTGGTATCTGCGATAAAACCAAATCAGGCGGGTTTTCCAAAGATCACGGAATTCTACTTTGCCAAAATGGGTTCTTTAGTAAGAAGCACCAGGAACATACAATGATCCACGAGATGATCCACATGTATGATCACTGTGTCTTCAACGTTGACTGGAGCAATCTACGCCATCATGCATGCAGTGAGGTATTCAACCAAATACCAACGACAGTACGACCGCTTTGTCTTGGAACACCACACCATACTAACCATTTATAAAACCTCAATCCTGGTAATAGATTCGCGCTGCATCCCTCAGCGGTGATTGTACTTGGACGAGAGAGATCCGCCGTGGCTTCTATGCCTTTACAAAGCAGCACCAAGAGTGCGTTAAGAGAAGGGCAATACTCTCTGTGGAGGCAAACCCGAGCTGCCCGTCACGCGCCGCTGCTGAGAAGGCTGTCAATGCTGTCTTTGAGTCCTGTTATAGTGACACACGTCCGTTCGATGAAGTCCAGATCTAGACTGGTAACTATGCTAGATGAAGAAAATAAAATAATAATAAAAAAAAAAAAAAAAAAAAAAAAAAAAGGCTGCAAAAGTTATCTATCATGACTTAAGGAACTGCTTGTATGTGAACAGAGACAATTTCTGCAGTGTCTACATGAGTTTAGACCAGGGCACCATCGTGTCAGAGTGATGACAACAAGGTATAGACAACTGATGCACTTTTGATTACTTGGAGACTATCAGTACTTGTGGCGGCTTCGTCCCACGTCCCAGGAACCCCAGATCGAATGTATTGAATTTTAAGTTTGTTAGTCATGATGAGACCCAAAGAGCAACGCTGTGACCATCGAATTCTGCCTCAATGTGCACGAGTATAAATTCCCTCGATCAGACAGACCTTTCTTTTTTTAATCGACCATCCCGCATTCTCTCCCCCCCCCCCTTTCTTTATCTCATTCAGCTGAAGTATCGATTGATATCCGACCAAGTATCATCTTTACGAAGCTCCCCCTCTTGTTATTCCCACGCCTGCTTTTCGTCTTTTGCCTCACCTTCTCGACCGACCTGCCTAACCTCTGTCAGCATGTATAAGCAACTCTATGCCAAGGCCCCAAAGGCGCTTTCTACTTCAAGTCCCTCCATCCTCGCTACCTCCCTTGTCTCAGCTCAATATGGCTCCAAGGTCCAAGGTGTGAACCGCCTGCCACTGATCTCATCTTTGGCCAGATCGCACCACTCGGTCTCTGGACATGGGATTCGGGCACCAGTCTTTGCCTCGCTGTCATCCTCGGCATTGAAGTCCAAGCCTGGTGTCCTTACCCAGCTTGGACTGAAATCATTTGCAATCCCTCAAGCACGCCTGTTCTCTACTTCGTCTGCGGCTAGTGAAAAGCAAGGACTGGAGCCATCCAAGACTGGCTCGAAGAAACTTGTGTCGGAGGAGATCCTGAAGGACGTTCCCCTCGTAGAGGTGAAAAAGGTCCTTGTCGTCGGATCTGGCGGTTTGACCATCGGTCAAGCTGGCGAGTTTGACTATTCTGGTAAGATATCATCTCCGATGTTCTCGGAGAATATTTGACGACGGAAAGAAATGCGGTCACATCCAGAGCAAGCTCTGACACAACGTTTGATGTGGTTGCTTAGGTTCCCAGGCCATCAAAGCCCTCAAGGAATCAAGCATTGAGACAGTTTTGGTCAATCCTAACATTGCTACGATCCAGACCTCGCATGCCCTTGCCGACACAGTTTACTTCCTCCCTGTCACTCCAGAGTACTTGGAGTATATCATCGAACGTGAGCGTCCCGACGGCATCCTCTTGACCTTTGGCGGTCAGACGGCCCTAAACTGCGGTATTCAACTTGACAAGATGGGAGTCTTTGATCGATTGAATGTCAAGGTTCTTGGTACCCCAATCCGCACCCTTTTGGTCAGTGAGGATCGCGATCTCTTCGCCAAGGCTCTGAATGGTGAGTCAAAATTAATCTTTCATAATGCCCTTGAAGGTGCTCATATTCTTTGAGTTTAGGATTGTGGCTGACCTATTTTTTTTTTTTTTTTTTTTTGGTGAAAATCAGAGATCGACATCCCTGTTGCTCAATCGGTTGCCGTTGACAACATGGCTGATGCCTTGGCCGCTGCTGAGGAGATCGGATACCCAGTTATTATTCGTTCTGCCTTCTCCCTTGGAGGCCTTGGCTCGGGATTTGCCGCCAATGCTGCGGAGCTTACGGCCTTGGGCACCAAGTCGTTGACTCTCTCTCCCCAGATCCTTGTTGAGAAATCAATGAAGGGATGGAAGGAAGTCGAGTATGAGGTTGTTCGAGATGCTGCAAACAATTGTATTACTGTCTGCAACATGGAAAACTTTGACCCCCTGGGAACTCACACAGGCGACTCGATCGTCGTAGCTCCATCGCAAACTCTGAGTGATGAGGAGTACCACATGCTCCGTACAGCTGCGATCAAGATTATTCGCCACCTTGGGGTTGTTGGAGAATGCAATGTTCAATATGCTCTGCACCCAGAGAGTCTTGAATACAAGGTCATTGAGGTGAATGCCCGTCTCAGTCGCTCCAGGTATGTCTTTTTTATCATTGGATGTAAAGAACATCACTACTCTCACTTTCTTGGTATCTCTAACTATAATCTAACATTAACTCGAATTCCATAGCGCTCTTGCTTCCAAGGCTACCGGTTACCCCTTGGCGTTTATTGCCGCAAAGATCGCCCTTGGCCACACCCTCCCCAACCTTCGCAACTCGGTTACAAAGACCACCACTGCTTGCTTTGAGCCTTCATTGGATTACATCGTCACCAAGATTCCTCGCTGGGACCTTGCCAAGTTCCAGCATGTATCTCGCGATATTGGTTCTTCTATGAAGTCTGTCGGTGAAGTCATGGCGATTGGCCGCACATTTGAAGAGTCCTTCCAAAAGGCAATTCGTCAGGTTGACCCCCAGTTCAAGGGCTTCCAGTCGCTCGAGTTCCCTGATATTGACAAGGTGATGGCAAATCCCACAGACCGCCGCCTCTTCGCCATCGGTGACGCAATGCTCAATAAGGGCTACACTGTCGATCAAGTCCATGACATTACCAAGGTTGACAAATGGTTCCTTCACAAGCTGTCCAACATCGTTGCTGTTCACAAGGAACTTGGCAAGTTCACACTTGAGAGTTTGCCATTTGAGCTGCTTCATGACGCCAAGAGGAAAGGATTCTCGGACGCACAGATCGCTGGATTGTTGAGCAAGAAGTCTTCGGAAGATGTCGTCCGTAATCTCCGAAAGCAGATGGGTATCACCCCCTTCGTCAAACGCATCGATACACTTGCTGCCGAATTCCCTGCCGATACCAACTACCTTTACACAACGTATAACGCATCCGCTCACGATGTCGACTTTACCGACAAGGGCACGATGGTGTTGGGATCAGGTGTGTACCGTATTGGCTCCTCTGTAGAATTTGACTGGTGTGGCGTCTCATGTATCCGTGCACTTCGAGAACTCGGAAAGAAGACCGTGATGGTCAACTACAACCCCGAAACTGTTTCGACCGATTTCGACGAATGTGACCGCCTTTATTTTGAGGAGCTGTCCTATGAGCGTGTAATGGATATTTATGAGCAAGAGCAGGCTCAAGGCGTTGTTGTTTCGGTCGGTGGTCAGCTTCCCCAGAATATTGCCCTTCGACTCCATGAAAACAATGCAAAGGTTTTGGGAACGTCGCCTGTCATGATTGATGCAGCTGAAGACCGCTACAAGTTTAGCAAGATTCTCGATTCGATTGGAGTTGATCAGCCTGAATGGAAAGAGTTGACATCGTTGGACCAGGCTTCAGACTTTGCGGAGCAGGTTGGCTACCCAGTTCTGATTCGCCCATCCTATGTCTTGTCAGGAGCTGCCATGAATGTTGTCCACACTCCAGAAGCCCTCCACAGGTGCCTGACTCTTGCCGCTGATGTGTCGCCACTTCATCCTGTTGTCATCACGAAGTTCATCTCGGGCGCCCAGGAACTTGATATTGATGCTGTCGCCCATAATGGCAAGCTTGTCGTCCATGCCATTTCTGAACACGTCGAGAACGCCGGTGTCCATTCTGGAGATGCTACTTTGGTTCTCCCTACTCGCGATATCCCTGACAGCACCAAGTCGAAGCTCAAGACTATTACTGAGAAGCTTGCAAAGGCATTCCAGATCACTGGACCCTTTAACATGCAGATTATCCATAAGCCTGACTCGAACTCCGGTGGCCAGGATCCTGTCCTCAAGGTGATCGAGTGCAACATTCGTGCTTCGAGGTCTTTCCCTTTCGTCTCCAAGGTCCTCGGTCACAACTTCATTACTACCGCTACGCACGCACTCTGTGACAAGGATGTCCCCGCCCCACAGGATTTGATGGCTAAGGAGTATGACTACCAGGCAGTCAAGGTTCCCCAATTTTCATGGACTCGTCTGGGCGGCGCTGATCCCTTCCTTGGTGTGGAGATGGCCTCTACAGGAGAGGTGGCTTGCTTTGGACGAGACAAGGAAGAGGCTTATCTCGCAGCGGTCCAGAGTGTCCAAAACTTTAAGCTTCCTGCACCCAACTCCTCGGTATTGGTCAGCTCTGATGAGTTGACTTCCAGCGAGGATCTGTCGAAGATTGGCAAGGGGCTTCAGCAATACGGTGCCAAGATCGTTACAATGTCGAAGCACACTCAGAAAGCACTTGAGCGCGAAGGTGTTCCATGCAAATATGTCGCTGCACCAGACTCGCTGGCATCGATGCACAAGACAATGGGAGGCGAGGACATCAAGATGGTTATCTCCCTAGCAAAGAACCGCGCACTGGATGTTGCTGACAAAGAGTACATGGTCCGCCGAGCTGGAGTTGACTCCGGAATCTCTTTGATCAATGATGAGAAGTGTGGTGTCCTCTTTGTTAACGCCTTGAACAAACATGCGAGCCGCCAGTCTGGCTCCAAGATCCCAGAGGAAGTACGATCCTGGTCGGAGTTTGTTGGAGGAAGATACTAAGAGCATCCCATAATTACTACCCCACTCTTTTGCATCTTTTTTTTTTTTTTTTTTTTTTTTTTTTTTTTCTTTTTCTTTCTTTTTCTTTTTTTTTTCTTTTTACCCCTTTTCCAAATGTGATGGATATTGCCGCCGTTGGTCTCAGTCAAGATGCCACTACTTATTCTTTTGGTCGGGAATGAGTCTGTAGCTGATTCACTCTGGCTTACGCCTTGCACCATCGTTGGAAGATGTACTTTGGAGATGGTTTCTTGTCGAGTGGTTCCTTTTGGTCGGGGAAGAGCTCAAACAAAGACTTTATCGACATGCACGATTCTACTTTATCTGGCATCTGATACTGCTCTAAACTCTCCATCCCTGCTCCACTTCTCTTTATGTTGCACTGTCCTTCTTTTGGTCGGGAAATTCAGTGCAGGGAATGTAGAACGGGCGTGATAGATCTTTGAGCTTATGAGTATAGATTTTATAGTGAGTAAAGGGTTAGTTTAAAAATGCCTAATAGTCTAATCCGTGTGCTAGTTAGTGCGAGTAGGTGTGCTACCCGAGTAACCAAGAAAACTACTGTGCGCGTATTTATTAGATGCTTCGCTGACGATTGCCAGGGAGCTTTTATGTCCCACACTGACACGCCTCGAAAGCACTTCAGCTGAACATGGCGTCTCATCTTTTGTCACAAGGAAGCTGAAAGGGATCGATGAAAACACCGCCCTTGCTCGTTACCTTCCACAAACGCTTGGAGACTCTGAGCTCGATCTTAGCTCGAAGTCAAACGATGAGTATGATGATGCCGATGACCCCAACTTCCATTACTCTATTCCAAAAGATACCCCTACTTCGCCACATTCTAGACGAATCGGTCGTGGCAAAAACTCTGAGAGTCACTTTTGGATGCGCCATCGACAGGATCGTCGGCATACTCAAGATCTGTATATTCACCCCTATTTGCTGGATCGGCACTGTCAGTAACTCTCTGCAAAAGTGACACTCGCCACCTACTAATGACCCACATACAGTGAATCTGAGATCTTCTGTAGAGGCATTTGCCGCAGCCGGTCACGCATCGGACTTCAAGCAATCAAACCAATCTACACTTTGTAAACATGTTGTATCCGCTCTGATAGAGGACATGAAGGACACCCCCCACCCCAATTTCATGACTTTACACTGATCTTAGACGGATTGGCAATCATACTACGGAGCATTACATCCCCAAGATCATGGTGGATCATCCCAATATAAAACAATATGAGCAGCGGAGGTGTGCCTTCCAGGTTGTGTTGAAGGGCTAAATTCTCTGGGTATTGGGAATTGCTCTTAATCAGCCAAGCCGATCAAGAAATGTACAAGTCAAAGATGAGCTGGCAGACGGGTTGTGACCATATTTGAATAGGACTTTACAAATGAGTTCTCGTGAGAGTTCGCGAGCTTTTGGATAGCACCATCGATATACATGCGATTGAAAAGGTCAGCTGTCGTCCAGCGACTCTATTCGCACTCCAGCGCAGTAATTTATCACGACCTTAAATCAAGGATAAAGTCGTTTCTTCGATAGAGTGATGTAGCTTATCAACCTTCTAACCGCTATCATCAGCCATTTAGGCGATATAACAAGCTCCTCCTGGATTGGTTAATACCATCGGAAAACTGATACTGGATACCATTAGTAAGAACAGTAACAGCAAGCGAGACGATATTTTGTCCATCAATTGGTTTCGAACGCCGCTCTTCCCGAGGACTACCGAATTGCCTCTACCCCAATCCAGCCGGAGAAAGCCTTTGTCTACATCAGCGATACTAACACACTTCACTCGCTCAAGCGATACAGAAGACCAGCACCAGAAAACCATTCATGACTCCGTTGTTCAACCATTTCTTTGGCAAGTGTATGCTAAGCACTACGGCCAGCTGACTTACGACCTCTTTAGTGGCGTGAAGACGAATTACGACCGGACCACAGCAGCGGCCAATCTGTTCCATCCTGACTGAACACCTGCAGTCTTTGATTAATAAAAGGGTTGGGATGAAGATATAAAAAAAAAAAAAAAAAAAAAAAAAAAAAAAAAAAAAAAGGATACACATGTACACACACACAAATCTGACCCCGGCAAATACACATTTTAAAACCCCACACCGATCCTACAAGACCAACCGACGCGTGATAGCGTTAATGCAGGCGCAAACGGTGTCTCATCCAAGTACCCCGACTATCGCTAGCACTCAACCTTCAAGATACCAATACCTGTCCATGACGAGGATTTGTAACTTTGGAAAGTAAGACCCAACTACGATTATCATCCGCGATGCCACAGTCATCTTCTGGGATGGGGTTCCCGTAATGAACCGTCTGACATTTGAGACTGTATCCCGGATCCTGTCAAGACCTAATATGTAATAATTTCCCATTTGGTGGCAAGGTAGTCGTTTTTGGCGGCGATTTCAGGCAAACTTTGCCGGTTACCAAAGGCAAAAGAGTATCGCCTGAGCGAGTTGAAAAAGTACTGCTGCGGTAGGCCTCATATTAGGATCAATTGTGCCGCCTTTCCTTGATAAACAACATGAGAGCTCAAGGAGACCAGCGACATAAGTGGTTTTAATGTTGGTAATGGCACGGCTCACATATTGCAAAAAACTTGACCCGCACTCCTGATGCGTTTTTTATTCAGTCTTGTACAAGATGGGGACCTTGTCGGAAAATTATCTATCGAAGCATACTACTCCAACACTGAAGACAAAACTAATCTCACCGACACAGCCATACTCATGGTCCGCATTGTCCAAGCCGATCATCTCAACAGCATTACAATACAATTACTCCAGACCAGGATGTAACAGTGCACATGGCAACAGACAAGGTCTCTTGCGATGAGGATGGAGAAGTTAGCCGCGTCATAAACCAGCACGATTTTAAGAATTTCGTTTCCCCAGACCATCCGCCATTCAAAATTCGATTGAAGTCAAGAATGCCAATCATGTGTATGCACAATGTCGATACCATGAATCGCACATTGTTATCGCCACTTCTGCAACCGGAGAGAGAGCTGGAGAACATATCATTCTCTGCCCCATTTATCATACAACACTGGAGAATGGCTCTACATCTGATCCAATCACGCGATTGCAGTGTCCTGTCAAGCCTGCGTTTGCATGACCATTAACAAGAATCAAGGTCAGACTCTTAGCACTGTGAGGGTTTTTTCGCATGGCCAGTTGTATGTCGCGCTTTCTCGCTGTTCCAACCCCGATAATTTAAAGATTTATGTAGCTGATAGTGCCATCAAAAACTAGGACGGCACATAATCCTGCAATGCTGTGTATTTTACCAAGGGTTAAAAAAAAAAAAAAAAAAAACTCGAGGCAAAAGGCCGAGCAAATCTGGTAGCTCTTATAAAATTTAGGATGGGGTTTCAAAAGTTGTACAGCTTCTGACACTGCGCTGATTTACCTCGTTGCATTGCTTAGTGACGGAAGAGATTAAGGGGATGTCCAGACCCACTGAGAGGGTCCTACTGCTCCTATTAGAGTGTCTCCTTTCTGCCCTGAACACCACATCCGAGTTACCACCAATCAGCTAACCCAGTCTCCCGGCGCCCAGCACCCTTAAAGTATTTGGTGGAAGGGCATAACTATGGCTTGGATAAGAGTATTGATTAGTCTCCACACCAGACAAGCATATTTTTTATCGCCCGTTCTCTCTCAGAAAACAGGGAATTTCGAAGAGCGACACTTGCTGAGTCTATCAAAGAAATCATGCATCGATGAACGGTGGACAGGTATAGTTGGCGCATGTAAAGACACGCTCATTGATGCCTCAAATAGTCAACTCACCCAGCTGTTACAGGCATGGATGACTTCAGGTTTTGCAATAAAAGAGAAAATGGCGAAAGGGGACTCTTGGACTAGGTTCTGCGTAATGGCTTGGCTCAGCGGAGGCGGCCTTGGCTTCCGCCTTATTGAATGGCGTAGGATATGGCTCGTCAGCACCGTACGAACAAAGGAGGGGAAAGAAGGAGAGGTTTTGATGAGGGTGAGAGAGCATAGCGAGAGGAGCAACGTGAAAGGAGCAGAGTGGGAGTATGAGTGAAAAAGGACGGACGTCTACCTTGGAATCAAGGTTCGATGCTTGTGAGTTCCTGCTGAGCCGATGCCAAAAAGTGTTCCACAGAGCTGCTCATCGGGATGGGTAGCATGAGTTTGGACAGAATGGGGGAAGATAAAATAAATTGGTCTGAAGCGAGCAACCTGAAAAATAAAATTAAAAATAAAAATTAAACTCGCTCCCAGCGCTTCTTGTATGTCCGGTTCATTCAGGCAAAGGCAAATGAGGAGCAAGGGCTGGCTGAAGAGATTATTGAAAAGCTTTCACGGATCCAC
Organism: Mortierella sp. BCC40632; assembly: GCA_011634665.1. NCBI lineage: Eukaryota > Fungi > Mortierellomycota > Mortierellomycetes > Mortierellales > Mortierellaceae > Mortierella > Mortierella sp. BCC40632. The sequence continues at coordinate 474,310 of WAEK01000024.1, forward strand.
AGCGACTGTTCTATCAACCAAGTACGATACAAATGTGAGTCAAGCTAGCTAGAGTACCAGCAAGGCGACAGCTTCCCTTCATTTGGATGTAGATCAATGAGAAAAGACCAGTAGCTGAAAAAAAAATACGTAAAGAGATAAGAAGGGTCCACATACATAGTCCAGGGTGCGCTTCATCAGATGGTGCTCATTACTATTACCATTTTCTCAGCATTTTATCATCTAAACTAAACAGAGGGTGCTACAAAAGCATGTTCCTCCCCTTTCCAGGATTCTCGTCTTTTTTTGGCAAGTCTCCCGCACACTGTTATGCATTCACTGCAGAATTTATTTGTCGGTGAGGGTGAGGGTAAGGGTAAGGGTGAAGGTGAGGGCAAGTGCAAGGGTGAAAGTGAGGGCAAGGGTGAGGGCAAGGGTGAGAGCGAGGGTGAGAGCGAAGTCGATGTTAGAGAAATCGAGGGATAGGAAAGGGAAATGTCCCTCGGACCCGAGCCTAACTATTGCTTCTCCCCCTCAAATGGCGGTCAAGATGCTCAACAATGAGTTGTAGTAGACTTGAAGTAGTTGACCGGCCGAGACCTCGATGGAGGGGAACTAGCTTGTGACAGCCAAGCATTCATTGCGACAGTGCTTTTTGATCTTTCGATGTCGACTCTTTCTCTCCTCCTTGTAGGAGAGTTCGTCTTAGTCGTCCCCTTAGATTGTTCGTCTCCGGTTAAGCAAAGGCTCACATGTTACTGATGGGGCAGAGCCAAGTGGACCCATTTCCTCTGCTGAACTTGTTAAGAATTACAGCAGCTTAAAAAGTGTGAAAAGAGGTGAAGACAGCGATATGTGAGAGGAAAATAACAACTGATAAGAACGTGTTCAAGGAAAAGAGGAGTAGGGGGAAAGTCGGCAAAGGGGAGAATAGGGACAGGATGAGAGAGATTAGCGACAAGTGTAGGGATACAATAATCAGTGGAAGGGATAGAGAGCGAACTATACATGGTCGATGTGAAAAATGGATGCAATGGTGTTCAAGCATGTCAGGAAGACAATAGAAGACCCGATGTATCATATGTTTATTATAGGAAAAAAAAAAAAGTATTATTTCTATGGGAAGGTGCCCCAGTGAACACATCAGTCCTCTATCTTTCTAATAAACAACAGTTCTTACTCTCATTCTCTTGTTGTTACATTCTTTTAGATGAGGAGAGTGAAGTGGATGGAAGGATAACATCAAGGGTTCAAACAAACGGTCGGAAACTCTTCATTTATCAGAGTCACACAAAGGAGCTGCCGTTTTAAGAGTTTAACAGTTCAGGACAGTTGAGTGACAGCCGACAACAACTTTGTTGAAGCCTGGGCTAGCTACATTGGGATTGGATTTTGATTGACACCAGTTTCCAACTTCTCGAGAGCCAGAACAAAATTTGATGCAGCATCCATCTACCAGGAGGGAGGACCACTTGTAGGATTTAGCTGTGAATCCGAGAAGGTGTGTTCCTTGCGTCGAAGCTGTAAATTGCCGCCCTGTGTAGCCTGGGGATGCCCATGCTGATAGTGACCAGCCACTACAATGACCCATAACAGTTGTGGCTAGGACAATTACCGTAGTGAATGCTTTCATTGTTAGGGTGCGAGTAGATTGGATTTGAAACTTTAAGTATGGGAAAGATAAGTGTTGAATTTTTAAGAAGCCTTGAACCAATGAATGAGCAAGTGGTCTATATATGGTCTAACAATGACATGCCACTGCAGATTCAGCACTTCTTTTAAAAGAACATTACCCAAATCACCTGATAAACAGACGTGCTATCTCAGCTGAACATCTGATCAGGTGAAGATGAGGGGGGTGCTAGGGAGGATGAGTGTGCCTTTCATTTGCTCATTAGGCTCTATGCTGGCTGATGGATGAAGCAAACGGCTCAATGGACTAGGCTGTCTTGATGCAAAAAAAGGTCTCTCTCGAGGTAAGAGGCCGGGCGACGCGTCAGAGGCAAGTAGAAACCTTCAAGCCTCGTAGGCATTTGCTGGGCTCCGTTGCTTCCCTTTTTTTTTTATTAGTTCTTTCTCTCTCTCTCTCTTCATCTCCGCTCCTTCTGCAAAGAGACTATTCTACTGAGAACAACTCTTTCATTGCCACCGACTTCGCAATGATTCAGCCGAGTATAGTGGTATACCTTCCTTGCAAATAAAAAGGCTATTTACTCCAGAGTTGATTATCGATGAGGTTCCACGAAAAGCAGATAAATAATAGAGGGTAAGATTTTGATCAACTCCTACAGCATACCGCGAATCCGTTTCCTAAAACCGCCCAACTCTCACTATTCATCATATGGGGCTCGACTACTAACAAAGTGTGTAGGGATTATCAAAGGCACTTCAATAGAGTCGACAATCAACAAGCTCTTCTCACCCCTAGGTCTCTCTCAGGTCAATTGCGCCTTTGCCCGTTATCACAAAGAATGGACCCCACATCTCACGCACCAGTCTACGTCAACGATAGGAGCAGCTGGACTTTGATCTTCAGGGACATTTACCCATTTGGGACAAGTCAACAGAGCGTCGATCTAAAAGTATTTCAAAGCGAATTCAGTGTTCAAGATGAAAAAATGGGAGCTCAATATCTGCCAGAAAATAGTACAGATAATGGAGACAATATTGCGAAGGAGGAAGAAGAAGAAGAAGAAGAAGAAAAAGAAGAAGAAGAAGAAGAAGAAAAAGAAGAAGAAGAAGAAGAAGAAGAAGAAGAAGAAGAAGAGGAAGAGGAAGAGAAGGAGGAGGAGGAGGCGGTGGTGGTGGTGAAGGAGGGGGAAGCATTCGTCCAACACACTGTGGAGATGGAAGACATAGACAAGATCATTGTTTTAACCATTTATTTTCAACTATGCCACGGTCAAGTAGAGCTGCGGTATGTTCTCTATGTAGGTAGACAGGGAGACTGGAGTAGACAAACAACAAACTTTCTTCACTACCCTGTGACATGAAAGTCGTCAGCTCAGAGAGGCCATCATAATTCTTCATAGAAATTGGAAATGCTTAGCAGCGATATTAAACATCAAGCACAACTGATCCATCACTACGACTAGAATGAGACAAAAGAGATTAGCGTGATGAAAGTTGATCAAGCTTCTTGGTATTTTCCACAGGCATATCTCTTCATTTCTCGACTTTCTTTCTTTCTTCTCTTGCTCCCTTTCTCTCTATCTGCATACAAATGTCACATAGATAGCATTCACTACGAGGTGGATCCACAGTGGGTAAGCCTAGCCCCACTCCCCCAATATGACACAGAAATTCTAGGAGAGAGACTCGAGCAAGCACTCTGCTGCTTTCCAACACCAGATGGCGCTGAGGATGCCAAAAGAGCTCGACACTATCTGCTGCGACAGGGCATTACAGAGAACGGATAGCCGACACCGACGGTAAAGTACATTTGTGACACTTTGCTTCATGGACCATCGCATAGCTTCCAACTCAAACTAGCTAATAATAAAACTATTGAAGTTCCCAGTCGCAGCAACCTCTTGCTCGCACTTGCAGCACGACAACTTTGCATCAACATCTATCTCTTTCCTCGTGGGAATTCCCGGTCGCATTCAAAGTGACGTGCGTCACCAGCTCTGTCGGGTTATTCCACCATATCGATAGCATCACTTCGACTAGTAAATTCCATGTATTGGGTGCCACACCATCTGCACCTAGACTGACCCCGGTAAGAAAAGGCCACCTCCTTCCACTCTCAAGCGATTTTGATCAAGCTACCTTCCGAACAGAGGAAAGGATGAATTATTCTACAAAAAGAAAGAAGGACGATTTGGGCGACAACGATGCCAATGACGCCTTCAAAAAAGCTTGGTATGTGTGCAACTTTATTGCAAATACGCGAATAATAGCTCGAAACACGTGAAGTCTGTATTACTGATTATTCTAATAAAGTTGTGAGCTCATGTCCAGTCATACCAGGGCTGGTATGAGAAAAGGGCAAGGACTGGAGGCCATAAAGGCCCAGCTTATCCGAGATGATAAAAGTGGGCTACACAAGGGCGTTAGAAAGAAGGCATTTGAGGACATCGGGGCAAGTTTCGAGGAGGCAAAGATACTTTCTGAGGACGCGTCAGCATGGAGCAGTATGGTGCGGACCGAATTCAAGGAGATATGGGAGACTGAGGCAGTCAAAGATGCAAAGATAGAAAAAGGGAGGGGCGTTGCGGCTGCAGTTGTTACCAGCGGCGATGGCCAAAAAGATGACAATGACAATCACACCCAGGACCAGGATTTCAATGACTCTCGAGATCCAAGGACTTACACCGCAACTCTCCGACAAATCCTTAGGCTCGACATCATCGGGCTCCAGGACGATATCCAGATACCAGAGCTCCTCGAGTAGTGTCAAAGAGCTATCGGCGTAGCCATGGAAGAGCTGTCAGCCCTGACGAGGAAGGCTGTACACGTGGTTTTAAATGAAACTATTGTTGAAAAAAAAAAAAAAAAAAAAAAAAAAAAAAAAGAAAGAAAAAAGTGCGTTCATGAAGTAGAAACCAACCAACTAATGATTTTCAATTAGATTGCGAGCGGAGAGCTGTAAGAAGGTCTTCCTGAACAGTTTGATATCCGGACGATCCTGCCAGAGGGATTCCAACATAGAGACCAGTCCATTCAGCCTGTCTTGCAAGTGTCTCCTTTGTGGCTCAGTCTACAAGACATAATAGAGTCAAAGAGCAGAATGTACGACCTCTCAAATCTCTTCTCGGACTCCCACTTAAAGTGGATGTATTCAGGTTTTCTCACATTAGACAGGAGAACAAATGAGAGACACCTGATCTGGAAGAAACTTGATGGTGCAATCCGCAACACATCTGATGTGACTGATCTGTCAAAGAAGCCAGAAGGTCTCTCCTCCACTATTTACAACCACATCCAAAAAATTACTGTCAGTGTCGAGAACATCTGGCAGGGCTCTGCATACGACAAACTCCTCGACCATCTTTTACGCATTATTTCATAGCTGCATCTCGCACCTCAGAAAGAACAAAAAAACGATGGATCACACCATAGGAATCCCTGGAAGACGAAAGCAGGAAAAGAGGAAAGAACAGCCAATTGGGGGAAAGTTGAAGAAGTGGAAAGTCGGGAGTCTATGCGATGAATTGGATCATTTGTTGAGGAAGAGGTCTGAAGTTCGGAAAGACCGAGTGAAACGAATCCTCTGGAAGCTCGAATAAGTAGAGTCTGGTGGGACAGAATCACCAAAGAACAAGAGACAGAACCACCAAAGGAACATGACGTTGAGCTTTTGGCAACCATGAGAAACTGGGATATCGAGTCTGTTGAGTTGGATGACTGGGATCTTGATGAGGATGTAGAAGAGGGTGACAAAGATGCCAAGGAGCCCACCAGAGCCGAGCTGCTATCGCTCCAGGCTGTGCTTAAAGTTCTACTCCAGCCTCTACACATGTCTGCGCGAGAAATTACCCGAGAATATGTGAGATCCAGTGCATTCATAGGGGACAAGTTTACCGACAGACAGTGCGACGTAGTAGCCAAGACTGCGAATGTACTGTGACCATTTTTACCCAAGCGTCGTCCAAACTCTGGTGCGTCTGGCTCCAAAACTCAAGCATCTGTTGCGCACATCACCGTTAGGGAGCCATTGATGGTGACCACAAAGGTTGTCTTAAGGTGCGCCGGACACCACTACTTTACCCGCATCTTATCTCCACATATATTACCCTCCTCAAGTCATGCCCTTCATATAGACGCGACAGCCGTTTATAAGGCGTTATGCTCGAGGGCGCCGAATCACTTCGACGTTAACGACAATGACGAAAACCCATTAACCAATGCCACCAAAACCTGAGATCATAAACGATCTGTCTTTGGAGCCTTTTTGATCTTGGAAAGTTTGAAAAACTTTGTAGAAGGCATGGGTTGCGATTTGCAAATAGGGTGACTTTTGTGGATCGCTTCACAGTCCGAATCTTGGGCGAAGTGATACCCAAGGGTCTCGACCGACCTCAAGGTCCTGTAAGCAGTCAGTATGAGATCCGCAGGCAAGAAAAGAAAGCAAGACCTGGGATTTGGAACTAGACAGAGGAAGTCGAACGCATGGGAATGAGCCATCAAGACATTTTAAAGAGACTCAAAGATGTTGACCAACTAGTCCAGAAACTAAAGGCTGAAGTCAAGCCGATACGAAAAGAGCTCACACAAAAGGAGGCGATTCAGCCTTCAGCAACACTACAGCATGGGTCACTATTGAAACCCAGACGCAAGCATCAGTCTCAGGACGGATTAATGGGCTACAACGAGAACGAGACGATGTCCTCGGAGGGAACAGTATTACGAAAAGATGCATATTGTGCTCTTGAGCAGGTAGGGGTCGTAGTATGAGAGTATCGCATAAAGGTGGGCAAGATTGACACGGAACTTTGAGGACTGCGACGCGAGCGATACTACTTCAATAATGCCCTGAGAGAAAGCAAGGGCAAGAAGAGCATGGGCCGTGCTCAGGATACTCACAGTAAACGGTGGACAATACCAACACCTGAGAATTACACAGTATAGGATTCAGTTGAGCACATCGGCCTCTGACAGCTTCCGAAGGATAGAATCGTATTTGCAGGGACTGATCCAGGGATGAAAAAAATGAGCGTGACCTGCGCGCAGACGCTCCACGAGACCGAGGTTCATATCAACCGGCATCAAGTCCTCTATTGTAAGCGGAGTTGACTTAGTATGTGTGCGGTGGAAAGGAGAGGATGAGAATGCTAAATCCTTTTTTTTCCTTTTTTTTTTTTTTTTTTTTTTACAATTGAAAAAAAAATAGCTAGAGATGAGTTCATGTCCGCTATGGATTTCGATACTCGAGGGCTACCTACTGCACAAGGTCCGTCTACCAAAAGAAAACCGTTAGACATTCAGGGGCCACCTTTACTTGCAGCTCATGCACCGCTTGCTACCCAAGAGCCGCCCAACACCCAGGATCAACCTACCACCCAGGAGCCGCTCAACAACCAGGATCCACCCAATACCAGGATCCGCCCAACACCCAAGGGTCGCCTCCACTCGCTTCCTATGAACTGTCAGCTGCACAGGAGCTGTCCCTACCTACCATAAAAAGGTCACCAGGTCCTCTGTCAAAATCGTACTTGAAACCTTCGAAAGCCAGCGTAATCATGGTACTCCTCATCAATGAGGCTTTGTTCATAGGAGAGATTGCGCGCAGGCGCGAGGTGCGACTGTGAAGAGTTGAGGATTCTCTTGCCTAGGAGGCGCTGCAAGAACTCTCGAAGCATGAGCAAGCTCTCAAAACAGCTCAGAATATGGACGAAATAGACAAGGCGCATCGCCATCACCGAGGGTCCAGAGAAGTCCTAAAGAGCTTTGAGAACTCCAAGGCGCGGCTGAAAGACTTGCACAACCAACGTCTGCGGTCAAAGAGAACATGGGCCAAGCTAGCTGCCGTGGGAAGAGAATATGTTCAGGATCACGCACGTTCATTACAGGTTCAGGAAGTCACAGCAGGCAAGCAAGGCTACATTCCAATCATTTTGAATGGATCGGCGGGAGCCGGAGTTGGTTGTAGGATTCGTGGTACGGCAAGGAGAGGAGGAGGAAAATGAGAAAGCAGCACATGTGGTACGCCGTTGCTGGAGTGACCAACGAGTGCTGCACTTCGCAGAAATGCTCCTGTCGCTTCCAACAGCTTCGGCGTGCTCGTGCCTGGCGTACCGTGAATAGCAAAACCAAGGTTGTGAGGCTAGACGGGGCGATGGAGTGCCTTAACACACGCTGTGAATCCGTCAAAGCTAGGCATACAATCAAATCCTGGAACCTGAACGCCGTGATAAGCATTGCAATTGCTGGTGGTTCGGTAGCTCCTCAGAGTTCGATCCTCAAGCCCTTCTCGCTCAGTTTTCGGCCCTCAATTAACACCAGTCCTTTAGCACTGGGAAAGTCAAATATGTCCTCAACATCTAGATTGCGTAATGCATGGGGGACTCCCGCAGAGTACCCCGGGTAAAGCTTGCTAGTCTTTCTGAGTTAATTTTATACATGGGCTTCCCCCACCCCCCTGTTCTAGACCCTTGCAGACCTTCTTTCCTATACGAAAAGGCTTCGAACCCCTTTGTAAAAAGATCGAGGAAATAACACAAATAAAATAAAACTAGCTTCAGTTGAGAAGCAATCCATGATGGAGATTTCATTCACAGACACGCCAGCCCAAGGCAGCTCCTCTTCTGCCGTCACTGATACAAATCATTCCGATATGCAACAGTTGGAATTACAGAGGCTCAGGCTGTCATAGTCTCTTGAAATCAATAAGACTAGACCAGCGCTGTTTTACATTCCAAACAGGCAATAGAAAAGCAGGAGCATCGAATCTAGAAACAAGGAAATGTCAAGACAAGAAAGACTCTTGAGAAGCTGTCGAGAAAAAGAAGCTGTCTTGCAGACAGACAGCAATCTTGGCTTGGAGCAATCGACACAGCCTGAAATTCCATCGGTCTATTGAAGATAACCTAAAAGAGTGCGAAGAATCTGACGCACGACAAAGAGACTTGCGGAATCAGCGAGTGGGGATGAGAATCGCTGTGGTCCAGGAAAAGGTCTAGACATATGGAATCAACGAGGTCAAAGTATAGTCGAGAGTTGGAGATCGTCCCTTTTCTTATCTTTCATGCGTAAGTTCCGTTCCAGGCGAGGATGAGTGATGCACTTCATGTAATGCCTACCATATCCTTCGAGAATCAAACCGGCGACTTTTCTCTCGTTTTGCACAAATATCCCAAGAAGACAGGATGTACTTTCCAGAATTGTTGACTGGAGATGCAGGGACTGGAGTCGGCAGTCATATCAAGGATCATGCACGATGGGGAGCAGAAAGTGGAGAAGGGAGCATAGACAGCACTGCACGATCGGGATTACCAGTGAGTAACGAATACCGAAAAAGTGCGTCTTTTGCTTTCAGGAGATTCGGTTGGCTCGTGCTCGGCGGTTGAAGTCAAGGGTACGTGAATACCGAGTCTCTGTCAGGCTTCCAGATGCTCGCTTTGCGGTGACAATCGCAATTGCAAGGGCATCCAACTTTTCTTCCTCCCACTTGCGAGACCTCACCTCCGATCCAACTGCAGAAATACCCCTTGGGAATAAATCATGCTGTCGTAAACATCAGTCAACCGCAGGAACTTGTTACAAGCGCTCATCCTCATCATATGGATTCCTAGAGAGCCCCGCAGACTGGGGCGTACATGTGAGGATTTCTGTCGTAACAAGCCTCGCACGTGATTCATGCAAGAAAAAGAGGGGGTGTGTAACATAGCACCTATTTGACACCTTGCGCTCACTCTAACATTCACCACCCTTGAACGACTACACATCCAGAATAACAACCAGAGTCATTATGGAGATCGATCCCGAACCAACAGCCAACACTGGAGAATCATCAAGCCAGGCCTTGACATCGAGCCAAGCCATGAGCTCGCAAAGCGACCGGTCTGCATCAAGAGCAGATGCATCCCAGAATCCGGGCCTCTCAAACCCAGCCTCGCCTTCGTCAAGGTCTCTGACAGTTCCTGTTGTAGACGAGAGAGCTCAAAGCGAACTCAGACGCAAAATTATGGATATTCAGAGGGATCCCTCTATTAAATTTGCAGACAAAGCTGCAATGATACAGGTATTTCAATCGATGATGGTGCTTTCAAAGGTATCTTTGTTCCTCAGTTCTCATCAAAAGTCTTTCTCTTGTAGAGACTGATGTCTTCTGGATGGCAAGGCTCACAACGGTCAAACGAGAATCAAAGAAATGGGCCACAAGACGCAACTGAAGACGATCTCAAGACAACTTATTTCGTAAGTAGTAAATGTTTGATGGACGAACCAGAAGAGAAAATTCACAACCCTTTAACACCACATCTTTATCATGATTTATAGAATGAGAAAGAAAACTGGCTCGGCTGCAAACATTACAGGAGAGGATGCAAACTTCAAGCCAACTGTTGTGGACGATGGTTCAACTGCCGCTTTTGTCATGACGATATCAGCGATCACACTATTGTCAGGTACGAACAGGTACTCGCTAGTACTTGAGGTATCTTCAGCCATCTCACCATATATGTTTGGTTTAATTGTAATAGAAACGAAACGAAGAATATGCTATGTATGCACTGCAAAGCTATCCAGCCAGCGTCACAACACTGCAACTCCTGCAGCGCACGCCTTGCGGCATATTACTGTAATATTTGCAAGCTCTGGGACGATGACCCCAAAAAACAAATCTACCACTGCGACGATTGCGGAATCTGTAGAATCGGACGAGGATTGGGCCTGGATTACTTTCATTGCAAAAAATGCAATGTATGTATGAATATTCAACTGCAAGGGGAGCACAAATGTATTGAGAGAAACCTGGAGTGCGACTGTCCTATCTGCGGCGAATACATGTTCACCAGCACAACAACTGTAATCTTTATGGTAAGTCGTCCTGTTGGCAAAAGGAATTGAATGAGTTAAATGATGGCATTTTCTTCAGCTTTATAATCCATGCTCGCTCTAATATATGTTTTTTTCTAGCCTTGCGGACACTGTATCCACTCGAAATGCTATGAGGATTATATCAAGACGTCATACCAGTGCCCTACTTGCTGGAAATCGTTGGGTGATATGAAAGCCTATTATTCCAAAATCGACTCCCTTCTTGCAGAGCAAACTATGCCTCCGGAATATGCCAACATCTTTTCTATCGTTCTTTGCAACGATTGTGAAGTGAAGTCTGAGGCGCCATATCACTTTCTGTATCACAGATGCGACGATTGTAAAGGCTATAACACCAAGGTCCTTGAGACTTTCAAGAGAGTCTCGGATGGTCAGGTTCAGCTGGTTGAAAATGCAGCATCTTCTTCAACCACTGACACTCTGCAGGAAAACAACAGCTCTGGAGGTAATGCCTCGATGGAAGCATCGTCGTCGGAGCCAGGCTCAACAACTCAGGGAGCGAGCACTACTGTGAATTTAGCCAATGTGGGTACTCTTCGCTCCCCATTGATGGATGAAAATGCCTCAGGCTACATGGCCATGACAGGCATATCTGGCAACTCTGCACCTTGAACAAGATGCACGATGTAGTCGTAGAAGTAGAGTACAGAAACTTAGAAAACAAGCAAAATGAAGTTGTGAATCCTCCCATGTGTGAGATGGTGAGGCCTCATTGGCTCGCAGCCACCCGCCTGAAAAATCAAAATAGCACGCCGCACATCAGAATGAGAAAATCGCACGTACACAAGACTCCTCCCTCTTTTTTCTTCTGCCCTATTCCCACTCTTGCTCTCTGCCAGCTCTCCAACGCGCATCAGGACAATTGAGCATTGGTCCATCCTCTGTTCTCACACCCACTATCTCGTCATTGGACAGCCTCTCACAACACAGACATCAGGATTCGACGGGTGCTACTAGGCGATACCACGCAACGCACCATGACCGACAACCCATACCCAGTAGGGACCACCGTCTTCGCCAAGCTCAAGGGCTACCCTTGGTGGCCAGCACGAGTAAGGAAGTCTCTCTCTCAACAGCTTAGAAAGCAACAGCGGGCTCCATGGTCTTCGCCTTGGTGTGTTTATCAATCACTGACATGGGCACAAATACTTCAATTACTGATCATCACATCCTTTTCGTACGCACACTGTGGCCAAATGACCTCTTTATTGTATCAAGATTGAGAGTGACAACGACCTTCCACCCAATGTCAGCAGCAAGAAACCAAAGCAAAGACCCATCTGGCCCGTCTTTTTCTTCGGCTCCTACGACTAGTAAGTGTCCGGCCCATGACTTTCCTCATTTGTATACGACGAGCAGTTCGCGAAACAAACGTCAAATGAGAGTATCCCGCACTGGATTCTTCTGCAGGCGTGGGAATGGTGTCCATCTCGCGTGGATACTCTTCCTCCTGGGTAATCTGTTTGAGAGTCTACTCTTCATGAACACTTGCCAAAACAACCCTTTCATTGATTGAAGTGTTCCTGGCGCATGTTACGGATGGAGTTCCGCGTCTTGATGGCAGGAGGACCGCGCCATTCATTTGATCGATCCAGTCCCCTACGATTTCATGCTTCATCACTATTCTTGATTGCGCACTGGTCCACTTGCATGACCTTCCAGCGAGCTGCTGCGTTACCAGCTCTTCGACCTTCGAGAACCCGACAGAGCAGAGAAAATGGTGGCAAAATTGGAATTGCCCTATGTTTTCAGAGCTTCCTAGCTGTGAAGTCTCACGACATGTTAAAGAAAAAAGAGGTGGGAATTATCCAGGAATAGGCTTTGGCTTCGGAAGCTAGTTCAAGGTCTAATCGGGAACTATCCCAGACTTATTGGAAGGGATGAGTCAGCGATGCCAAGTATCTCAGCACCCTCAGGAGTCAGGACTACCCCGTTACTTTTTCAACACTTGAAGGGCATATTTTCTTTCGATTATCCCGCTAACTAAACTACACAACTCCGACTATTTTTTTCTGTCTAGTGGGTGGTTTGGAACCTCGGAACTGAAGTCTTTTGACCCGGCATCAGCCGAGAAAGCAAAGATGTCTCTCAAAAAAGGAAGCAGCTTGAGAACAGCCTTAAGCGAGGCACTGGATCCTAGCTTAGTGCCAGTGTTAACACCAGCAGTGGAATTGGACGAGTATGATGATGAAGACCTTGACCAAGAGACACAATCATCACGAAAGAAAGTGGCTCCAAAGACAAAGCGAGGTCAAAAGACAAGAGCCCGTAGCTCTAATGAGTCAGATTCCGACCAGCCGCCTCAGCCAAAGAAAAGAAGACCCAGCACTGCCGACGAACAGCCTGTAAAGAGGAAGCCCTCCAAAAAGTCAACTGCCGATGATGAAGAAGAAAGCGCTAAGGTAAGACCTCTCGACTACTCAGTCCATTTCCTGGATTCCCTACCTATGAGTGTGTGATTCTGTTAACACCTCCTTTAAACTCATATAGTCCAAAAAGCGTGTTAGCATCCCATCTCGCAACCGTCTGGAGTCCGACTTAAAGAGTGTAGATGACGATATTAGTGTCACTGGTGCCGGCAATGGACGCTCTAAACGCTCAGAAGAAGATGCTGGGGATTCAATTGATCATGCGCGTGCCAAGAAGAAGATTCGGAGTAGGTTTCCTTGTTCAACTAGCCTATCTTTTCTTCCAGAGGATATTCCGGGATCTCTGCCCTGCGAGGTGCAATGATGATCATGTTGTTAATTGAACTGCTCACCCTTGGTAGGCGGTCAACCAAATGAACGACTCTTAAAGCTCCGGCACAAGCTTCAAAAGCTTCTTCTCGTGGAAGGCTTGTCTGAAGAGGCAATGATCCAGGTAGACCAATTGTGTCTTGCTGCTCTATATCTCTTGCCTTGATGAATGAGCAAACGCTGATACTTTTACTCGATCTCTTTTTCGGTATAGAATTTGGAGCGCGCAGATCCTATCTTGTCAGAGGTGGAGGCATTTGAGATTGACCTGCAAATGCTCAAGGTTAGTCACTCGTTTTCCATTGGTATCTTAAACCTAGTCACTCAATAGCATCCCATGTACTAAATCATATTTTCATACGCATCTATAGGACACTAAAATCGGACGATTGATGAAAAAGATCTCAGCCCTACAGTTCAGTCAGGACCAGTACAGGATTGTTGATCGCTCGGTACAACTTATTAAGGCATACAAAAGCATGATGGAAAAGGCTCAGGAAAATGGTGAGACTGCAAGCCCAGCAGAACGCACAGCAGATACTCAGATAGCTCAGGATGTTTCATCGACCACAACTGCTACTGCCACCAACTCTTCGAAAGCTGTCTCAGAAACTCAGACAGCCCCAGAATCAAGTGCTCCTATCTCAGGAACATCGACTTTGGACTCGGCCCCAGCGCCCGAGGCTGTAGTAGCGGCCGTTGCCGCAATTGTGGAGACAGATAATATTGCAGACCAACAAGACTTTACAGTGAACGTACAGGCAGCGGAGAAGGAAGCACCAAAAGATGTGGAGAATCCGGCAATGGAGAGCGCTGGGGTATAATTGAAGTCTGCAACTAGAAAACCGACTAGTTTGATAATGACACAGCAGCATCTGCGTGATGACGAAAAAAGGGTGAGGATTGAGTGCATGGATAAGAAACAAGAGACAATGGCGGTTGAACATATCTTCAATCAATAAACCGCTACATGGTGCCTAGGAGGCCTATGTTATAGTTTGACTAAGACGCTTGATTTCAAAGCCCTTTAAAGCTTGATATTGGCCACGACCAGCTGTAGTTCAATAGACCGTTGTGATTAGAATAGTATTCATATTTGGCAGAATTACCTGATGTAAAAAAAAAAAAACTTACCGTTCCGTTTGCCACACAAGCTGCTAATCTATCACCGGTCCGGTTCCAATCAACTTCAAATATACCTCCTTCTCCCTGATATGTTTTTACAAGAACTCCATCCTGCTTCCCCGATGGCCCAAACAGAAAATGAAAAAGAATTGAATTAGCACTGAAGTCCAATCTAGCTCAGTTTAGACAAATTGAACACTAAAAATAATTAACGACTGCAATCGCCACGAAACCAGTCATACCTGCACACGCCAGATGTTAATAGTATGGTCAGGCGATCCTGTGGCAAGGTGTGTTCCAGCTGGGTTAAAGGCAACAGTGTAGACGGCAGCAGCGTGCCTTGAGAAAACTCTCAGGCATGTACCATTGTTTGCATCCCAAAGCCGGACTGACGTATCGAATGAGGCGGTAGCAAGTATTCTTGGCTCCTTTGATGTAGGCTCACGAGGGGCCCAAGTCATGTCGTAAACAGCTTCTGAATGCTCTGTTAGATCAAAGAGACACTGGTCCCTATCTAGGCTCCAGATCTTTGTAGACGATCGAGTGAGTGGTTAAGCGACAAGGTCGATTTTCTAATTTCAGTGAATGAAACATAGAAATTGTTCACCAACCTTTGCAGTCTTGTCATCAGAACACGACGCAAGTAGCTCACCAAGCGGATCCCATCTGATGGCGTTTACTTCATCCTTATGGCCCTCGAAAACTTTCAAAGGTTCCTTGGCTCCAACCTTGCAGACGTACACTTTTCCATCCGATGAAGACGTTGCAAATATGGAGTTGTCAAGCCAGTCGACATCTAAAACTGCGCCCGTGTGAAATTCATGCTGTTGCTTTGCGTCGCCCGTTGTTGCATCCCACACAATGGTGGTGTGGTCCAGACTACCAGTCAAAATGTAATTTCCTTTCTTGTTCCATTTCAGGGCGAAAATTGGGCCGCGATGCTGACTCATTAAGTATCTCAACTGACCGCGCTGCGTCCAAATTCTCGCCTGCCCATCATAGAATCCTGTAGCCAACAAGGTACCACTAGCCTGGAAACAAGGCGCATACGATGAGTACCATAAGATATTTAATGCTCAATAATGTAGCGAATCCTATGTTTTGACCGAGCCACTTACATTCCAATCCATTGTTGTAACATCCCTGTTGCTGTCTGTGAGTGCTGGAAGGTGCTTGAGAATTATTGGTTCCTGGAGCGCCTCGTCCGTATCAGAGGGTATTTGCCATATTCGTGCTGTCGCGTCCCCTGAGCTACTCGAGATCATACAAATCAGTGTCAATAATAGCACGAATAGCTCGGTTAAGAAACCTCGGATAGAAATCGGCTACTCCTTACCCTGATGCGAGTATTGATGAAGACACCGGGTTCCATGAACAAACAAATACATCAGCAGTGTGGCCCTTCAATGTAATGGCATCGCTAGCTGGAATGACTTTTGACTCCCCTAGCTCAGCACTTTCCACTGCTAAAAAGAAACAAAAAGAAAAGGAACGGTACAAAATCGGCCGATGCTATTAGTTAACATAGAACACTACGCTCAGCCTCAGTAACTAGCATGACAAGACTACAGACTTACGAGGCTCTAGTACGGGTAACTCGTCTCTTGGATCGGTATCCATCATATTCTCTTCGTCTACCTCATCTCCATCCACATCCATTCGCGCTCTTTTCTCTCTCTCCTTTTGTGCACGCTTGCCCTCCTTGCGATCTCTCTTCCCACTGCGGCCGATATCATCTTCCCGTTTTGGCTTCTTTTGCTGTTTGTCGCAACGATGGGCGCCAATGAGGGAGACAGGGCCAGTGCATTCTCGTTCAGTGCCATCCTGTGAGTGCAAGAACATTGACGATTTAGGAACCGGTCAAAAATAAAAGGAGATTGCGCAGAGATGAGATGACAGAAACAAACCTCATTAACGTGGAGTTCCAGGTCAATGTATAAAAGACCTTTCTGAAGGATATTAACGAGCGCCCCTGGCTGAACGTTAGCATTCCGATACTCAGACTTATGGATATGCGACTCGTTCTGAAAAGCAAACCCTGTATGAACAAAGCCTAGTTTGTCCAAAAGGAAGGGAGAACAATTCCAGGTTAGAATCGGAAAGCTTGTCATCCAGAGATAAAAATACACGAGAGATGGACGAGACGCTAGTACCTGACTCTTGCAGGTATCGAAATATCAAATAGTTAATCTCCTCGCTAGTGACACTCATCAACGACAAACTCGGCGGCATAAAATGGTTGGAGAAAAAGATGAATCAACAGCATTTCCCCAAACCCGCGGAAATAGTTCAAGAAATTTTTGGGTAATTACCTTATCTTTTCTCCTATCTGATTGGCTATCTATTCCGTTAGTCAAGATGTAAGGTTATTCTCATTGAGGACCAAATAATACAAGTCCCATTCTGAGTGCGTGGCTGGAAAAGAGACTACATGTACAGTACATCGTGACATTTTTGGCTATACCTTTAGTCTTGCTGAGGGATATCCAGAAGAAGCCTGGACACCATAGTCTAGAGTTGACTTGGAAATGACTGAAAAAGTAGCATCTTGGTCCTCTAGCTCACGCTCAACTATCACACCTCTTTGCCCTCTCTTCTCTTACTCAAAAAAGAAGATCCGATGTTGGGAGAGCACCAGATTTTCAACAAGTAAACCCCCACTTCTTTCTGAACCACTTGGCACCAATGGCCTATATGCGACCCAAAGAGGCAAACGCCTTGTAACGAGCCCAGTCCATTTCACATTATTTTGTTTTCTGCAAAGTAGTTGTTGATAACAAGGGATACCCTTCCACGGCCTATCCACTTGCTGGGTGTGTCCAGCCTCAATTGACAACGACCTCCTTATAAACGCTGCCTATGTCCTGTCATCAATTAAAGTAAACTCAGCACTTTTTTTTTTTTTAAAAAAAAAAAAAAAAAGCAAAAGTACGAGTGCTCTCTCACCTTATTCAGCATTACATCTTTGTTTTTTCGCTGGCTATCTTGGCTTACATTGCCACTAACCTATTATCAAACTAACCTGGTCAACTCTTTCTCGCCCTCCTTCTTCTTCATCCTCTCCATCTGCCCCATTTCCTTAACTTTCTCCGCACTCCCCACAGCTCCTCTCTCTCCGACGATAGACGACTACAAGCTGTGATACACTGCAGCCTTTATGGGCTATCCAGGACCGACACTGCTACCTTGTTGACTGTTTTAGAGTCGAGCGTGCCCCAATGGACAAATAAGATGGGGAACAAAGAAAACGACTCGGGGACTACCTGCTCTTGACTCTTTCATCTTACTGATATAGGTGCACTTGCTCATCTGTGAAGCAGCACTGCTCGGTTCAACTGGCTTGAGCAGGGCTAACAAAAGTGTTTGATCGAAAGTCAAGATGGCCTACTGATGTAATTGATTATGTGGCAGTATACCGAATGCCACTTTGGCCCTTCTTGAGGAGCTCCAAGAAGGACTAGGGGGTCCTGATGAATCCATCGCTGAGCGTCATTTGTCATGCTCTTCGATACGACCTAGAGTTGAGCAAGATACTTTTCAAGTGAGCTCGAAAAACCCTTCCTCAGGAGATTGAGAAGTTTAAGGCGCGCCTTATGTTATGTAGCCTGAACCATGCACAGCTGGTTTTTGTAGATGAAACGAGCAGAGATGGACGTACTGTTGTGCAGGGCCATGCCTAGTGGAAGATAGGCTCTCCAGCCTTTGTGGCGCTTCCTTTTGCTCGGGGAGAAAGCCCTTCTGTGATGACAGAGTTCTTCTACCACTGTTTATTGACTGGCATATATCGACAGGATTTTCAACTGAGCTTCTGCCATAGTGAATCGTCCTCTCTTCTATTTTCAGTCATGGCCTCTGACAAACAGTATTTTCAACAAAGGTATTGTAAGATTTCATATGAGCATAATGATCGAAAATGTTGCCCACTCCCGAGGTGCTACTCTTATCCGCCTACCCCTGTATTGAGCTAGCGCTCGGTCTGGCCAAGAAATAGACTCGGCAGTGATAGCCTTGTAAACCAAGACTTGCCTTTCGGGTGTACTTTACGCGCCACCACCACCACCACCACCACCACCACCACCACTACTACTACTACTACTACTACTACTACTACTACTACTACTACTACTACTACTACTACTACTACTACTACTGTCGGCTTAAACTATTATTGTAGTGAAGGCATACTGCTAATCCATTAGGATTAGTTAGGCTGCCTCCATTATCAGACAGTAAGTATGGAGACCTTCTGTGATCTACCAAAATAATAATAATAATAATAATAATAATAGTAATAAACATCCCACATGCTTTCTCTGCGGCTGCTTTAAACAACCTGTCTCCAAGGCCTCGCTCCTTTAGCTCCTCAGCCTGCGCTGTAGGTGTAGCTGGTCTCTTTCTCGTTTGCCTATCATCCGTCTGCTTCGTCCATCGTCCAAGTCCAAGCCCATTTGAATCACCTGAACCTTCTCGCGCTTAATCAGCTTCTGAACAGGGTTATCTTGTGGAGAGAGAGTGAGAGAGAGAGCATAAAGAATACCTCCTTGGGATGCATCGTACTAAACTATTGCAACCGGCGGAAGAACTATTAGGAGGGCGAGTTGGTGGATCACAGAGCAATTGATGGTGGTCAAGAGAATGGACGCTGCTAGGAGGTCTGTGAAATTGGTACCAGATCTATTTCAGGAAAGGGAGATGTAGTAGAGTCAATTTTTAGCAAACAAATGATTGCCACTAAAATGTGATTCACTAGCTGAGCCATCGGCAACTCTTTCAAATAATGAGGAGCGTCTGTAGCCCCGGTGGTCGCTGAGGTTGGAATCTGGGACCAACCCTATCGCTCTCGGGAGCTGGTGAAGGTGATCGGATGTGACGCGTAGAGTCGCAGAGCCGTCTTTTACTTGCTCAGGTCTTACTGAAATACAACCATCAGTAACTGCTTGGTCAATGTGGCGAGTCTGAGTCCTGGCGGTAGTCACTAGTACCTTGAGTGCTTTCCTATCATCCTGGGGGAAGGTTGGCGCCTTTGCAGTGTCTGAGTACACCAAACTGATTTGCACTGGCCCATAGGTTGCATACCTCCATTACTGACAGCCCGCGCAATAGAGGTGAAATGGTCGCAGACTTTGCTTTGTGAAGCCGATGTTGAGTATTAGCATGGTATGAGATGCCTCATGCCAGCGACGATCCTTGCTCTTCAAGGCCCTATGAGTCGTCCCTTGCGAATGTTGATACGGAAATCAAAGAGAGACGGGAGCCCGATAGGCGTTATTGTGGAGAATCCTTTTGTCTTAGTGAGAGATGAGGAGAGGGAAAGGAAGGGATGAGAGGTTCTTGAGAAGTATCAAAGGAGGAGGAAGTGAGGTGGAAGAGATGCATACCCATGCTTTTGATAGCGAACATATCCATTAGGTTATTGGGCAGATCGGCCTCTCAATCTGTGGTTGGAATGGGCAGAAAAATCTTTTGAGCAACTATTTTACGGTCTAGTGAGAGGGGGAAGGGTATGTCTGTCTGTCAACACGCGACAGTTTGAACAGGAAAGGGTAGTTATCGTTTATTGTGGGAGCCTAGACGAGGTCTCTACAACCCTTGGGTTTTTATCCTACTTGGAGAAATGCTTGAGTAAGAAGCAATAGTATTTATGTTTGTATCATAGGATGTAGGAGTTAGGCACACATTGAGTCTGCTCGCATGTGATACGTGACTCCTAGGAAATGCTTTACTTTATTGTAGACATTTTGTCAATCAAGACAGCCTTGAATGATGATAGTTTTCAACTAGGGCAGCGCAGAACGCCAGGTAAAGTAAGACTCTCAGGGATGACTGACAAAGACGTAGCCTCCAACGAAGAATAGGGTCGAATCCCTCTAGTTACAGCAGAATTTGTTAGGATTAATATTCGTTATTACCAGGCTTTATTCCTTTATTTCCGGGGTAGACTATATTTATTCCGGCCATTTGACAATCAACACATCCGAGTTCTGATCAACACGATATCCACACCATGAATGCTCCAACCGGGTCCAAATTGGCTCTTCTGAGCAAACTCTCTTGCTCGATCTTCGGCAATATCTATAATCCTCAGGGAGTCCGTGCAGGCAATAAGATCCTTCGAGCTCGTCTTGTAGGGCCAACCGTCAATTCCTATTACCCGAATGTGAAGCTGATCAAACCAAGAGAGATCTCCAGAATGGCTCCTGAAATGAACTTGGTTGATCAAGCAGAGAAGACCCGTCTGGAAGACTTGGCAGAGCGCAAGAAGCGTGGCAAAGGACCACCCAAGAAGGGTAATCATCTTGAAGCGCATGGAACCTACCCATTCTTTCCAGAACATTTGATACTGACTTGGATTCTCTGCGTTTACCTGAACTAGGCCAAGGTCGTCGCTCAACTCTCAAGAAGAAGTAGAACCGTCAACCTTTGGTTGGAGCCTTACAATATGTACATTACTATTTCAATACAAACTAGAAGGCGCTGCACGATGGTATATCAAGCTAAATATAGCGGCGAAAGTGTTGGAATGGGAAACCCTGCAGTTTGCTAATGAAGCCAAATACGGTGTTCCTTTGGGAACCGTGTTTGGTATAGTTGATAATTTACCAAAGGCAGTGCATATCAGCTTTCTAATCAGTGAGGCTTGAACGTGAGTGGGAGAAGATTCATTTCTGGAACAGATGCTGCCTCATTTCGACAATGGCAGTTTTTGAGGGAACTCAGGATTTTCCCTATTAGGAAAGGCTACTCTTCGAACAAGGACCACTCTATCAACAATAAGATTCCCTTTTGGCATTGAAGCATGGGTGTGAATAGTCTATTTTATCCCTTCGTCTGTCGCAAGTCACGTAGTACACCCGCAAAAATTGGAAGCGAAAACGCTTCCAAAACAGACGAAGGGATACTATCACATGGAAGCAATTGAAGGCTCAGCTTGAATTGAAGAGAAGACTGTAGAGTCCTTTTTTCCTAGCCTATTAGTTTTAATCCTGTGACTTTGCAAGGCCATTTTTTTTTTTTCATTCTTTACCTGGCATTTGTTATGACACAGCGTTGGGCTACAGGGTCACTAAGGTATTTATCTGGTTGACAAACGCTTGCACCCTAGATTTCTCTGAACCTTTTTGAGCTTAGCGCCACTCGAATGAGGCGAAACCAACTTGATTCGCCCGACTGCGGCCGCTTTTGAATCATTTCCTCTCTTCCTTTGGCGGCAAGCCCACCTATCATATCAGGCATTTGCTCCGCAATGACTCGGCACCTCCGTTCTTTAAGTCCTTCCGCCTTTTTTATGCGTGTCCCGATCTACATGTGGCAAGGCTTTGAAAAATCAATCGAGCCACTGCGCCGGATTAGAGCCTAAAGTAAATACTCATCCAGTAAACACCCTAGCCACGAAAAGCAGTAGCGAAGCTCCCGAGACCTGCTATGGAAGCTGCCATATTGCCTGTTATGACTTGTAACAAGAGAGGGGCGCTTTTTCTGTTCTTTTATCTAGTGTTGAAGATATGATGATTTCCTGCTCAACAAACTGGTCTCTAAACTGCACTAAAACTGTCTTTTATTGGTTCTACTCAATTCTGTATGCAAGTAAAAAATTAAAGAGTTAGGATTTGTTGTTTACGCGTTTTGCCAGACAAGCATGAAACTGGAGGGGTTCTTACCATAATCCCGACTTCCGACCGAGGGCTTCAGCAGGAATCAACTTTTGATGCTGTGAGCTTGATGGATCCGGTGCAGAGGAGCTGGTGTTGATAGTACGAGAGAAAGGAGGCAGCCTTTCCCGCATGTTGCTGAGGAGTTGGTGTGCACCTGCAATCGCAATCGCCACTGCCGCATGTGTGTCTCGAGGTTTGAGACAGTACCCGGGCTTGAACGATATGCAGTCGACGTTGACACACTCGACTGCTCCATTGGCAGTGACAATCCTGGAGCCTCGACGATATCGCCCTTGACGGACTTGACTAAAACAAAAGACACATGTCTTGGACGTCCGATACTCATCTGTCATGCCAATGGGTCTACTCAAATATCACAAACAAAAAATTAAAAAATTAGATCATGCAGCAAGAGGAAGAAAAGAATGCATGCAAAAGAGATTTTTGTACTCACCATTGTCCCGACTCTGGCGGGGGCTACCATTGCATCTGCATAGATGTTGGAGGCTGTTTCGATCCAGTATTTGACTGGCGTTCTTGGATTGCAGATAGGACATCGTCCTGGGAAGCCCTTGAGAATGGTGGGAGTGGGTTATGGTTGAGCAGAATTGACGCTCCCGATATCGCTATCGCTATCGCCGCACTTTGGTCTCGTCCCTTCATCGTGTAGCCGACCTTGAACGATGGACACTCTGAGTTAACACACTCTACCGCCCCATGAACCCTCACCATCTTCCTCACTCCATTCACTACTCTCCTCGACCGTGCAAGCTCCATTCGTTGAAAGCAATACACACACGTCTTGCTCGTCTGATACTCGTCCGTCATCGACACGGGGCAGTATCGCCCATGCTCCTTTCGCAACTTGTTGCCTCCACGTCGTGCATGTCCTCCTATCCTAGACCCTACACATGTCCCCGCTGTCCCCGTCAGCATAATCGGAAGCACAACTACCTTTCTCTTGGGACACTCGGCGACATGCTCAAATGGTTCTGCTCCTATGCCTCGCGGAAGGTGGTATCTTTGACACTCGCTGCAGTATCCATCCACCTGCGACACTTGCCCAGTCGCCACAATCGATCCCTCTCTACCCTGACGACTGACAAACCGTCGCTCTTCTGACCCGAGAATCGCCCACCCTCTCCTCGTTCGCAAATCCTGCGTATGCCGCTCTTTCAGCGCGCGCTTTGACTGGTAGAATATCTGCAGCGTCTCTCTCTGTTTGCGTCGAACTCTTTGGGCTTTCTCGATCTCTTCTGCAGTCAACGCCCGCTTCAGGCTGTTATCTTCCTTCGATATCTCGCTCAAAGCATTTTGTGCTGCTCGATCCGCTTTAAATCTTTTTTCTCGGCTCCGCTGGTGCTTTTTGGAAAATGAAATGTCATTGATCCGCGCGGAGGTGATCTTGTGAGATCTCGGTAACCTCATCTTTTCCAGCGTATCCATGTCGGGGTCTGTGTTTTGGGAACCGACATTCATTTGCTCACCTCCTGCACCATAGGATCCTTCCTGCTCCACGCTATTATCTCCAGGCTAGATCGACTGCATACTGGTGTCCATGTCGTCCTGTTCTTCTGCCATCGCTTCTTGTACTTGGCTGATTGTGTCAGAATCATCTACAGAGTGTCAAGAGAGGAGATTAGAAAAAACTCTATCCCACTTTGGAAAAAAAAAAAAAAAAAGACTTACCCATCAGGACCGAGAACGGGTTTAAATGTCGGCTACTGATGTCTGAAAGAGCTTGAGGTGGGTCCTGATCCGCTCAATGCTGACCCCAACGGTCTCACTCATGGTCCTCACTCCTCAGCCCATAGTCTGTGCCTCCCATCACAACCGTACAAGCTCTCCCTTCATGCTCCTCGACCATTAGTCCCGATATGTCCAGTTTCTCCGTTCTCTCGGTCACTGCAGGTTGCTCCCATGTGACTCTTGTACCCACAGTCTGGACTGGCTTACTCGAACACACCTGACCTGTAGATGCCTTCGCCAGCTTGTTGAATCGATAGGTTGCCTTTCGAAGTGCCTCCAGTTCTTGCTCTTGTGGCACTAGCTTTTTTCTTGCCTCTCGTACCTCTTGACGAGCCTGCCGAAGGGCCAAGTACTCTGCTGTCCCTCTTGGCAGGTCCTTTCTCTCCTCTTTAGGCACCCTTGATTCATTCACAATTTGGGCTGCTTCCGACCTTGTATCCTCCAATGCACGTACTGTCTTCCGCATCATCTGGATTTTGTTTTCTTTGGCCTTCTTTGCATCCAAGAATCGCTCCGCGTAAGCTGCTGCCTCTTTGTTGGTCATTTCACTCTCTGTTAGTCGATGACTCCATATGTCACCGTCAGCGTGTCGTGTCTTGCCTTTTTGTATCCGATCCTCGTCAAATTTATATGTCACTGGATAGCCTGCCCTATTGACACCATGAGAAATAACCTCACCTGTGAGGTGAACTCTCCACTGGTCAACAAATGTCAGCCTAGCGAAAAAAAAAAAAAAAAAAAAAAGGTCAGTTGAGCTCAATAAGGCATCGACTGCTAGTCTCTTTGTGGGATTCTTACCGATGGCGGAACAAAAGACCTCGGTCTCGGCACTCTTTCCGTAGCACATCCAGGTTGAATATGCTGCTGAACAGAGTATCACGACTTTCTCGAGTACTCTGAATCTGCTTGGCACTCGTGATGACCTTGCCTTCCTCATCGTACATGTCAAAGTGTCCTGGAAAAGAGCTTCCAAAGACCTCATAGATCCCTGTAGTGTTAAGGTGAAGTGCGTGCCTGTCTGCCACCGAGATCTCGGGCACCAGCTTCCTGCAGTAGTTGTCATAACCTGCAATCCTTAGTACTTGGTTCGCAATCATGACCATAGGAGCCATAATAGCAAAATGCTTGACAGGTGGTTTGGTCCGTCTTGTCATGTTGCTCTCATCTTCTCCTTCGCCCTTAATAACAACCCGATTCGGGGCATAGGGTCGTAATTGGTTTATCAGATGTGCTGCAACTGTGCATTCTTTCTCTGTAAATTCGGTCCCTACATGCGCCGCTCTTTGGATGTCGTCCTTGGTAACCTTTTCGCGGACAAAGGGAGACTCGAGCAGCATTCTAATGACTGCTTGCAGTCCTTTCAGTCGAGACCGCGAGGGCTCTGTAAAGAAAAAAAATGATAATCTGGTTAGCAGCGGGTAGATTGTTTCTCTTATGTTTTGCAGACGTCTCTTGAAATCCATCAAAGTCTCTTACCTTGCTCACTTTCTCCTTCGGCCTCGTCGTCTTCTTTCTCCGAGTCTGTGCCTTCTTGGACCTCTTCCAGGATCTCTATCTGTCCTTCATCCTGCCCGACAGCAGCCACTCCCTCAAGTCGATGCTTTAATCGAGGGATTGGCCTTTTTGCTCCTGGTTGTCGCTCTGGCTGTAAACTCATCAATCGCTCGATCCTTTCTTGAATAACTCCTGTGCGCCGTTGGGCCTGTTCCTCCTGGTTCTCTGGTACACTCAACCAATGACAAAGCTCGTCATTCAGCTTGTGTAATTGTCGCTTCCAGCCACGGTACTGTGCTCGACGGCTTGGATTCGCTTCCACTTTCTGTGAATTTGCCCTGGAACCCCGTTCTCTCCACCTCGCTTCTCGCTCAGGTGCGAGGTGGACTCGGAGTAAAATCCTGAGCAGATAATCCAGCGCTTTGTCGTAAATCTTTCCATCCCACAGGTTGGCAATGTTCGTTGCCAACTCTCGCAGGTGCTGTGTGATCGTGGCCGATATCCCCGTGACATTGATTTCTTTGTAGTCGTTTCCAGGGTGCTCGAGTAGCTCATGAAGTTTAATCCATGTTTCAGGCTGCGATCCTTTCTTGGCTCCACAGGATCCTTGGGATCCCAAAAAGTGCGAGTAGAGGTTGTGGATGTGATTTTCAGTAAGGAGAGACGCAAATGGGTCCCTGTTGACGTTCAGGCCTCTTCCAAATGCAGTCTCTAGCCTTTCCTGCAAGTCTCTCGGTATTGGTGCGACACTGATGGTTGTCTTGGCGTTGCTGTTGTTGATGTTGTTGCCATAGTTGCTAGGGAATAGCTCAAGAATAGTGTTTCTCAAGAATATTGAGCTCTGTATCTGTATCATTACGGCCTGTGTAAAGTTCACCCTTTACGGTCTAAAAAAAAAAAAAAAAAAAAAAAAAAAGAAGAGAGATAGAGATAGAGAATGTTAATGAGATTTGTTGAAGTTGAATGTGGTGCACAAGTACCCAAAGAGACCTAAAGACACGGTAACGTACCAGGCAAATGACTTTTAGCGCCAATACAGAGACCTCGTCCATGATTCTAGTCATGTCATCCTGGAGACTTTCTGCAATTTGAATGAGTGTTTTGAGGCGAGGCAGGAGTTCAGGGCGAACAATTCTCTTGAAGTTTGTAGGACACGTCCTTATTTTTTCAAAGTCTCCAAGGACATTGTCTACGGCATCGTCTGGGTCGTCATCTGGGTCGTCATCTGGGTCGTCATCTGGGCCGTTTCGTTTGAAGGACTCTACAGTCACTACAGGGTCTCGAACTACGCTCTTGCCCTTTCGATCCTCACCTCGCTTCCTCTTTAACGGTGCAGAGGATGTGGCAACGGGATTTTTGGTCGCAGAGGAGGCAGCCTCCCACTCGGTGTCAAAGTGGCTCTGGACTGACTCCTCCCGAATGGATCTGAGCGACCTACCCGGTCCAAGGCCTCGTGGAAGGTCAAAGACCGAGATGTCTGGACTTAGACCCGGCTCGAGGTCCCTCAATAGCGCCAATGCCCTGGGAAGGACATTGCGTGGCGTGTCCTGGTATAAAAAGGACTCTTTGACCGTCGCCGCTACGCACGTTTGGCTGTCCTGGGGCCTTGCAGCTAGGACCTTCTCCCGGAGCCGCTCGTGCCTATTCATTTCAAAGGATCAGTCGATCAGACATCAAGTATACCTCAGTCCAAGTCAAGATTGACAGACAAAAAGGATAATCCAAACTTACAATGCTTGAGTGACAGCCGTGGTGCAATGTGCACGATTTATTCTGACGTGCTTTTTACATGTGGGTCTTTGTCTCTTTCCCTTCCTAAAGCTAGCAGCCTTGATAGTGTTGGAAGGTCCAGGTCTCGGGTCTGGAGCTTGAATGACCGGTAGAGGAGACTCGACCGGATGCGTGGTGGGCACTAGGACTAGAAACTCGCCTGCTCCTCGATAGGAATCGACTCTGTGTAAGAATCCGATCGAATGGGGTGTTTCTTCTGGATAGTCGAACAACAGGCATTGTTTTCGGGTCGAGAATAAATAAATGTCGATTTTGAGGTGGTGAGAGACAGCCCCCAAGACAAAGGAGGATCGTGGAGAGAGGGGGACGGTAGTTTGCGAGGGGATTATTGACCCATCCTGGGAGTCTGTTTAGGAGAGGAAAAGCTTGTCCCGGCGACTGTCGGGCCCATTGAGAAGAATTTTTGCTATATAGTGTGCGAGGGATGTCCCACCGGTGATCTGTCAACAATCAGGCCGAAATAGAGTAGGTTCTTCAGAGTTCTCTCCAGGCTTTCGTTTGCACTGCAACCCGTGGGATAGGCCGCAGCCTGTTCAAAGCGGTGTTGATCCCGAGAGAACTCTGGAGGAGGTGGAGCAGCCGCGAGCCAGCGTCCTCTTAGCTTTACAGAGGCCATGGTTTAGATGATCGATGAGAGGGAAAGAGTGAGGTGAAGGGAAAACAGTTGGGCTGGAAAGAAAAATAGAGAAAAGAAAGAGGGAAGAGAGTTTTTATTTCCTACCTCATTCGTCTCTGGGTCACCCTCCTCCCTTCCCCTTTTTTGTTTAGATAGTTTTCTTTTCTTTAAAGAGGCAGCGGTGACCATGTCCTTTGTAAACCTCTAACGAGGCCTAAAAAAAAATCCTACAGCCAACAGGGGGACAGTGCACCACTTGGTGCCAAAAGGACTAGGCTAGTGACTCTCCAGGTCGGCTGTCGTGGCTACGAAGGGTTGATGCAAGCGAAAAAAAGGACCACAAAGTTTGGGTAAGGCCAAAGCATGCCTACCATTGGCGTAAACTGAAGGACCATGTACTTTGCTTCGATTCGTTTAAATTGGTCAAGGGTCAAGGGTCGAGACTTTGACCCCAACCGATCCATTGCAATGACCACACCGCTAGCAACCCATGCCGCTGAAAGCACCGACGGTCCAGACAATGACTTGTGGTCCATTGACTCACAAGAGATTCGAGATGCCCTTGACAACGATAACGAGATGGATAAAGAAACAGAAGGGTCTTTGGCCCAAGAGGGAAAAGTGTGTGTTGAGAACAGTCTTCCTATCATTCACAACAACGGAGAGCAGGCTGGATCAACTGGCCAGGAGGAGTGGACCCGGCTTCCCTTCATCGGGTCATATCAAGGCACATACGTCACGGATAGTCTGGTAGGCCAGCCTTGGACACCAACAGTCATGTATGGCAGTAATGCAACTGAAGAAACGGTGGAAGAAAGAATGGGCCTCATCCAAGAACATCAGTCAATGGTTGCCCCAGAAGGGTCTCTTGTGGAGTCTATTCAGGTGACAGAAGATGAGGAGACCGTGGGTAGGGAATAACTACCATCAAATCGTCTCCTACAACGACGCCTCAATCAATGCAAGACGCTCCAATGGCTCTGTACTCCAGGTGCGATTGCAGAGTATGATCCAGTGAGCATCATCCTTGCCGAGGGTAGGAAGTCTTTCGTGGGGTCCATGTCCGTGACCCGTAAGTGATAAGGAAGACTCTCGTGTTGTTTTCAAGGGCAGTAGTTTGGCGGTACGAACCAAGCAACAAGGATGACCAGGACCGGTTTACATCCATCAGCGATTTTTATTTGGATAACAATGGCCAAGACCCATCATTGAGTCCACATTTAAAGAAT
Source organism: Mortierella sp. BCC40632 (assembly GCA_011634665.1). NCBI lineage: Eukaryota > Fungi > Mortierellomycota > Mortierellomycetes > Mortierellales > Mortierellaceae > Mortierella > Mortierella sp. BCC40632. Next base: position 503,186 of record WAEK01000024.1, read on the forward strand.
TTGAGGTGCAGATTCAAAAAGGATTGGAACCAAAGACGAGTCGATGATGCAGAGAAAACTACCAAATCCCTCCAACACAAGTACTTGATGCAGCTGGTCAAGAACAGACTCAAGCAAGCAACTGTCAAGACGCCTGGTCACCTCTTTCTACTAGGCTTCTTGGCAGCGGTCTTTTTTCTTATCTCTCCACATCGCAAAAGGCAAATTATGGCTGTGGCGGCACTTTTAGATCAATGCAAAGTCGAACAATAGACAAAAAGACCTTTCCAAAAAAAGTGACCCTTCAAAAAAAAAGTGACCCTTCCAAAAAAAAAAAGTGACCCTCCAAAAAAAAGTGGCCCTTCAAAAAAGTGACCCTTCGATGAAAAGATTAAGAATGGCTACTTGAAAAAGGCGACAGGTTGAAAGGGGTTCGAAAGGGCTTATTTGAAGAGTCTTTGGAAAGTTGCAGGAAGTTGTGGCCCAGCTTCAGGAGTTCACGCTCCAGGAGTTGATGGGCATTGTCGATGTCTTTTGTTCTGCGTTTCACGTGGCTAGAACGCGATCCAAGGGATTGATAGGAGAAGTAGGCACATGAGGGTTTATCTGAAGATCTCACCAGTGGTGAAAAAAACACAAAACACAAAACACAAAAAAAAAAAAAAACTCTTCAAAGGGTTTATTTGATCCCATTTATGATGTTGTGTGCAAAGCCAGCTCCGCGAAAGCGGACAGCCCAGCCCTTCGGAGATGATTGCAACGGAAAAGGTGACCAAGAAAGTGCAAGCAAGTCTGCTTTATTAAAGTATGTATTGTGATAAGAGGTGGGCAAAGCGAGGCGGCAAAGTATGAGGGTTGCGTTTATCTGACTGTGCAATCCCTTTCCCAAAGGACCTACCTGACTTCAGACGACAAGGATCTCAGTCCTTCATTTGTGACGCAGCAATTCCACAGGTGCATGGCTAAATTTTTTTATTTTTTGTTTGCGATAATATTTGAGTAGACCCAATACATGGATAGATAAAAGAGAATGACAGCCGAGGTGGATTGAATGGGCCAAATTGAGGAAGCAGACGTCTCAAAGTGAAGGAAGAGAGTAGCATTCAGCCATCGGTGTCCAAGGTTGAGATTGCTCAACGTCAACTCTATAAGGTTTCTTCTGGCCTCTGGTGAAGCTGGCGGCAGGTATGGAAGGGGAAACGGCAAAGGATTCATGAAGAGTGAGTGACTATATCGGTCAACTCAGCTATGAGAAGTAGACTGCCTGAGCAAGAAAAAAAATAATATTTCCTTGTTCAATACTTCAGAGCACTTGTTCAGGTTAAAAAAGCACGGTTTATCTCTCCGCTGAATAGAAATCGATATGGCAGCTTTTTGAAGAGAAATCACCCCCCCCCCCCCCCCCCTACAGTGCCCGCAAAAAATCCTTTCAATGTTTTCATTTTTTTTCTATTTTGCTAATCTCTCGTAATTTCTTTATTGTCCTCTTCACTTTTTTTTACTGTTCTTCTCAGAGTAAAGAGTGAAATAACAACATCTTTTCCGTAATAAGGAATAGGTTTGTTCAGCTTTGCGACTGTCAAATGTCTTTTAACAAATTGGCTCTCCAATTTTTACCACGTCGAGCTTGGTAAAATCACACCTCGCTATTTTTTATTTTTTATTTTTTTTTTCAACTCCACCTCTCTACTATGACGTTCTCAGAGGACCTGCGTCTGCGAGCTGTGATTCTCTACTCCTTTCATGGGCTTTCAAAGGATGTTGTTGCAGCCATTCTTGGAGTGTCAATGGCAAGTGTTACCAAGTGGACAGAGCGGTTTAACAAGACTGGTTCAGTAATATCTTGCAGCCAAAGGACTCCAAAATCCCGATGGCCGGACTATCTCTTGTCGTTTGTGTGGAGCTATGTCAATTACCACCCCGTTTCCTATTAGAGGAACTCCAGGACGAAATCAGAGATCGGTTCCCTGAGGTGGGGAATAATTCGCTGTCAACTATCTGCCGTGCCCTTCGCCATGACCTTGGACTATCAAGAAAAAAACTGACCAAGCTAGCTCGGGAGGCTGTTCCAAGAGAAGTTGCCGATTACAAGTTTCGGCTCAGACTTTGGTACCGATACCCAGAACAGCTACTGTTTATCGATGAAACAAGCAAGGATGGCCGCGCTGCTCTTCGTACCCACGCTTGGTCACTGATTGGTACACCCGCTTTTGTGAGCCTTCCTTTTTTTTGTTATGCAAAAAGGTTGTCTGCTTTTGCAGTCTACTCACACCGAGGATTCCTTGACTGGGATATAATCGATGACACTTTCACTGGCCCAAGGTTCTATCAAGCAGTCCTCTATCACCTACTACCTCACCTTCAGCATTGGCCACTACCTAAAAGCATTGTTGTCATGGATAATGCTCGGGTGCACATGCATAAGGAAATTAGTGCTGCCATCAGTTCTCGAGGAGCCATTCTTATTTATCTTCCTCCATACTCTCCACAATTCAATCCCGTGGAGCTTGGATTCGCGCTGGTAAAGCGGTGGATTCAAAGACATGTTAATGTTGCCTACCAATCAATGTCAAGACCCATGCTTGACCTTGCCTTCCGCGCTCATTCAGATATCAATAGCATTAATTCATTCACTCATTGCGGGTATTAAACACGCTTCACTGAAACTAGCAGTATCACCTATAAAAGTATAAGTATACAACGTATACTCGAGATGTTCCTAAAGGTGATACGGCCGTTGTTTATTGCCTACTGTAGCATGTTTAGAGTTTTTTTTTTTTTTTTTTTTTTTTTTGCTAGACTATAAGTATATTTTTTTTTTTTTTTATAAAGGTGTATCCAGTGTATTCTTGTCCTTTGGCCGTTTTTCTTGCTTGCTGGTGAATACCGCTTCTTACGTTCCCACTATGGACTCTAGTTCCCCGCACCCCTCGACAATGACCTCCTCAGGCAAATCCTTCAACAACTACAACGTTCAAACCCCCCCCCAACAAGACGACGCGATGAGCATCGACAAAGACGATACCGACACTTTCGCTCGTGACCGTCGCGAATGGGTCCCCTCCGACGCATTCTTGGACGACTATTCTCCCCACCCCTTCACGACGTTGAATGGATCCTCCCCGCGAGGATAAGACCGCTATATGGGATGCTGCTCCCAAGAGACGTGGAACCACTTTTTGATGCCCCTGACATACCTCCCGTCCTATACCAAAAGCTCTCGAAGAAGAGTAAGCTTGCCGATAAAGATCTGGCAAAGATCGGCACTCGAGTATCTATGATCTCGCCCCTGGACTACCTAGCTTCTAGAATATGGAAACTCCAAGACAAACTCGATGATGACTCGTACCAAGAGTTGCTTCTGCTGGCAACCATGACTAGAACCCTGATCAGTGACGCCACATCGCACATTATGCAGACCCGCCTGGAGGAAGCATACAGGACCTACTCTCCATCAGCCACAGTCCTTCTCAATCGCGACGACAAGCAGTCTGCTTTGAGCGACGAAAAGCTCAAGGAAGATATGAAAGCCCTGAAGAAGTTCAAGGAGTTCTCATCTGACCGACGACGACATGATAATAATAAGCAACATGGTCCCAAGCAGTTCAACCAACAATCCAATTTCAAGAGAGGATTCAATAACTTCAACAACCACAACAACAACAACAACAATAACCGACCAAAAAACTCGAATGGCTCCGGCGGCCAGGAACGCCGGACAGATGCGTAAAGGTATCGCCTCTCCAGCCCGAAAAATCCGCCTTGGCGGGCCTGGGGAGGATCGCACGACAATTCCAAGCGTGGCAGGGACTGACGGACAGTTCCTGGGTCCTCGACATAGTTCGGGAGGGCTACAAACTAACCTTTTCCGACCCACCTCCGACAACAACAACCTTCCGACGATCCCGAACCTTCACCTCCTCCGAATCAGCTCTCATAGAATCGGAACTAACAAACCTTTTACTCACGGACGCGATAGAGGAAGTAGACCCCCCCTCCAAGAGGGTTTTACCTCCGACATTTTTTCTGGTCCCAAAAAAAACGGGAAACTACGCCCCGTCATCGACTTACGGAAACTCAACCTACACATTCCCCGCCGGACTTTCAAGATGGAATCGCTGAACATCGTAGTGGCAGGAGTTCAACAAAACGACTTCATGACCAGCATCGACCTGAGCGACGCTTTCTTTCATATCAACATCCACCAAGAGAGTCGAAGATATCTCCAGTTTACTTGGAAAGACAAAAAAGTACCGATTCAAAGTTCTACCCTTCGGTCTAACCTCTTCGCCGATCGTCTTTTCAAAGGTCCTAAGACCTCTTCTAACGTGGGCCAGGAGCCAGGGGCATACGGATGTACGGTTACTTAGACGATTTCATAATCCTCTCCCGATCACAAGAGGAAGCGACTCGCAACACAACACTGATCCTCAACAAGATGGCACAGCTAGGCCTCAAGGTAAACCCGGAGAAGTCCTCGTTAGAACCCTCGCAGACGATGCAGCATCTTGGATATATCATCAACACCCGAACAATGGAGATCCGCCTACCGCGAGACAAGATCCGGAACGTGATCCGATCTGCACAACGCCTTCTAGACGCGGGCAAAGCGACAACCCGACAACTAGCGTCCCTAATCGGTCTCCCTACACTCCACAACATGCGCCATATTCCCCGCTCAACTCCGCACGCGTTCCCTACTTTTCACGAAAATACAGAGCTTACGACAATCCAGGAATTGGGACCACCAAACTCTCTCTCTCGGAACCTTCTCGGGAGGAACTCCGATGGTGGATAGACAACCTACTACGATGGAACGGGCGATCCTTCCTACCCTCGGACCCCTCGGAGACGATAACGACAGATGCTTCCGACACGGGTTGGGGAGCTCATTACCGGGACCTTCAGTTCGGAGGCCACTGGCGCAACAGCGAAACCAACCTCCATATCAACCACAAGGAGCTATTGGCAGTACACCTCACCCTCCAGTCTCTCCCCACTTGAAGGACGTCACCATCAGGGATTCGATCGGACAACACCACAGCCATTGCATACATCAACCATATGGGGGGGACACGCTCTCAGACTCTCTCCAACATGGCTACGGAACTTTGGGACTGGGCTCTCACGAGACGAATAAAAATCGTAGCGGAACACATCCCCGGACAAGACAACCAGATCGCAGACCGACAGTCTCGGATGTCTCCGGAGAAGCACCAGTGGAAATTACACAGGAGATGGTTCAACACCCTCGAGAACCGATGGGGACCCCACGACATCGACCTCTTTGCGGACCGAGTCAACCATCAGCTCCCCTTTACTACTCTTGGCGCCCGGACCCAACAGCAGTCGCAACAAACGCTCTTACGCAGAAATGGCGACAATGGAAAACCCATATGCGAACCCACCGTGGGCTCTCATTCCGACCATCCTCCGAAAGCTAAGAAGAGAGCGTACAACCGTAACACTAATCACACCGGACTGGCCATCTGCTCCATGGTACCCTACGATACTCAAAATGAGCTGCGACCATCCACTCAGCATTCCCCGATACGCGGCGATCCCCAGGTCATTGCAATCTCACCCACTCCGGAACCACAAATGGAATTTGACCGCGTGGCGCATCTCAGGTATCAGTTCCAAGAGTTGGGCATGGCATCAACGACTCAAGATTTAATCATCAACCCGTCACTAAACACGAGTCGGAACAAGAATTACCAGTCAGCTCAGAAAGCTTGGGTCACCTGGGCACGTGCCAACAACATCAACCCTTTTGACGCTCCAGAAATCGAAATTGCCAATTACCTCTCCAACCGCTCCATCCAAGGATCCGCAGCAAACTCGATCAAAGCTCTACCTCTCTGCCATCAAGGAGTTGCAACCCAAGGCTAGATCAGCACAGGCCATCCTATCGAAGGTCATAGCTTCCGCTAAGTCTCAAGCCCCTCCAAGAGATTTAGCCTCCGAACCTCTAGACATATCTCCAGTCCTGAAAACACTATCGGAATGGGGTCCCAACGATACTCTGTCTGATTACAATTTACGGCGCAAACTTGTTTGGCTCTTGGCAATCACGACCTTTTCTCGATCCTCTGATCTACACCGAATAGACCCCTCCTCTTTGGTTATCTCCAAGAACACATTATTGGGAAAGATCAACGCACCTAAGGAACGCCGAGGCGGTAGACCGATCATCAAACCTCTCAATGTTCACGCCCACAATGATCCTTTCCTATGTCCCGTCGCCTGCTTCATTGAATTCCAGAAGAGGGAGTACGCCAGAGGAGCACCACTCGATAAACGCGACTTCATGTTCACCATCTCGGACCCTCCATACACCAAGGCCTCAGAGCAAACGATCGCACGATGGATCAAGACCCTGATGACTACTTCTGGCATCAAAGCAACTGCCCACACTACTCGATCTGCCGGTCCGTCCACTGCCCTCATGAGAGGTGCCTCTCTAGAGGACGTTATTACACGAGGCAACTGGGCCTCCCCAAATACTTTCGACGTGTTTTACAGAAGATACAGGATGTCAGCAACCAACTTTACAACAATGCTTCTCACATAAAGATTGGGGCCTCTCTAGGATTATCACCTTTAGGGAACATCTCGAGTATACGTTGTATACTCTAGGGATTGGACGAGCCTGCGATAGCAGGCGAAGTCTAATCACTGGTATATTAGTATACGAGAGATGAGAGTAAAGGTGACCCTCCCACCCGCTCCAAAAAAAAAAAAAAAAAAAAAAAGGCAAGCACCAAACGACCAAAAGGACAAGAATACACTGGATACACCTTTTAAAAAAAAAAAAAAAAAAAATATACTTATAGTCTAGCAAAAAAAAAAAAAAAACTCTAAACATGCTACAGTAGGCAATAAACAACGGCCGTATCACCTTTACTCTCATCTCTCGTATACTAATATACCAGTGATTAGACTTCGCCTGCTATCGCAGGCTCGTCCAATCCCTAGAATATGGCATATGGCTCAACTAAACCTTCACCATGCTTCGAGTAACGCGACGCGTACTCACTGAAGCTTTTTTTGCCTTTTTCTGTGGGAAGATGATTGTGGTCTTCATTGGGTTCTCCTTTCCATGCACCTCCTTGCCTTTCCGAACCAGGGGTGTTCCCTCTGCAGACCATGGCGGTTCTTCCTCTATGTTTTCCTTGTCAGCGTGGGAAGGTGAGCTGCTCAAAATGCTGCTCACCATAGATGGATGGTGTGATTGCCGGCTGGGATATTTTTGCTTGTTGTTTTGATCACTAGACAGTGTCCTAGCGCCGAGTGGGAGACCTTTCGGTGGGGTGGAAGGGACAATATAGGGGTTTTCTGATGTATTGCCAAATAGATCATGGGTCTGTGCAAACAAAAAAGAGGGGGACCGTAATTGCAGATAGGATGTGAATAGTGTTTCCCATGAGTCGAGTTGAGTTGAGTTGGAGGTCCGACTCAACTCAACTCATGCACACATGAGTTGGGAAAAATCTGAACTCAACTCAACTCATGAGTCGAAAAGTTTGAACTCAACTCAACTCAACTCAACTCATGAGTTCATGAGTTGAAAAAAGCTTCGACTCAACTCAACTCATGTTACACGAGTTGGGAGAAAGTTCGAACTCAACTCAACTCATGAGTTGAGTTGAGTTGAGTCGGTGAGTTGGTGAGTTGAGTTGAAGAACACTAGATGTGAAGGGGCTACTTTCAATGGGTGATGATGACAGTGAGTTGATCATAACCTGGCGCTGGTGACGAGGTGCAGGCTTATTATGCGGCTTTATCCAGGGAGCAGCTGTCAAGGGTGAGTAATCAAGGTAATCGAGGGAATCAAGACTGTCGAGAGCGAAAGTCGATGATTCCTCTTGAGGATATCGTTTGAGTTTGGGTGAAGGATGCGAATAGGGATGATGGTGCGGCGTAGAGGACCAGCACAGGGGGAAAGAGCTCGCACTACTTGGCAGGCAGGTGTGTGAGACCTATTGGGAAAGGGGATTGCCAGCATAGAAGAGGGAAGCATACTGATCACGACGCGTATCACCGTGTACCAGTATAAATAGACCCTCCCTCCCCCTCTAATAAACAGGAGCTCTTCTGACCCCTTACTGTTGCATGGCAGCAAAGGTATTCTGATTCACCCTGAACCCTGGCCCCTGATAATTTTTTTTTCACAACGTCCGCTATAACCACTCCCACCCTGAGCCCCCCTCCCTGACCCCCTGACCCCTGCTCCCCCTCCCAACCACCCCAAACACCAGAACCTTGCCTACTCCTTGATCCCCTTGTTGAAGCCTTATCACGTCTCGATATCACAATGTCCTCCGAAGCCCAACCCTCTGCCCCTTCCTACCGTTACCCCCATCCTGAGAAGTATCAAGGTAGCCGCGATGGATTCACTGCCCTGACATGGCTCCGCAGTGTGAAGCGATATTTTCTGGCGACGGCCACACCAGATTCAATCAAGACAGTGGTCGCTGCTTCCCTTCTAGGCGATGCAGCAGGACAATGGTTCGACGGTTCCGGTCTCGCCGATGATGCTGACTTTGCCGAGTTTGAGAAAAAATTCAAGTTGGCTTACATCCCCTCCGACTTTGACCAAGTGCTGCGATCAAGACTGGCGACTCTGAAAATGACCACTACTGTTGATGCTCATGTCGCCGAAACCAAGCGCCTCCTTACGGCTCTCCTCGCCGATGCCACCTCGGACTTTACTCGTGCCGAGCTGGAGAAGTTTGCACACGTCTCCTTTTTGGAAGGATGCCCCAAGAACTTACAGCAACTCCTCAGAGCTCTCATGATCACTCAGGTTTTGAATATCTACCAACTCCTCGAGGCAGCCGAGCAGTACGACAGAGTGTACAACTTTACACCAGACAACCCAAGGAATAACCAGTCGGGATTCGTGACAACCCAAGCTTCCGTTGTGGCAGCACAAATGCAGGCTCCAGCATCTGGCCCAACCCCGATGGAGATCGATAATCTTCGAATGGAGATCAATGCCCTCCGACGACACCTCCAAGGCTCAAGCCCCCTCCCAAAATTAACTGACACCGAAAGGAAAAAGCTCATGGCCAGGGGGTGCTTGCTTCAAGTGCCGCCGTGATGGACACCGCGCAAATGAGTGCCAAAAATGGCGGTCGGCATGTGAATAACATAGCGACCGATGAGGGCACCGGCTCCGCGGAGTCGGGAAAAGCCTCGAGCGACCGGGATTAGTCCAGGACCCGGCCGCTGAAGCTCCCTCCTCCTTGTCTCTGGACAGGGGGAGTGCAAGTAGTCTAGAGTTAAGTATTAAAAATACGGAGAATAAAATTGTTTGTACCCACTTCTAACAAAGAAGGGAGTGGCAGGAAAAGATGATCTTTATTGGTGGTAGGTGAAGGGACTATTTATACATGTGAGTGAGGTGGACCTTTTAAGTTATAGGGGTGGGAGTGGACATGACCTCAAAGGTTAAAGGGGTGGGTGCTGATGGTCGATACTGTGACACCTTCCCCCATTAAGTGAAGCAGGTCGTGATCCTTACAGTACTGTCTAAGGGTGTCTTCACAATGTGAAAGATTTTTGAGAGGCTCCCAGGTGGCATCTGAAGCAGCATCGTACCCGACCCATTTGACAAGAAAACTTGTCTTTTTCGTTTTGGGTGTCGTCCTGTGCGCTAAGATAGCCTCTACTTCATGTTCCTCATTACCCTCAATGATATCGGGTTCTGGAGGAGGTGAAGTCCGACGGCCAAGCGACTCTGGAGATGGAACAAACGGTTTAAAACGGTCGACATGAAATACGTCATGTATTTTCAATGTAGGGGGGTAGCTCGACCTTGAAGGAGACCGGGCTTCGTTGTTCGAGGAGTGTGAACGGGCCAAAGTATCGAGCCTGTAGTGATGCAGCTGGTCGGCTAGAGTCATACGCAGTTGTGATGTTTTCCGTACTGAGCAAGACTTGGTCTCCCACTTTGAATGAGTGTGGCCTCCGGTGAGCATCAGCATTCTTGATTTGCTGATTCTGAGCCGAGAGAAGGCTGTCTTGTGCCAGAGATAATGAGGTCTTCTGCAAGGCAACAAATTTGTCCATGTCTGTGGGACAAGCTTCTTCAGGGGCCCGAGGAGGGGAAGCAGGAACCCGTGGATGGAATCCATGATTGAGAAAAAAATGGGGAGACTCCTGTGGATGAATTGACGGCATTGTTGTATGCGAATTCTGCAGCAGCAGGGAGGTATAGGTCCCAGTCATCCTGTTTGTGGTTCACTAGACTCCGAAGAACTGACTTAAGAGTTTGAATGGCTCGCTCGGATTGACCATCTGTCTGCGGATGAAATGCTGAGGACATGGCAAGCTTCGTTCCTAGTCGCTCGTGGAGGCGCTTCCAGAAGGAACTAGTGAACTTGCTATCCCGGTCGGAGACAATCGTGGAGGGCAACCCATGGAGGCGAAAAGACATTTGCAAAGAAACAATTGGCAACGTCCTTTGCTGAATCTGTAGTCCGACTAGGAGCAAAATGGACCTGTTTCGACAATTTGTCTACGAAGACAGTGATTGCATCGAATTTGCGTGCTGTTTGTGGTAGTTTTACCACGAAATCCATTGATACTGTGTCCCAACGTTGTTCTGGAATGGCTAAAGGTTGAAGAAGTCCAGCTGGAAGGCGGCGGACTGCTTTGTTACGTTGGCAGCTCGAGCAGGATTCGACATACCGTCGGACATCATTTGACATCTTGGGCCAATAGGCAAACCGCCGTAAGGTGGCGTATGTCTTGTCAAAGCCGAAGTGGCCTGATATTGCAGCATCATGAACCTCGTGGAGTAGGATTAAACGCAGAGTGGACGACTTCGGGACGCAGAGTAATAGGTCACCCTTGCGCTCGACATACAATAGACCGTCCTGCAAAAAAAAGTAGTGTGGTGGTGATTGGCCTTGAAGACACCTCTCATAGACGGGAGCAAGACCAGGGTCATCAGCATACCCCTCTATAACGTGCTGTCTCCAACTTGTATCCGTCTGAAGGCTGAAAGAGTTGATGGACATAGGGACAGGATCTGGTTCAAGTTTATCAGGTTCGCGGTGGTCCGGACGACGAGAGAGAGCATCTGGTACGATGTTCTCAATTCCCCGCTTGAACTTGAACTCGAAATCATACTCTTGGAGGAGTTCCATCCATCTCGCCTGGCGCCTTGTCAGTTTGGGCTGGGTTGGAAAGTGTCTCAGCGTATCGTGATCGGTATATACAATAAAGTGTGAACCGTCTAAGTAAAAGCGCCATGTTTTGAGGGCGTGGACAACAGCCAGGAGTTCCTGTTCATGGGTAGGGTAGTTCCGTTCAGCTGGGTTTAGTTTGCGGGATGTAAATGCGACAGGTCTGGATGATCCGTCGGCGTCTGTTTGAAAAAAAAGAACAGCACCTATGGCAAATCCAGAGGCATCAGTCTCCACTGTGGACGGCAGATCGGGGTCAAAGATTCGTAGGACTGGAGCGGAGCTGATTGCAGATTTGAGGCTAAGGAATGCTTGTTCGCTGTTTTCATCCCATACGAACTGATGGTTTTCGCCAAGGAGGGAGGTGAGGGGAAGTGCGATGTCGGCAAAATTCTTGATATATTGGTGATAAAATTGGGCAAGACCAAGAAATTGCTGAACGTCGCGTTGTTTCTCCGGTCGTGGCCATTCACGAATCGCTTTTAACAAGCCCAGCATTGGTGTGAACGCCATCTTTGGTTATTACATGGCCGAGAAACTCCGTTTCTTCTTTTTCATGAAAGAGCACTTGCTCAGCTTGGCGTACAGTCCATGTTTTCGGAGGAGGGCAAGGACACTTCGAATATGGCGGAGATGCTCGGTCTTGGTTTTTGAATAAATCAAGATATCGTCGAGGTAGACGACAACCCACTTGTCCAGAACAGGATCGAGTACTTTCAGCATCATATTGGAAAAGGAAGCCGGTGCATTTGTGAGGCCAAATGGAACCACATTAAACTCAAAATGACCGTATCTGCAGCGAAAAGCGGTCTTGTGCGTGTGTGGTCCATAGATGCGCTGTTGGTGGTAACCAGAAATGAGGTCAAGCTTGGTAAAGTAGCGAGCGCCACGGAATCTGTCAATAAGCTCGTCTATTCTGGGCAGCGGGTGGCGATTCTTCCTTGTGATACTGTTGAGAGCGCGATAATCGACGCACATTCGGAGAGTGCCATCAGCCTTCTTGACGAATAAAACAGGGGCACCATATGGAGACGTGCTTGGTTTGATGAACTTTTTGGAGAGTAGGTCGTCCAGTTGTTTCTTTAGCTCGTCAAGTTCAGCAACAGATAGTCGAATGACGGGGCGGAAGGGGGGGTCTGCCGCTGGGTCAGTGTCGATACGCATAGCATCACCTCGGGGGGGGAAGGCCTGATGGGGAGGGGGGGAAAATGTCTGGGGAATTCGTCAAAACAATTGAGTGGATGTCGGGGTGTAAGGGAGGGGTTGGGGGAGGAGCGGAGGAGGGAGGAGAAGAGGGAGAGGAGGAAGGGGCAGAGGAAGGAGAGGAGGAGGGGGCAGAGGAAGGAGTGGAGGAAGGAGTGGAGGAAGGAGTGGAGGAAGGAGTGGATGAAGGAGTGGAGGAGGGAGTGGAAGAGTGATTTGTTTGATCTGTGCTATCCTCATCGAGAGACCGAATAAGGGCTAAGTAGATCTCGCTTCCGATGTCTGTTGCCTCAGTGAAGAAATGTACGTGAGTGAGGAGAAGTCCCCGAGTGCGAGATGAGATAGATGACGATTTGAAACCAGTGCATTCCCAATCGATGGTGAGGCCGTTGTGTTGGAACCGTAGATTGTTTGTCCGCCAGTTGATGAGTGGGTTGATCTCAGCAAGCCAAGGCTTGCCAAGAATAAGGTCATATTTGTGGGAGAGGGTAGACGATAGGGGTAAGAGTGGTGGAGTATTGGTGTCGTTGTAGGGAGATGTTGGATTTGAGTGCTGCAAAAAGATTGGGAGCCATTTGGGAGGATGATAGGGATAGGGGAGATGCAAGTGTAGGGATTGAATGTTTTTGATGAAAGACTCGCTGACCACATTGCCTTGGGCTCCGCCGTCGATGAGGACCCGCGCTGGATGGCCGTCAACATTGCAAATAAATGTAAGGAGTGTCGACTTTGCCTTCTCCACTGTGAAAGTAGAGACTCCAATGCCTTTTTACGTAGGCGGCGAATCTTGCTTTTTAGATAGAACTGAGGTAGAGCAGGGTTCGGAGATTGAGGATGATGGGGATGAACTGAATGCAGGGTAGGTGTTATCGTCCAATCCTGTCTCAGGTTGAGTAGGCAGGGGGGAGAGTATAGTCATAGGCGGTGGAGTGAGGTAAATGATTGTGGGAAGGCGAACATGATGATGGAGAAGTATGTATTTTATCTGAAATAGCGATCGGTTTATTGGAAGTGACAGAAAACTTTTCAGAGGAAATAATATTTCTCCCATGGTCCAGAAGATCGGAGGAGGGGAGTAGCAGCAACAAGAGTCTGGACCTTTTCTAGTTGCTGTTGGCTTTTCCCGACTGAGGTGGGGGGGGGAGTGGCTGTTTGCTGCGCCTGGGGGAGGGAGTGGTTTCAATGTTGTTGAATTGTCGGGAGGGTTTCGCAGAAGGGGAAAGGTGCGGCATTTGTCCGCCATATGGCCTATTTTGCGACATTTGAAGCATCCCCTGTTCGCCTTGAGGTATTCGCGTTCCTCGTTGGTGAGCTTAGCTGGGCGAGGACGCTGCCTCGGTTATTCGAAAGGTTTGACAAATAATTGACTTGGGCAGAGAGATTATTGATCATCATCTGCATAGAGTCAATGTCCATGGCGTTAGGGTCCTTGACAGGGGTGGTCTTGGGAGGTAAGGCCCCCTCAGGGAAGAGGATGGCATGCACGTTTGTAGCCTGTTGGATGGCCACATCCAAAGATTTGGGCTCACGAAGGCGAACCTCTTTGCTAGTATCATAGTGTAGGCCTTTCATGTACCAGTGTAAGGCAGTTTCGTCGTCGAGTGTAGGGACGCGTCGTCTCAAGCGGCGGAACTCGTGAGTGTAGGCAGCAATGGTTCGTTTGCCTTGTTTCAGACCTTCGAGGGCCTCACGAGCGGCGGTCTTTGCATTGGGAGGGGTGTGGAAATCAAGAAATGCCTCTCGAAATTTTATCCATGGGCAGGTGATGTTGAGACCGCATGTTCTCCACCAGGATTTAGCGTCTCCAGTAAGGTTTAAGGCTGTATACTGCACCCAGTCGCATTCGTTGAGCTTGACGACCTGGTAATACTCCTCCTGGTTGTCGATGAAGTTGTTGCAGGCGTCCGCGTCGATGTCCCCAGAGTAGGGGGCGGGGGTTTGAGGTTTGAGGATTTTATGCAAGGTACGCGCAACGTCGCGGTGAGCAGCCTCAATTTCAAGCTGGGATGGGGCGGGGGGATCAGAGGGGGTGGTGATGGACGAGAGCAGAGAGCTGATCCTGTTTCTTTCCTCCTCTGGGAGGGAGGCGACGATGCTGAGGATTTCGTGCTGGGCCGACATGTTGGAAATAGGGGAAACAGAATAGGGGTGAGAAAAGAGAGAGGAAAAAAGAAAAAAGGGGGGAGGGCGGGAGGGTCAAGGGAAAAAGGGGTGGGGAAAAAAAGAAAAGAGAGGGAGGGTTCTAGGAACCGAGTGGAAAGGAAAGTAGAGGGGAAGAGTGAAAGTGAAGTGAATAAAAAAAAGTACTGCCAGGGAGCTGCCTAACGAGTGGAGGGAAAGATAATAGTCAGGGTAGAAGAGGCAGTGAATCGAGGTACCTTTGCTAACATCTAACAAAGAAGGGAGTGGCAGGAAAAGATGATCTTTATTGGTGGTAGGTGAAGGGACTATTTATACATGTGAGTGAGGTGGACCTTTTAAGTTATAGGGGTGGGAGTGGACATGACCTCAAAGGTTAAAGGGGTGGGTGCTGATGGTCGATACTGTGACACCACTCCACCTCACTACCCACTCCTCCTATTGAAACTCCCCTATTATGTAAGAAAGACCCTGACCTACCCCCAACCCCTGACCACATGTTTTCGGACCCTCAATCTGACTTTGTCAGTGAGAAGACAAACTCGTGTGCGACGGTGGACCTGGACCCACTTGCTCCCTCGTCTTTAGACTCTCCCTCCAAGGATACAAAGAAATCAAAAAAGCCGAAAAAGATTAAGCTTTGTTCTTTGTCTCTCAAGGACGCAGAACGGACTCTGCTGACATTCATTGGCTCTGTGAATGGTCACCCAGCAAAAATATTGATCGACGGTGGTGCTGAAGGTAATGTCATCAGCTACTCTTTCAGAAAGAAACACTCCATTCCCACCACCTCAATCGACCCTATCCCTATTGTCCTCCCAAACGGCTCTGCATCATTCGCGGCTCTGCATCATTCGCGGCGAATGCATGCACTATTCAACTACAACGAGACAAGTATGATGACTTCATCGATGCAATCGAATACAAGTTATCAAAGTACGACTTAATCCTCGGAAAACCTTGGCTCACACGGATCAACCCCGTATCAACTGGCAGACAAACGACTTACACTTCCGACACAATGGCAATAAGGTATTCTGGTGCTGTTCGGAGTCAGACGCCCCATCACTTACCCGTACCACCGATGAATTTGTCTTGAGCCCCATCAACTTCCACTCCATGATGACCCAACCAGGAAGTGAGGTATTTATGGCACTGGTCAACCTCGCTCCCAATGAGGCAGAAAAAGAGACACCTCCTGAAGTGACCCCGATCCTGGAAGAGTACTCCGACGTGTTTCCCAAAACACTTCCTGATGGCCTCCCACCGGACAGAGGCGACGAAATGCACATCGAGACTGACCCAACAGCCGACCCCCCTGTTCGACCTGTTATTCGTCTTTCAATTGCCGAACTGGATGAGCTTCGTAAGCAACTTGATGAGCTATTGAAAAAGGGATTCATCAAGCCAAGTACTTCTCCATATGGTGCCCCTGTCCTTTTTGTGAAGAAGAAAGAGGGTACATTGCGTATGTGTGTCGACTACCGGGGATTGAACCGTATCACAAAGAAAAACAGGCACCCTCTTCCACGCATCGATGAGCTCATTGATAGGATCCGAGACTCCAAGTACTTTACCAAGCTGGATCTAATGTCTGGCTATCACCAACAGCGCATCTATGGCCCTCATACGCACAAGACGGCTTTCCGATGCAGATATGGCCACTTTGAATTTAATGTTATTCCTTTTGGATTGACCAACGCCCCTGCTGCTTTCTCGGCAATGATGCGAAAGGCTATGGACCCACTTCTCGACAAATGCATTGTTATTTATCTTGACGACATTCTAATATTCTCCAAGACAAAAGAAGACCACCTAGAACACATCCGAAAAGTCCTTGAATTACTCCGCAAGAATAGACTTTATGCAAAGCTCAGCAAATGTTCATTCCTTCAAGAAGAGACCGAGTTCCTCGGCCATATCATCTCCAAGGACGGTATCAAGCCCAACGGTGGTTTGATTAAGGCTATCCAGGAATGGCCTACCCCTGAGAAGCAGAAAGACGTACAACAGTTCATTGGTCTTGCTCAGTTTTATCAGCAATACATCAAAGGGTTTGCTGACATTGCTCTACCACTAACAGCACTACTCGGAGAAGGAAAACCGTTCAAGTGGGGAGATGAGGAGAACAAGGCTTTCCTCTCGCTCAAAGACGTCATGACTAAAGCACCAGTTCTCATTATTTACGACCCTGATCGCGCAACCATTGTGGAAACTGACGCTTCTGGATTCGCCGTGGCAGCCGTATTACTCCAAAAGGACGATTCAGGACAATGGAGACCAGTTGCCTTCACCTCAAAGAAAATGAACTCTGCCGAACGCAATTATCCAACACATGAACAGGAGCTATTGGCCGTTGTCCATGCACTTAGAACTTGGCGCTATTATTTGGATGGAAAGAAGTTCACTGTCAACACCGATCACGCCACTCTCCGCCACTTTCCAACCCAGCCCAAACTCACCAAAAGACAGGCCCGATGGATGGAGCTATTACAAGAGTATGATTTCCAATTCCGCTATAAGCGTGGAGCCGACAACATTGTTCCTGATGCTCTATCACGACGCCCCGATCTAAAAAATGACCCGCCCTGTACAATTAATTCAGTGGAGGTCTCGCTTGACCCAGGTATTAGGCAGCGCTGTCATGTAGCAACTACGATATCGGAAGATAGTGAAATAAAAGACACCGAGCAAGCTTCCTTGCTCGGGGATGCCCTTTCTTTTGTATTTCATCTGCCTGCCGTCTTTGAAGAGTAAGTTACTCCTCCCCTTGTTGAGCGACCCTTACCCAACGACAGACATGCGACATCCACCCTAAGTCATATGGACTTTGCGCTGCCGACCGCTCGTTCCATGCCATCGAAGTGCTCCTGGCGACCCGTCTGCAACGCGACGTTTATCGACCTTCTCCCCTCCTTGGACCATTGCAAGAATACTTCAACGATCGTGGGATCAAGAAGCCAAGACTCGCACGAGGAGGATCAAGAGACATCCGCGTGGCTTCTTGCCATTGCTATCCCATCCTTCTTTCCCTTTCTTTTTCTTTTTTTTCTTTCTTGATCGAGCTGTTTATTCCTCGTGTGGACAGCTACCAGTGCCAGCTTGATTGACTCGAACCCATTTGTGCCATCCCCATCCTTTCAGAATAGCATCTTGATCACTTTCTTCGGTCCTGTCCCATTGTTGTTCTTCTGGAAAATTCCTGTGAAAACGAGATATATCGACAAAAGGTTGGTCTTTGTCTTTGGACTCTGGCACGACACCAACTCTTTTGTCTGAATCTCATTTTTTGCCTTATTCACACAGTGTAAATTTGCCTACTTTGGACTTAGCATAATTTTCCTCAGCCCGATCGGTTTTCTTCCCACTTTGGTTCTTGTTCTCCTGAGATTGCTCTAGGACATTGTCATTCCCATTTCTGTACGTATTCTCCCTTCGTCGTTATGAGAGTTGAAAGTAGATTTGTAGAAGATAGACTGACCGTAGACCCATTTGATCCTATTTCCCCAGCGGCCTGTTTGTGATTTCTACAGGGCAGCGCCTGATAGAAGGCTATATGACCGATCCTTGTCTGAAGTCGATCTATGAAAGCTGCCTCCAGGGAAGTCCACCCCCACGCTACCATCTGAAGAAGGATTTGCTTTATGTTTTACGCCGGGGTGACACCTTGCTATGTATTCCTCGCAAAGCTGACATTCGTCTCGATCTATTACATGATGCCCACGACTCTGCCATAGCAGGACACTTGGGATTCGACAAGACATATGACAAGATAAGAAGGATTGCCTTCTGGCCCAAGATCGCGAGGGACACCAGGCTTTATGTGCAATCGTGTGAGAGCTGTCAGCGCAATAAGCCTAGCAACCATCGACCAGTAGGACTACTCCAACCCTTGACAGTACCCGGACAACGATGGGAAACCGTGACAATGGACTTTGCAGTTAATCTACCCAAGACTCCTCGAGGATATGACGCAATCGCAGTATTTGTTGATAAATTGTCGAAGCAAGTCCACTTTGCCCCTTGTAAGACTACGGATACAGCAGCCGACACTGCAAGGATATTTTTCGACAATATATTCAGACTACACGGGATGCCTACGACCATTGTCTCAGACCGCGACACCAAGTTCTGCAGTCACTTCTGGCAGGAACTGCACAAGCTCATGAATGTTAAGTTGGCTATGTCGACAGCTTTCCACCCCCAGACAGATGGACAGTCGGAGCGAGCAATTGGGACACTCTCATCAATACTACGAGCATTTGTCGATCAAAAGCAGACCAACTGGGACCTCTTTTTTTGTCTGCTGCCGAATTTGCATACAACAACTCGGTCAACCCTACCACTGGATACTCGCCCTTCTTCTTGACCATGGGCTACCACCCTAGACTCCCCTCATCTCTTCTCCAACCTACGGAAACCAGTGTACCAAGTGTGGATGACTTTGTCAACGCTCAGTCCTCCAGCCTCCAAATAGCCCAGGAAAATATCCGTTTGGCACAAGAGAACCAGGAGTGGAATGCAAATACAAAGCGTGTGGACCATGACTACAAAGTTGGTGATATGATCATGCTGAACGCAGAGAACATCACCATCCCAGCATACAGCACAAGATCATCGAAAAAGCTGCAACAGCGCTTTTTATTGGACCATTCCCCTCCTGGAAAAGCACTCACCTGTTACTTTCAAGGTTGAACTGCCTCCTGCCATGAAAATCCACGATGTCTTCCATGTGGACAGGTTCAGACACTACCACCCCTTCACCAGAGGACCTTGGAGCTAGGACTCCTCCACGACCTGACCCCGAGATAGTCGACGGCGAAGAGGAGTACGAGGTAGAAGAAGTGTTGGAGTACCGAAGGCACAGGAGGCAACACCAATTCCTAGTTCGCTGGAAGGGATACACTAGAGAAGACGATACCTGGGAACCAGTCAAGAACCCAGAGCATTGCCCCGATCTAGTAGAAAAAATTTAAAAAGATAATGGGTTGGATTTTTTAAAAGGGAAAGGTGTACCAGTATAAAGTGCATCCAAAATTCGATCAATGATTTTTTTAGATGGAATCATTCTCGATATTTACTCCTCAGTTCATGAGTCATTCCTCATATGTTGATTCGTAGAGAAGATCTACTTTGCGTACTTATGTGGTTCCGACTACAAAGGTCTACTCCAGGTATTGTAGCCATTCTCCGATCGAGCAACATAGTCAAAAGTACTAACAAAAATTTTACACGGGTTTAGTACAGGGTATTTTTGTCTTTGTTCATGGGCTGATAGATCAAACGAACGAACAACCTTGTCCCGGCTGGGTATGTAGAAGGAGTTGTTCAAGCAAAGCTTACAGCGTGCATAAATTTCAATGGCTGTGTGGATATCTGTCACGATTTCTCTCGCTCTGAAGAACGTCCACTTTGAGAATTTTTGCAACTTTTAGCCTATTTGTGAAAAAGGTGCCTGGCCATAGTCATTGATATGACCGCCTAAAAGACAAACTGGAATAGTCATAATGATAGATTGTGATGTCTATTGACTGACGTACTCTGTGTATCTAAGGTTTTTTCCCAACTTCAATGGATTCGAAACTATCAGCCCATGAACAAAGACTAAAACCCTGTACTAAACCCGTGTAAAAATTTTGTTAGTTTTTTGACTATGTTGCTCGATTGGAGAATGGCTACAATACCTGGAGTAGACCTTTGTAGTCGGAACCACATAAGTACGCAAAGTAGATCTTCTCTACGAATCAACATGAGGGAATGACCTATGAACTGAGGAGTAAATGAATGAAAATGATTCCATCAAAAAAATCATTGATCGAATTTTTGATGCACTTTAATAGACCCCCCTCCCCCTCTAATAAACAGCAGCTCTTCTGACCCCTTACTGTTGCATTACCAGTCTCCACGTTGCAGTACTCATCGTCCAAATCTATTACCAATAGCTTGGTAACTGCCGTTACCCAAATTGCTTGGGCCTAAGTCGATTGTAGATAATGCGTGAATCACTCCCCTTGGCAAATGGCAAAAACCAGAGAGAGAGAGAGAGAGAGAGTCGAGGAAAGTCAGAGAGGGTGGGGGAAGGGTTGAAAGGTCTTTTCGCACAGAGAGATTCAAAGGAACGCGCGCCAGAGAGAGAGAGAGAGAGAGAGAGAGAGAGAGAGAGAGAGAGAGAGAAAGCCAGAGAGAGAGAGAGAGAGTCGAGGAGACAGAGAGGGGTGGGGGAAGGGTTGAACGGGCGTGCTCGCGCGTGAGAGATAGATAGACGGTGAGAGAGAGACGGAGAGATACAAAGGAACGCGCGCCAAAAGAGAGAGAGAGAGAGAGAGAGAGAGAGAGTCGAGGAGACAGAGAGGGTGGGGAAGGGTTGAACGGCATGCTCGCGCGTGAGAGATAGATAGACGGTGAGAGAGAGACGGAGAGATACAAGCGAACGCGCCGCCCCTGTAGAAATCACAAACAGGCCGCTGGGGAAATAGGATCAAATGGGTCTACGGTCAGTCTATCTTCTACAAGTCTACATTCAACTCTCATAACGACGAAGGGAGAATACGTACAGAAATGGGAATGGCAATGTCCTAGAGCAATCTCAGGAGAACAAGAACCAAAGTGGGAAGAAAACCGATCGGGCTGAGGAAAATTATGCTAAGTCCAAAGTAGGCAAATTTACACTGTGTGAATAAGGCAAAAAATGAGATTCAGACAAAAGAGTTGGTGTCGTGCCAGAGTCCAAAGACAAAGACCAACCTTTTGTCGATATATCTCGTTTTCACAGGAATTTTCCAGAAGAACAACAATGGGACAGGACCGAAGAAAGTGATCAAGATGCTATTCTGAAAGTATGGGGATGGTGCCGCGTAGAGTCTAAGGACAGATGCTTCTAATCAATAACTACTCTTTCTTTTTCTATCATAGAAATACGGACCAAGTGAAGATGTACTGAAGACTTACAAAGGACAGGTACGGAAGACTACAGTAGGGACTGGGAGACAGCGACAACTATGAGGGGATCGCCTTCGACTCTAACTATTCTATGAATGCATAAAGGGAGGACGGAGATAGCTATCAATAAACGGGATCTTGAGGCATGAATCCAATGCGGATCAAACTGGGATGGGTCCGTAAAGTCCTCGCATGTTGATCAAAGGAATTTTGCAAGAATGGCCACCGAAGGAGAGCCATTCAGGGAGCAGTCTTCGTCCGATCTTTTACTTTTTCACCGAGTCTCATACTTACAGCTGGGATAGCACCGTTAATGGGAAATGGCTCTTGAGTCCTGCCTTTTCTTTTCAAAAGGAATCGAGGAGTCAATACTGCAGATCTGTTCAGGGTAGCTGGAGATGAGGACTGATTTAGTATGGGAGAGTGAAAAGATAATAGATCATGATCTTGATCGAGGTCTTGGGGCTCGGTCAATACCTTGGGGACAGCAAGACAGGGACAGTTGCTAAAGCAAATGGACTTGAGGGACAGAGGAAAGAAAGCTGACTTTATTACAGGGGAGGGGAAGGTTATTTTTTATATCCCTAGCCTGGAAGACTAGGGATCGTAAATGCTACACTGCAATGGCACAATGGGTTCGTGTCAAGAACTGACACTGGGACCAAGGGAGAATGGGGGGAAATGGAGGAGGGGCAGACAAGGCAGGTATTCAGGAAAGAAGGTTTTATTTCTGGATGCTGGTTACTGGTGGGGGGAGAAAGGAACTACTTATACTAGATGATTGGGTTGTGTTGCAGTGAGTCATACTGACTAACTACTGCGGGTGGCTTCTGTGGTGGCGAACAACAGTCAATCTCATTTGACCATTGGCTCTTGATACGTGGTTGAAAGTTGACAACCCCCTTCTACGGCTGAACTCCGTGAAGTTTGGGGGCCAGGCTTGTCAGGGTATTTTCGGTGAAACCGGACACGACATCGGGGGAGAGTGCTCGAGGAAGCTAGCGGGCTCCCAGGATCTTTCGGAGATCGGGAAGTCTTTCCAGTGGACTCGATAGTGCAAGGAGCCGTTGGTATACTTGGAGTCAAGGATCTCCTCAACTTCCCATTTTTTCTTCGCCAGCTACCATGACTGGTGGCTGGGGCCTTGGGGTGCGGTCAGGGATCAGATCAGGCTTCCATTCTTCTAGCAGACTGACGTGGAAAACGGGATGGATCTTCATGGACTTGGGTAGGTCAAGACGGGAAAGAGCGGTTTCCAATTTGCTCGAGGATCGCGAAAAGGTCCCAAGCGTTTGAAATCCAGCTTTTGCAAGGGCGATCGGTGCGGAGGTTCTTGGCGTTGAGCCAGACCTTATCTCCAATCTTGAACGGGGCTGGGGAGGACACCTTTTGTCGTAGTGTTTCGCATGGGACTCGAGGGCACTCTGGATGTTGAACTTCAACTCAGAGTGGAGGTCTCTCAGGGACTGGACACGGTCTTTGATGGAGGAACCGTCGGATGATCGGGGGGACGACAACGGAGAATTTCGGGTGGTGCCCATAATTTGCAAAAGAATGGACCGACTTGGTGGAGCTGTGAGTGGCGTTGTTGTAGGAGAACTCGGCAATAGGGAAGAAGGGTACTCCAGTTAGTCTGTTGGTAATCAACATAGCATCGAAGGTATTGTTCAAGAACGGAATTAACTCTTTCGGTTCGGCCGTCAGCCTGGGGGTGGTAAGCAGTCGAGAATGTTCGATGTTCAGAGCCTTGAAGCCTTTGTGAGGCGGGGAGAAAGTAGTGCCGCGATCGGATACGACGTCATCAGGGAGGCCATGTCTCGAGAAGATCCTTTTCATGAATAGCCGGATGTCAGCATCACCCCGTTCGTGGTTGGTTCAAATATTTTGGTAAAAGCGGTCGACGAACACGCAAATAGCCGTAAAGGGTCAGGTAATCCATAGATCGATCAAGCCGATTTTTGAATCCATAGGCCGATTTTTTTCTGGCAGATTGCTCATTCGTTCATGATGCATCCCAACTGGAGACCACCGTGGGAAAATAAAGTCAGCACTTATCTATGTCCTGCTTCAGTTGCACAGACCTGCAGTAGGGAAGACTTGATATTTTTTTTTTTTTTTTTTATTTCACTTGTCAGATTGGAGCCATCACTGGATTCATGGATCCTCATCGGATGATTGCTTCTCCATGGAGGGTCAGTATTTAGTGTGTCCTCCTTTGCTACGTAGCACAGCCTCAATGCGCCGAGGCATGCTCTCATACAATTTATGGATCAACTCTGGCGAGAGTTTTTACCCATCTCGTCTTGGACTCGTTCCCAGAGCTCATTCAAGTCATTCCGGCCCATTTGTCGTACTGATTGAGGCGACGCTTGAGGATACTCCAGACGTGTTCAATGATGTTGAGGTCCGGGGATTTCGCTGGCCACTTCACAACTCTAAACTCCTGTTCTGCAAACCATCTCTTTACTATGTTTGCCATGTGCACTTTGGAGTTGTCCTGTTGGAAGATGGAGTCTGCTGGGTCCATGCCGGCCCATTCGAATGAGCTGGTAACATAATCCTGGAGAACCTGGAGGTACATTTTCCGAATTCTATTCCTTCTTCTTCGATCCAGCAGAGGTCGCCTGGGGGAATTGCAAGTGATGCATCCTCAGATCATCATCTTGCCTCCGCCACCTTGTGGAGTTCGACGGACCTGCTGACGCGAAAGCTTCCTGTGTTCAAGGTCGCTGTAGTAGAACTGTCTGCCAAATGTTCCCACGCGGCTGATCATGCTCTCATCGGAGAACATTACTTTCTTCCATTCTTCGACAGTCCAGTCTTTGTGCGCTTTTGCAAATTCATACCTCTCGTGAATGTGATTGGGGAAGAGATCAGGTCGTTTCTGCTTGACAGATGCTTTGATGCCTCTCTTACGTAGATTGGTCCGCACAGTCTCAATCTGGACATGCACTCCATCTCGCTCCTGAATGAACCGCTGAGCTTGACGAAGTGTTTCCATTTTGCCAGTTTTGAAATTGCGGGCAACAAGGACCATCGTTCTCTCTGGAATCTTACATTGAGGACCTGGTTTTGATGGAGGAACGTTTTCTTGAATACCTTTACGAATGTTGACAGCGGTCCCAATGGAGACAACAAGGGCACTTGCCACTTGTCTAACTGATTTCCCTTGCATCAGCAGATCTTTGATCGATTCCTTTTTCTCAGGAGAGAGGTGCTTTGGGGGCCTTCGAGTTCGCTCCAATGGCTGCTGCATTGTGGTTCAAAAGACTGGGAGAGAAGAATATTCAAGCTGGGTGAATGATTGGTTAGGGGAAAAAAAGACATGCAATAGAGAGATGTCTCAGCCTTTCTACTTTTCCAGCGTTTGATCAATGTGACTTCTCTGCTACATCAGGTAAACTATTGATGTATAGCTCTACTAAAGGAGATGGAGAGCAATCAGTTTAAAGTTGAAGGATCACCCATTCTCCCATGAGAGTTCCCCATTGGAATGCATCATAGACGAATGAGCAATCTGCCAGAATGCATTTCTAAAAAAATCATTGATCGATCTATGGATTCACTTTACTTTCGGAGGCCTGGCCAGTGGAATGTTCTTGCTACCAGGTCGAATGTCTTTGCAATGCCGAAATGGCCTGTGGTCAGTGAAGTCGTGACATTCGGTCAGGATGGCTTTCTTGATGGTGGGAATGTCAGGGACGCAGACGAGGCCTTCGAATAGGAGCAGGTTGTCTTGAATGGTATAGGGCGAGGGATGTTGGTTGGGAGGGCTGTGTTTGGAGAGAAAAGGAGCGAAGTGGGGGTCGGAGGGGAGATGAGCTTTGATTGATTCGAGAATAGTGCTGGATTCAGGGGCGAGTGGGAGGCTTCGGAGTGCGGCGAGGGAGGTAATGGGTGGGAGCAGGGTCATGGAAGTTTTGGAGGAGTTACCCCCCCCTTCTGGCTTGTCTTTCCGAGACAAGGCATCGGCCGCGCCATTTTGAGAGCCCGGGCGGTATCGGATCTCAAAATTGAAGTCCGCGAGAATCTCAGACCATCGGACTTGGCGGCGGCTAAGGTTTCGGGTGGTGGTAAAGTACTCAAGGTTGCGGTGGTCAGTAAGAACGATAGTGATGTGTTCAGAGAACTCAAGGTAGTGGCGCCAATGCTTGAAAGCACAGACGATAGCGAGGAGTTCCTTATCATATACTTGGTAGTTCATCTCGGTAGGCAGGAGTTTTCTGGAGTAGTAGGCAATAGGGTGCAATCGTCCTTGCTCGTCAGGCTGGCTGCAGACGCTTCCAATGGCATAATCGGAGGCATCGGGTTCGATGACGCAGGGTTTTTTCGGGTCAAAGTGTTTCAGGATTCGTTCGGAGCAGAGGCGCGCCTTGAGCTCCTCGAAAGCGCACTGCTCCGCGAGCGCCCAGATGAACTTGGCATCCTTTTGAGCAAGCTGGTCAAAGGGTGGCAATCTTGAATAGTTCTCGACAAAACGCAGGTAGAAGTTGGCAAGGCCCAGGAAAGATCTGGATATCATGTGCCGACTGGGGAGTCTTCCAATCGGGGATGGCGGCGACTTTGTTAGGTCCATGGAGATACCTTCGGGGCAATCACAAAACCCAGGAAGGCGACGGAAGTACAATCGAATCCCTCGCATTTTTTCCAGTTTCAAACTCAATTGTCTTCTCTCAATTTTCAAGATTTTTGCTTTTTACGTGTTCGTCGCATGCCGTGGGGTCTTCGGAGAATACCAAGATATCGTCGAGATACACAACGACAAACACATCAAGATATTCCGCGCAGGACATCGCTGACAAAGGCCTGGAAGGTTCCGGGGGCGTTCATGAGGCCGAACGGCACGACTTGGTACTTCGAAGTGGCCGTAGCGACAACGGGAAGGCCGTCTTCCATTCGTCACCCCTGGGCTATTCCGAAGAAGGTTGTAGGCTCCGCGCATGTCGAGTTTGGTGAAGCGCTTGGCCTTTCCGAGCTGGTCAAAGGTCTCGGGCGATGAGTGGGAGAGAGGGGCATTTGTTGGGGATGGTGGCTTTGTTGAGTGCGCGGTAGCTCTGACACAGAAGTGGAGGAGCCATCCTTTTCTTGGACAAAAGGATTGGAGCTCCCGTTGGGACTCGGAACGCCGGATGAATCCTTTTGGCGAGGTTCTTTTGATAGTTCGGGAGTCTTTCCAGCTCTCCTGGAGCCAGGTTGTAGACTGGGCCGAAAAGGAAATTGATGCATCTTCTCGGAGGTTGATGGAATGGTCGTAGGGCGATGAGGGGAGTTGGTCTGCGGATTGCTTTGGAGGAAGACGGAGGCGTACTCCGCATATTTGTCGGGGAGTGTTAAAGTGTCAGATAGTGGCAGTGGGATGGCTGTTGGCGAGTTGTTCAACTTGGCCAACATCCATGACATAGACTCTCTGTTAAAAGTTGCTTCATGTGGTGGGAGAGCGTCGTGGTGGTGGATGAGGGAGATGCTGAGAGGCAGAGATATCTTTTGGGTAGCTGTTGGTTGCGGAGGGGTAGGGATGACTTATGTGGGGGGCGAAGGGGGGAATGGTTTTGGTGGCATGTGGTGGATCGTGGGCTGAGTGGGGGAAAAAGGTCTCGGAGTCGGTGTGAGGAGGTGCGGGGGGATCGAGGGAACCCCCGCCCCAATCGATGTTCTGGGTTTTGCTTTTTTGTAGCCAATCCATACCCCAAAATGATGGGGGTGTTTTCGAGGGGTACACGGGTGTATCTCAAAATGTTGGGGTCAGCACTTGCATGACGAGACGGTATGTGTTTCGAGGGGCGGATTGCACCACCAGCGGGGCGCAACATCAAGGTGGTCGGTTTCCCGGGGGAGGTCGTGGAGTTTTGGCAACGTCGTAGTGCATGAAGGAGATGCTGGGCCCCCGAGAGTCTATCATTGCATAGGTCGGGGAGCGGCAACCATGAGTGAACAAGGTGATAGAATGGTGATAGGGGAATTGATTGTTTCGGGAGGGGGTCGCAAGCATCATGGTAGGGGAGGGAGTTTGGTTATGGTGCCTAACAAAGCGCCTGCTCTTTATTAGCCCTTCGTCTTTTTCCCCAAGTCATGGACAAAAGTGGAGGGGTCATCAATGTTGTTCAGGGTACGCATGTTTTTCTTTCTTAGCTGGGCATTCAGATGCAAAACGGTTGGCCTCCCCGCAGTACAGACAGAGTTTTTCCTTGTGGCGGCGGGCTTTCTGGCATCGGTCAGGCGGGTGGGCTTGGGAGAGGTCCATTGTCTGGGGGCGTGGGTAGGGCAGGAACAGGGCAGGGCAGGAGTGGGGGGCAGGTCGGGGGAAAAGAGGATTGTCTCTCAAGCGGTCTGTTGTTGGGGGCGGAGGCTGGAAAATGTGTCTGGGGAGGGGGTTACGGCCTCTTTTGGTCATGGCACGGCAACTGCGGTTATCGATCTCGATGGCTCGTGGAGAGTGTCTCAAAATCAGTGGTGAGGGTTCGGCGGTGAGGACATCCATGACGGAGTCCTTCAGACCGATAGTATATTGGGGAGATAAGGGCCGCGTCATTCCACTGAGTGAGGAGGGCGATCCTTTGGAAGTTCGTGGTGTAGTCGGAGGCAGGAACCGACTTGCTTCAAGGCACGGGAGTTGGGCCCCGGCAGACCTCTCCGCAAGTGGACCAAACCGAACATCTTGGAGGAGGTGATCGGAAAACACTTGATAGTTCGTAGACGAGGGGTGTTGCGTTTGGAGGGGATATTAAACTGGGGGGGATGTAGGGTCTCCATGTATTTGAAGGGAGTCCTTCAAGGTACGAAATGGCGAAACTGATTTTACTGCTGTCGTCGTGGGGAAGGGAGGCGGGGTTGGCGTTGAAGTACAGGGCAAGGTGGGGAAAGGAAGGTCCTGGGTAGTCGTCTTTTGCTGGCAGAGAACTTGGAAAGGCTCAGCGACCTTTGGATTTGTTGGGGCGGGATTCGAGGGCGGGCAGGGTAGTCAGGGCAGGAGGGAGGACTTGAGGACGAACTTGTTC